>JADANM010007051.1:7470660-7491791 GCA_026213755.1 Eurema hecabe | reverse complement strand
TGAGAAGCACGCTCCGCCGCCCACCCTATACGGCTAATTTTAGTTATTAATCAAACAATACAATCAAATTGGACCTAAACGCGCTGTCCGTGGCCATTTGTTTGGTCATTTATAATTAACTTGCGCTAAGATATAGATGAACTTACATACTAAAAATAAACCGACTTCTAGTTTGAAGTCTATCTAAAATAAATCTAAAAATTTTCCTACGAATACAATATCGACCTATTCGGTTTTGCTTGGCTTCTTGACTTCTAAAAGAATCCTAAAAATTGTTCCATTAACGACAAAGTTATGCGTATACATAAAAATCATATAGGTATGCGTTTAATCGAGAAATTCGATCAAATTAAGGAACCTCCTTTTTTTGAAGTCACTCAGTCAAAAACAAAGTTGATGTGTCTGTCCCTATGCATCCTTAAATCTTTAAGACTACGCAACCTTCTTTCATGGACTTTCATCACTTGTAAATACACGACATATAATAAAAAGCAACACCCCTTGAAGGTACAAATGTCTTCTTCTAGTGTTAATATTTTACCCACAAAACCTAACGCAGAAGTGTTGCATTACTTCCGCAACTAGGGGAAGAGTCTGTAAAGGCACTCGAAATACCATTTTTAGTTGGTTTGAATTTGACATAACCTAATTTCTTTAACTCACGGAGAAAAATCCACTTCAACAAGCGGTTATCGAACATTAAAATAATAATAATAATTTTCCATAATAAGGTGATTTACAAAAAAAATTACCCAGGCTCCCAAGATAGTAAAGATTGTTTTCAGGAGCCTGTTTCATCCAAATCATGACACATGCGTCACCGACACAATTCGTTCAGATATTTACAATAGGTATAAGTATATAAAAAATTCATCTTTAATCAAAAATGAAAATCAAACTCAAATTTGTATTGAAGCTTAGTGATATTGAATTCATTTCAAAGACTGTACAATATATCTCGTACGTTAATTAATTGGAAACATTTCCACTGTTGCATGTCCGTTGACAGTTTGCAGAATTGGAGCACTCAGTCACTAGGTGAAGTGATTACGTGTCGTCACACGACGCGACACGCGAACAATTAAACGCAAAACGATGTTCAGGAAGTACAATTATATATGATAATTTGCTATGTGAATATTTACGAAGCTATTGGAAATATATTGGCTTTAAACAGCGCTAATTGTTCGTTTATTTTTGTTTTTTTTAAGTATGTTTTGATTAGACTTGACAATTAATTCGATTACGTATTATAAACGACCTTATCAAATCACCAGGCAAACTTATAGTTGTCAATAGTGAAGCCATTTCAAAGTAGACAATTTTGTCTATTTACATAGATCGTACCACAGTGCATAGCATCAAAATTTCGTAATTTCAATTCTTCCATAGGGTACATTTATTTTAGCAGCAGCGTTATCGTTGGGCTTGTGTGCGTGTCATCGACTATACCTCCTACAGTTTTGGCTTTACTTACGGTGGACCGATTATTAAAGGACTATCAGTCTAAGCGTTATACGTCTACGCTTAAACATATATTTAAATACTTATTCATTCATACAATATTAGTATAAATGTATTTAATACAAGGCTAATTTTAATCAAACATTGCAATCACATTAAACGCGGGCTCAATAAGCATTGTGCGCTGTGGGAGGACAATAACGTATGATTTTACATTGAAAATAAAACATACTATTTTATTCTGTAAGCGCATAAACCACTTCACAAATTGATCTCGAAAATAAAAGGAATCTTTGATCTTAACGCTCGCCGTAACCCCGCCTACCTTTTGAACTGACATCGAAAAAGCGCGACCAATGTATCTTGACCTTAGCGGTGGAAAAACCTGAGATGATCATTAAAGCACTAGAGGGTTAAACAGGCCTTAATAGCCTGGCCCGGGGTCATAATTGGAAGGTCTCGTTAAAAAATTTTTAATCAACCTCGAAAGTTTTATGAGACGGCCATGAAAAGGCTTCTTTGTTGCGGTAATTATGTTGCGACCGCTTTCGTAATTAATTATGTCGCTATGATGAAAATAATTAGTATGTTTAGTTTAATTAATGTTATAATTATCTAGGACTAACATTTGTTTTGGAAAATTTTAAAACGTAGGTTGCTATTAAGCTTTATTTTTTTTAATTAAAAGTTTAAGTTACAAGAATTTAAATATTTTTGTTAGATTCTTGTACGTATTTAGATTAATATAATTAATTAATTGTCACAATAAGAGAAATAAATACTAATAAAATTAATAGTTTTCATTATAGCTACAGACTTGCATTTTACTAAATAGTAAATATATTGTAAAGATATTTTGAAACGTACTTAGAACATGTTAATATACTTTTGCAATCAACCGTACATCCTTAGCATCCTTAACAAAATTTATAAAATGTTCATAACACAACTTATATCGTACATTATCAAAGAATAATTTAAATAACATGTGTTTGTAGTTTCAAAAGGCAGTAACACAAAAGCTACTAATTCCGCTGAGTAGCCCCATTGAGGCCGGTCAATTGGCCAAATGCCTTCCATAGATGTTATCTTTGATCTTCTATCTTTAAGGTAAATGTAGTCGTGTTTTTATTAGGACAATATCTAATGTAATATTGTTTTTAACCGACTTTGAAGGAAGGGTCTTAACTTTTAACGATAAGTATAGGTCGCGTCACGAATGTTTAGCGCTGAACGAGAATAGCTGCGCATCGGTAGAATCGCATCGCTCGTAATTGACGTATTGGTGCGAGAAAGACAACACGACTGGACAACCAATCAACGCTCGCGCACCCGACGATCACGCGCCCCGCGCGCCTTGGCGTCCCCTCGATACCTTATTTTTAATTTCTGCGCAGGTTTCGTTCAGCGCTAAAGTTTCGTGACGCGACCTATAGTAAGGTATTATAAACTCTTAATATAGTATATACTTAGATGTTGTTTGGATCGACTAAAGTGATTTCAAAAACTATTGCACTAATAAAAAGCTATATACTATTTTTGAGAAGACTTAGCTAACCTATTAATAAATATTAAATACGCGATATTTTTTAAAGATGTACGTTAGTGTGTTTGTAACTATTTATACAAAACTATTGAATGGATTGGGCATTTGTTTGGCATTAGATTCTATGGGTTAGCATACCTACTTTTTAGAAATTGACTCGAGCAAGAAAATAAATCGCATGAAACCGGCTTATTAGTCTTTATTTTAAAAGTAATATAGAAATATCGACCCCCGATAACGGCTAAAAAGGTTTTACAACGGTAATTATTACTAATAAGTAAAATATCAGTTTACTAAGGAAGAGGGGGATACTTTTATTAGAAGGTGATTTATATTAATTAGTTTTAAACTCAAGTGAATATTTCTTAACTATTGAGTTGACATATAATATGCAATTATAAAGCAACTCGAAGTTACCAAGGCAAGCATGTCAGCGTTTAGTGACACAGCCGGAAATTGCCGATCGGGCACGCGACGATGAATCTATGCAGTTATAATGCGCCAATGCAATCTATATTTAAATTTAAATGTATTATAGGTAATATTATAAAAATTATCGAATATCAAGAATCTGCGCCTGAGATCTTTAGAGCTTCGTAAAGAATAACTTTAACACTGCATATCGTTTGAAATAAAAATATTTTGAAAATAATATACAATTCCAACTTTTTTAGACTTCTGAATTCTTTAAAAAATAACACGTTAATTAGACTTTAAATATAACGAATTGAAGGCTAAATATTGATGGCTTACTGTACACGAATGAACAATTTACACCAAGAAAATTCAAACAGCACTTCGCATAAAATAACGATCACATTATCGTGAAATATCAAACTACCCCCAATTTGTATGCTATATTACGCCGTCAAATGGCACAACCCTTCGCTAATAAATAGTCCAAGATTTATAAGACGAAGGAGTGACCGTAAAGAAATTACCGCCCTAAGCAGTGGCATTCCGTTTTGTTATTCATAAAAGAAGAATATTTATGTGTTATCGTCAAAATATTTATTATTTTGTCCGGCCGTTCAGCCCTTTGTCCGACTACAAAAAATTTCGGGGTGTGAACGGGACTAGTGATGTGCTTTCATCGTTATCGATGCTTTAAATCTTGTATATTATTACCGTAAAGTCACCATAGTTATACAGATACTGGTATAATTATATATCTTGTATTGATAGAATCGTCTTTATTTTAAGAGAAAATAAATTTATTTAAATATTAATTTCTAAATTATAAACAACTAATCATTTATTTGTTCTCAATATTCTATGCAAGATTGACCTCACAGCAATAACTAATTAATCTACACACCTACCGGATAACTATAAATTATAAAATTGCGACAAATATGTGTTAAATAATCTAAAAAAACATAATATCCTGTCAGTCTTAACAGATTTTAAAAGTCACCGCGTAATAAATAATATTTTAACGACAATAATTATTAATAATGCTATAAAATTTACATAGCGCGGTAATCCATTTATTTTTTTCGCATTTTATAAGATTTTTACGACATTTTTTTTAAATAAATCTTTTTAATCTACATGATTATTGCTAAAGGTTAAATAATTCAAATTGTGTAACTGATCGTTCTTTTTTAATACTTCAAAGATAAAATATAATTACTAAGTATATATATTTGGTACGCGCGATGTTTTTTTTTATGTTTAAAATTATATCCTAAATTTAAAGTCCAAAATAAGCAACACAACAGAAAAAAGCACACACATTATTACGACATCAATAAATTATAAAACCGATACTAAACATAATTATCGATATGATCCCATCACTATACGAAAGGGCGTTTATGAAATATGCGATTCTTTATACAAGAGAAGTCCTTTATGTATCCCAGGAGAGGCCCGGTCAAGGAGGTTATCACAAGTGGCCACGGGCGGAATGAAAAATTTATTTCTCAATATACCGGCGGTGTTAGACTTCGTGTGTTGCATTACTCATCTCTAGGGATGGGAAATGAATCGATTTACTTATTACGCTTTGACGATCTTTGGAATCGTACGGTTTTATATTATTAATCTTTGAGATGTATAAATTTTAGTTCTTAGTTTTAGTTATAAAATAAGTTGATAGACACTGAGCGTTAGGTTGGATAGACAGAATTACGCTAAGTTGGTACTACTCTTTAATAAAAAATCTACGTCATTAATGCATTAAAAGTAATAATATTAAAGTAATAATGATAAGACCATTCTAAATGACTTTTCCTTAATTTTATTCAAAGTTGGGTCACTTCAAAAGGCTTAATATAACATAAGTTAAACGACAACTTTTTGTGTAGGCGTCTACAAAAAGTTGTTCTCAAGTTATCCACAAAATCAACAAAAGTAATTTGCGAATCAAAATATTGGGAGCACTTGAAAAGGTAAAGATGCTTTCTAAGATAATATTAATATTATCATTAAAGATAAGAGGGTAGGCGACAGAGAAACCGCTAGTCATGATACGACCAGTTACGTTGACCCCTGTCGCCTGACTGCTATAGAGGTTTCGCAGGCAATAATTGACAGTCATGTCCCTTCACAGGTCAAGTTATATTGGTCATCGGTTAAAAGACGATGCCAACGACCAAATTGACATTTGACGTTGATTCACTATTGTCCCCTCGGATGACGTCACTGTTCATTCGAGATTTAAATTGAAATGTAATGAAGGACCGTTGTGATGAAATCGCTTTAGGTACAGATTATTATTTTTAAGTAAGCCTGTATAATGTGTAGGGAGGTATATCGGTACTTGTGGATTACTTTAGTTTAATATTTTTTGTATTGCAACATTATAATATCACCGATGTTATTGCGTTTCATTTAGTAAGGACCATTGGCGCACCATTAATCCATTTTTTTCCACGGTTAATTTTTCAAGCCACTTCAGTCATTAAGTCAATTGCTTCAGTTAGTAAAAAGTATTCTTTTTTCATATTTTTATCATTTCTTATTATTCCTATCCTATATTATATCAATACCGGGTCTAACCATAACTACAGCCTTGTCCATACAGTAAAGTTTTTGTTTTTCAAAATTCTTATAAAACTGTTTTTATCTACTAAATTTGCAAGGAATATAAAAGCCAGTAAGACTTATCCATCATACATAATAATAATTTTAATTTAAATAAAAAATTTTAATAACAAAATTCCAGTTTCCACCTCTGTAGCACCTTTGCAAATTGGATTAATCACGTCGTGTCATGAAGATATTCCAATTCATATCAAAATGATTATTGGGTGGTCCCAAATTGAATCATACATAAATGACATTCGCTGGAAGTTTCATTTGATATCAAGACTCTATTTGAGTATCTCACAATGAAAATTGTCGCGTCATCGTTTTGAAATAGATATATTTGTGATGACAATTCGTTATGGAAGAACATAGATATTTTATGTTTTGAATATGTATATTGATATAAGACTTAAGGGGTTTTTCAATTTTTTTTTAAGTATTATATAGAGGTTCTTTACTCGCTTGGGGTGGCAACTTGACTGATAAGAGTTCAGTATATTCTTGACACATTTATTCTTTGACACAGCTGTGTTAAAGCGGTTAAGTCTAATATAGATTATATAATTCAATAGTCTGAAGATTATAAATTGTCATGTAAGTGTGTAAGTTTACTGTGAACATAACATAGTATGAAAAAGTCTCTGTTTGTCCGTATGTACGCTTAAATCTTTAAAACTAAGAAACCGATCTTCGTGTAGTTTTTTATTAGATTTAAGAGGAAGGTTTATGTTTTGAATACATATTACACATGTAATCATGAATGCACGCGGGGCTGGTCGCTACTAAAAATGTATTTTCTTTATGTTACATGTAACCGGTAAAGCATCATCTATTAAATAGGATTTGTGTGGACATTTGATTGATTTTAAGGTATTTTAAAACTACTTCCAATTCAAAGCTACTTTCAGAAGAAAATTTTGTATATTGATGGACAATAAATTGCCCCGGAAGCAAGTAGATTCTTACATCCCTATCCTTCGGAATCTGGGAGCAGAGTCGGTAGGGTTGAGCAGGTGCGTCCATCCATCAACGTCGGAGGCACTGACTGACGTATGAGACAATCTGCGAAAAACGGAGCTAGTCTATCGGAGAGGGCTACATGGAGACGAGTTTTAATGACACTTCTTTATAAGTGACTAGCTGTTGCCCGCGACTCCGTTCGCGTTTACTTTCATAAAAAAATTATTCCCCTGAAACTGGATAAAAAGTATCCTACGTCCTTCTCCTGGCTCTAAACTACCTTCCTGCCAATTTTCAGCTAAATCGGTTCAGCCGGTCTTGAGTTATAAGTGAAGTAACTTACACGACTTTCTTTTATATATATAAATTATGCACTTGATAGTAAGTGACTAATTTCACTCGTTGCAGAATTTAAACAAGGGAGAGAGTAAAGGATTTTAGAGAAGAGGGAAGGCGTCCAAAGTTGAACTAAAACTTAAAAACTTTGCTATGTGTATACAACACAAAGTAATCCATCTTTATCGATTAAATTCAAAATCTCAACTTAATTTGCTTGACAGTAATTCCGCTTTTAGGTACCAAAAGAGGTACCTTACTTTGACTTTGTAGTTAATATTTTATAAAAGAGATTTATTACTTGCAAACTTCTCTTTACGAAATAATTATACTTGTACCATTTATAATAAACTAGCTGTTGCTCGCGACTTCGTCCCCGTCGGATCTATTTCTATTATTATGTTATAGTGAGTCAATCTTAGAAGATAGACATATACTGTCGCGGACTTTTTTTTAGATAATTTAAAGAGGAATAATTCTTTCATACATATTATTTTTGTATCTTGAACCGTTTTCGCAGCGCACGCAAAGGAAGCCCTCAAGGATGAATATTTTTCCCCGTTTTTTCCATATTATCCATTATATGTTCGCTCCTATTATTCGCAGCGTGATGTTATGTAGCCTAAAGCCTTCCACGATAAATGGTCAATTCAATAAAAAAAGAATTTTTCAATTCGAACCAGTAGATCCTGAGATTAGCGCGTTCAA
Source organism: Eurema hecabe (assembly GCA_026213755.1). NCBI lineage: Eukaryota > Metazoa > Arthropoda > Insecta > Lepidoptera > Pieridae > Terias > Terias hecabe. The sequence goes on along the minus strand of JADANM010007051.1, from coordinate 7,483,741 downwards.
ACAAACAAACAAACAAACAAACAAACTCTTCAGCTTTATATATTAGTATAGATTTTAATAAATTTTAATTTCTCCTTTTTTCATTGCTTCCGAAAATACTCAAAATATGATCTTAAGACTGAATTACGTATTCCATACGCCATGTAAGCCAACCTTTATTCGGCTTTGACAATTTACATCGTAAATTGATGTGAGGTGTCAAGTTGGGGGTTGATCAAAATTTCAAAAAGACTTGCTAAGTGGATTTTGGGTAACAGTTCGTAACCGAAATTGACGCTGTCAAAGAAAGCTCATTCAATTTGCGACTTATTAATCAACGAGGGGATGATACGCTTTCATTATGCTTGAAATATTACGTTTTAGAATTGATAATAGACTCGAGTACTCTGTTATCATTTAAGGCTTGGTACATTAGGGTTCCGTAGCTAAAGGGTAAAAATGGAACTTTGTTACTAATATTCCGATGTCCATCGGTGTGTCACCAAGCATATTTTACTGGTAATGTATGTATAACCATTTCCACAGATGATGTGTTTATATTGCGGCTATAACCAATAAGGTTTCCCTATGGAATGGTGGCGGAGTGCGACTCGCTCTTGACCGTTTTTTTACTGGATTTGCTATTTTATTATTACTGTCACATCGACTGATTTGCTGATCGCTGTTTAAAACAGCCATATTCGGAACTTCGCTTCTATTAAAGGTTTAGTAGAAATATTTCTTAAATAACAATACCTCTTTTATCCAACAATTTGAGAAACTATAGACTCAATAAACATAAATTTATCAACGCATACAGGTGCATCGAACTATTCTTTCATATAGAGAACTTATTTCATCCGAACAAACTGAGCGCGTCCAAATTTGACGCCGTTTAGAAAACACGCCTCACAGAACATTCTGGAACACATGCTCGTTTTTATAATCGATAAAAAAGGCAATCACTAATAATTCGCTTGTCATCAAGCCACATCGAAACCAATCCGCCGTCCGGTTATTACGTATAATCACGACTACGAATTGTCATCGTGCCGAATTGTGCAACCGATTCCATCGGCTCGATTATTCGATTATTCGATTATACGACAGATGGCGGGAACGTGACGAATTTCGATGCATCCCCGAATGTTCGAATTTTCAACTTTGGAACGCCGTTTTAGAGGCGGTATTCGATTAGTGATGCCGCGCGTTCGTTTGTCGATAATCAGACGGTGACCGCAAATTGTTGTCCCTCGATCAGACGTCAGGAAATTACAATTTCGATTTTTATTTCACGTTTGTTGTGTCAAAATGGCAGATGAAACACAATATTTAATTATTAATAACGATAGTTGATGTCAAAATTTGTGAAATATAAATTGGCATAAAGGTCAAGCAGACTTATTGTTCTGAAGCTATTTTAACTAAAGCTACATTCTCTATTTAATGTATTTAATTATGTTCTTATTACGTCACTACACTCAATATTACATAATAATAACAAAAACGTGAAATCGATTTCTGAACGGTAATAATATAAACACATAAGCATTTAAATTTCGAATATTTAAACTACGAAAATTTTGGTAAATCAAAAATAAACATTCGAATTTTAAATTTTTAAACGTAACGTTCTATCTCGATATTATCCCATGCTATGTTGGTATGTATTGTTTTTGTATATGTCATCGTGAGCAATGAAGGCCGAGCCGCAAACGATCGCGGTTCCCTTTGTATTTAGCCGTTAAAGGATTGGTACAAGCTATAACTGGCCGATTTAATTTAAAAAATGAGAAATTTAAGGATACACTAATGTAATTATATATTTGAAGTACATAGTAATTTACATGTTAAATGTACTGAAGTATTAATTAAAAATCTAATATACTTAAAATAGGTATTTGATTGGTTTCTAAAAGTGGTCTCTCTTTTCAAACAAAGGAACTAAATAAATATTTAACTTTAATTTTTTCCCCCAAATTTGTTTACTAATATTTCATAATATAGTATTAAAGATTATACAGCCTTTATAATCATTGTCTGGTGAATTTCTTTAGCATTAAAGAGGTTTAGTAAATTATCAACATGGTGTAGGCATATCATTAATATTAATGCAAATTCGATCTGATAGCATTAAAACACATTAAGGATACATGTATTTTACTGTACCTGTATTAAAACGCTAGTTCGTATCACTTGGGCCACACGTAGCACCTTTGATGTCCCGTCAGCGTGTGACATTGTTTGCAATGCCACCATCCGCAATTGGCATTGGCAATGACAATCGCACCGAAAAATGTTATAAAACGTGTTTTATGATATGCAAGACAGACGTATGGGTGTTATATTTACATGTCAAAATAACTTTGTTTGTGACGCTGTAACGGCTTAAACACTAAACCAATTTTGATGACAATTTGTATATACGTAGTATAGAGCTTGGGCATGTTATATACATGAATTACTTTTTTAACTTCTTTATTTTAAAAGAATAACTCTGAGATTTTTTTGCCGGCTATTCTCTGTAGAAACTGCTTTCCAAAATGGTGCTAAATCGTTTTTTTTTGTACTACTACGGTGATTCAAAGGTGTTGATATATGTAGCCTTATCAAATAAAGATTTTTTATTGCAAATTAAGTTACTGTTTCACGTTGCGAGTAAAATCTATTTATGAACATAAAATAGTAATAATTCCGAAGACATTTGTGCATAACAACTCACATTTATCTCTGAACTAAATGACATTCACTTTTCTTCAATAGATCGAACTAAAAAGTATAAGCCGTATATCTTCAAGCGATGACGTGCAGTAGCCATCGTTCACAATAAAAAATGAATTCTAAACCCTAACTTCTACAATCGACAGTCACAGACTATCACTCATCGACACATTGTCGGGCGGATGTCACATCACTAATACGACACTGGCCATTGTGCGTACCCTAAAAAAGGAAACATTTAAAAATGGAACACAAATGTATCTAAGATTCAATTTTGGAATATCATCGGCGGATATTTCATCTTGTCATAACAGTGTGGGTCAAAGGAGCGGATCGGGGCTTGATAAATTACAGTTTGAATTTGGAATAATGTCTTTTTCAGTATTCCCGCGGTTGCAGACTTAGTGATGACGTAACATGTTATGTGACGGGGGTCCCGAGTGCCCTCCATTAGGCGGTATCTTTACGTTTTTATTTGAATTACTGATCGTTCAATAGAAATCTAAATGTGATTTATTTAGAGTTTTTGTGATATCTATAACATATTTTATAAAAATATGTGAATCATCTAATGAACAACATGCGCATTTTCTCTTCATTTTATATGTTAACACATCTTAATAATGTGACTTTTTTGGTGTTAGAAGCGTGTTGTTTGCCTAACTTTGCAAGATATGTCATTGTCATGTAAGTAAGCAAGCAATGGAAACTCCCTTTCTTTTTCCCTTTATTCCTTTTCCCTTCCTTTATTACATTTTAATGTAATGCATTCATAGTGGCTTGCTATCAGGCGAACTAGCTGGTAAAAATAAGAAAGACTTTCTATTAATAAATTTACTTCTTTATATAATTTGAATTTCATTGCCTTATAAAGCTTACCTATTTGAAAGTATTTATATTTAATCCAACTAAATCGATTCGGTAGTGTTGCCATATCAAAAATGAAAGTAGCCCTAAACCCTTTCTACTTTTATATTAGTATACAAACCTCTGTATTATTGTAAATACAAAGAAGAGCCTTAAAGCGAAGCCACCCAAGCTTATATGAAGCGTCATTAGCGTGTGTCCATTTGTCAATTGCATCATTAGCTCTCGGATGACAGCGATGACAGATCGTGCCAAATGAACTATGATATTGGCTATGATTTGGCCAGAGAGTTTAAGATATTTTTTATATATATATGTACATACCCTTATAATCGGTCCAGCTTAAGTGAAGCCAAAACTGTAAATATGTAGGTGTAAAAAGCACGTTCTTATACTCGAAGACACACACACAAGCCCACCGATAATAAACCAATAGAAAGGGAATTAGATATTATTTACAAGACTTTATGAAAATGAACTTTTTATTTTTATTTTGTTTAAGGACAACCAGTAATTGCTTACTCTAAAACGAATACTTATAAAGAAAAAACATAAACACAATTTTATCTAAAAACGTAACAATTTTTTAATGTTTCCTTATCACACCCTTACTTTGCCAAATTTGTACGAACTTGCAAATCATATTTAGATTAATGAATAAATAATTTCATTGCTCACCATCAATCGACTAACCGTATCTTGCCATTACGTGAAAAATCATATGAGAAAAAAGAAAAAAGAGCTCAATTTTAGTACACTCCTAGTATTCCCAGCAGTACTTAAAAACACTAAGAACTATTCCAATGTTTGTCTGTATCGGTGAAAACTAAGCGACTCATTACCAGAGGCACATATATCATCGTCAGAAGTCTGCAAGTCATAGCACAACATGGATATGGATATTTTTAATTAAACATTAAAAAAATACGATAATATTAAAAAAAAAATAAACTGTCTAGAAGATGTTATTTTATATTTATGAAAGTAATTATTAATATTATACTATGGCTATAAGATATTAAGTACCTATACTTGACAAAATCCTGAAACTACACGTGCGCTTAATTTAATTTATTTATTATTTATATTACTTAAATATATTTGTTACATAATATATATTTAAAGAGACGTCTAAAAACTTTGACGTACATTTTAGGGTTTGTTATAAAAATCTGTCAAACTAACTCTAAATAATTACCAATATCTGGAATTTGAGTTGTGTTCAAGCAAGGGACTTAAATAGTTAAAATGATAGTTTTATCAATTTTAACAAATTACGCGAACTAATTTTCATTGGTTGCTAAACTTATTTCCAAATTTCCACTAATCTTACAAAATATGTAAAAACAGTTATTACGAGATACAAAAAATCCATTTCCATAGTAAATAAGCCCAAATGACAAGAAACCAATGGCTTCTACATTATCATAAGTATTGCTGGGGTCAGCTGTATAATAATTACACTGTATCTCAGATTCATTCCGAAATACAACTTACAAGTCATCTGACGATGTCATGGAAATCCATTAGAGAAAAACTTTTCATGATGAAAAATTACAAATTCATAAATACTAATATAAGACCGCTAATATCCATACTAATATTATAAATGTGACAGTGTTCGTTTGTTTATTTGTCCTTCTTTACGCCGTAGTTAAGCAATCAATCGACCTGATTTTTGGCTTACAGTTAGTTCAAAAGATGGAGTAACAAAGGCTACTTTTTAACTGGAAAAAGGGTTATAAAGGGGAAGGGGGGGAGTCAAAGTTTATATGAAAGTCCACACGGACTTTGCGGGCAACAGCTAGTACTAATATAAGTTTGAGTCAATCCTCAAACAACTAAATATAACATCACGGCTCTCAACAATCTGTAGGCAAAGGGTCCTCAAGCTCTTCGGACATTCGGTCAGGTGAGACCCAGACAGTCTAGAAAGGCTGATTATCACTGGCTGTGTTGAAGGAAAGAGAACAAGAGGGCGTTCCCCTACAAGATGGACTCATGCAACTCAGGAGGCTACAGGAGATTCATTACAAACATCCATTCAGATGGCCCAAGATCGAAGTGTGTGGAAGAAAATAGTGGCCAGGGTGACGCACCATAACTACCCCTCTCAGACATAAGGTCACGACGAAGGAGAATATGAGTACAGTAAAATAAGCTTCTAACTTCCAACCAAATAGGTTTCATTTGACTTGGGATACTGGACTATGATTATAAAAAATAAGCCACTTGTTTTTACAAAATTAAAGGTTACAAATATTTGAATCTTTGGCGGATCAAGCAAGACCACGAATCCTACCTTTATTTTCCTTGTTCATTCCTATTATCAAATTTTAACCAGTTTTATGAAATATACCTATAAAGATGTAATTAATAATTTTAAGTAGCTTCTTTGTTTACTATAAACAGTTAAATACAGGTATGTTACATACACGCCCATACGTTATTAAAAGACAGTCTCAACTCCGAGCCACGAACACTTAACCGAATTAAATCTTTCACTCATATTAATTCAGATCTCGGGCGCTTTGATCGCGATGATTTGACAATACACTTGACACCGGCCATTCCATTAGGAGAGAAAAAATATTGACCACAAAGAGGGAGATCGACAATCGCGAGGATGTTGACTACTAATGGGAAAGTGGAATAGCGGAGATATGGAGGGGCTTTGTAGTAGTTTTGTCGGTTCTTGGAACTAAGTTTGTTAAAGAAAGAATAAGGATTTAAGTAACTTAACGCAATTTTTGATGAAATGAAATATCTAGTTTTTAAGGAACAATAACAACAACGGATTTAAATTATTATAATGTAACATTTTCTTAAAATTAACTTGTTTAAAATCAATGTCATTATTTGTTTATCTATTAAATATGCTGTGACTATACAAAGCCGCATATCTATTGTGTTATTAATTATTGCTTGTTATATAAAATAACAATGATTTGTGATTTATATTTTAAGATTGTTAGATAATAAGAACCTTAAAGTTGAATCAACATAATTATTTTACATTGAAGAATAGAGAGTGCTCTATATTTACTTCAAGTTTGAATATTTGACTATCTTCAGCCAATAAATACCTATGTATGCCCTATTTCTATGCCCATATTTCTACAAATGACATTCATAGAAAACAATGTAAGTTGGTTACTCCATTTCTTTCTCTGTACCCAACGTCAGCAAGTGCTCTAATGAACTTCCAAATGGAAGCTGTACGTATCAATGCCAATCAGAATTTATTTATCGAGAGCATCAAGAGGTTTTAATGGTAGCCACCGCTGCCTCAATGCCGGTATGAAAGGTGTGAAGCCGATCTTTGAAAGGGATTCAAAACAGGTGATTGGTGGCCTAACTCCCGAAGATGACTTATTCGGTTTGAATAAACAAAGAGTTTGAAGAATATTGCCACCTTAAAAATACAAATAAGAAGATTATTTTTATATAAATAGCAAATTACGTATTTTAGCCCCAACTATAACATTGTATAACCAGTTAGTAAGTTTTAGTGTAAAAAAGGGTTTAACATTTGGTTTGAATAACCAAAGAGTTTGAAGAATATTGCCACCTTAAAAATACAATTTAGAAGATTATTTTTATGTAAATACCATATTACGTATTTAAGCCACTATAACATTGTATAATAAGCTAGTAAGTCTTAGTGTAAAAAAGGGTTTAACATTTTAAAAATAATAATAAAGAGTTCTACTTCTGTAAAAACATATAATACTGATTCGGTTACTTTATCGAAGGCCGGCAACACACTCGTGACAACGCGAGTGCTCATGGGCGGCGCTGATCACTTTATATCAGGTGACGCGCCTGCTCGTTTGCCCCCTATAATATATAATATAAAAAAAAAAATCGAGTTCCTACTTAAAGGACTTTCAGTTTCAAGCTATTATAGCTGAGCTAACAATAACAATTTATAATAACGTTTAAAACAACAGCGTCAAGTCTTTAGAAATTTAATTTACGGATACATACACACATACATGCGACAAAACGAAGGAAAAGAGTATCTTAAAGATAATATAGAAACAAACAATTTGCAAAGACATATCTATATTTAGTATAAAGCATTTTTGTAACTATTATAATATTATAAACCGTGACCGACATTCAAGAGATACGTTGATGAAATTTGCTGAAAACCGCGTCCAATTGATGTTTGCATCTCGACATTTTGTCCAATTCTCAACACATTCACAATGCTGACTAACATTATTTTGAGGTTAATTGAGGTTAGATTTTATCTTTGACATTATGCTCGATAAAAGTGTATTCGATACGTTTTAACTCGGTTAATGGCAAGTTTTGAAAGGCGGAGACGTAATAATTTTATTGCTTTAAATGTAAGATGTATCCACCCGGCGCTAGAAATCTTTTTAGAGATGTCATTACGTATGGCAATGGAGACCGTAGAAGATTATTTCTTCCCATACTCTCTCATCTTCTTATTACTTTCATAATATGCTTGTGGGCGCATAGACAGCATAGTCTAATCAATTTCAGTTAAGACATAACACCGAGCGTTGGGAAGGCGGCCATTATCAGTTGTCAAACTCGAAATGTCATGTCCTAATCAACTGAAATTTATAAGCATTGTCTATGCGCCCACATGCTTATAATACTCATCATAATAAAAGCATATTATCTATACTAATATATAAAGCTGAAAAGTTTGTTTGTTTGTTTGAACGCGCTAATCTCAGGAACTACTGTTTAGAATTGAAGAGTTCTTTTTTATTGAATAGACAATTTATCGAGGAAGGCTTTAGGCTTTAACATCACGCTGCGACTTAAAGGAGCGAAGAAATAATGGAAAACGTAATCGACGGGGATGAAGTCGCGAGCAACGGCTAGTACGTCATAAAATAAAACAAATATCAAATCATAAAACAATTCTTCCATTGTAAGAGCTTCGAAGAACACCTCGATTTGATATCAAATTCAACACACAATAATCCTTTCACAATTCGCATGAAAATCATAAACTATGACTAATAGGTATTCATTTATCGCGCTGTCGACACCTCAGTGCATGAATAAAGTATCGCGTAAGCCCCTAGGGCTAAACTATGAGCCTAGATCTAGATAGGCTTTGGCTAGCGTTCCACAAACGCTCCTCATTAATATGCACCCTACGGAGTCTGTATTTAAATATTGACTTGCTTTTTCATTGACCAATGTTTTTGAATCGTCGTGTAGGGGATTTTAGTGGAATTCTTTAGATCTTTTTTTTATAATTGTTGATCGTTCTATTTTTTTGGGCTGGCAATACGAGGAAAGCAAATATATATATGGCTTGGTGTAGCCAAATGACACATTTCCGAATATTGTCACTTATATATTAAATCTTTTATGTAGTAATAAATGAATATTATTGAGGGGAAAAGATTTCTTTCTCTTTTTTTTAGGATCATACATATTATGTGCATATATAAGGAGTTGTTATTTTTATTTTTTTTTGTAAAAAAACTTGAACACAACGCTATTTTATTATTTCGGCTTTTAGATATACCTATAACTTTTTATATTCAAATTTTGTATGCACGAAGACGAGACTTACCGTCTAACCCCAAAAAGGGGCATAGACTAAAATGAAACAATAATATTATATTATAATTTCTCTGTAAACTAAATCCGCTATCTAAAAAACCGAAAAATACTTTACGTATATTCTATACATTAAACGTTAATAACAAATGACGTCTCGTTCACATGAACCCGGCTTTAAGCAAAATAACTGACGACACGCAAACATCTTATTACGCGACAAAATCAATTTGCCTCAATCGACGACATTATACGCGATAATAAATTTTCATTCGCCCATACATCATGTACGCGATTCCATAAATCAAACTTACAGGGTGATAAGTGTACATTTAATTTAATTTTAATTTTAATATATAATTTATAATTTTACGTAGATTTTATGTTCTTAAGAAATTTTGTGTTGCTTTTGTTTAAAATTTTAATGTATAGTAAAGTCATACTTGTTATGACAAATGGGCTTACTATTAGTTATTAGAAAAGTTGCAGCCTCCCATAGAATACTGTTGGTATTTTTCTTGACGTAACTGGAAAAGCCACGACCCCATATTTTCTTTATGCTTTACATATTTACAGTCTTCATATGTTTTTTACGTTTATCTAAGTAAAGTCGCTGATAGCATTTTAAAATTGTCCAACAACACTTGAAAAGTTTAAAGCATAGCTAATAAACTTCCAATTTACGCACACATAATTAATAATTCATTCATTTAAAACCTCATACATAATTAAACTAAATAATTTAAAAATACAGCGTGTTCCAAAGTGTCGCTTACATAAGCGTTTAGCCCGAAGCGCTCGTATGATCGATGCGATTATAATTACGAAGCGCTGTGGTTATCATTGCTGGCACGCCCACGAGTGATGCCTTGCGAATGTTCTTAACTGACTGTAATTTGATCACACTGTATATAGAGTTTATATTGAGCTTTATTAACACAATACCTATTTGTATTTTTAAGCTTATTATAGTATTAACGTATATTTAAACATTGAAGACTCGGAATATTGATGTTAAAAGCGCTTGTAGGACAGTGACCATTTTTCGTTTACGATTTTTTTTTGTTTATTAATAACTATTTCTACCTTATTATTTTAAAATAGCAAGTAACGATTTATTAACGCTTCTTTTCTGTAAATTCTGCTTTACAAATGGTGTTATAATTAGTTATGTAATATTACGACGTTTCAAGTGTAACTATATGTTGATTGAGTGAATAAAAAGTTTAAACATAAATTTATAATGTCTACAATATTAACTAGCAGCCCGTCCGGCTTCATACGTGTATATAGAAAGACAATGATAACAATTGACAATGAACACACTTATGAAGTCACATATAAATTTTCTTTCCTATTTACGCATAATTATCACATAAAAACTCCAGTCAGTTTAATCTGTCTGTCCAGTGGTTTTGGAGCTTACTCAATTCAAACAAAAAATGAAATCTTTCCTCTTTATATAAGAAGATAACTAGATAACATCTACATTGATAACAAATATGTAAGTTACTTTCAAAGATATAAATAAATTCCTATTCCAATCGAGTTCCTTTTCTTTATGGTCAAACGATGTTGTAACGATTACGAAACTTAACAATTGGAAGCAATATCGTCGCTAGAAACCTTTAAATTGCACTGAGGAGGGCGGGGCGGTGTCGACAGACAAAATGTCAAAGCAATTTCATCGATTTACTACTGGGCTCTGTCATACATTTTACTTTGACGAGTTTAGAATGATTGTAACTTCCTATGTGCTAATAGTCACGGGTTTGAAAGGTATTACACAAAACAATGGCATATGTTTAAAAAATCTTAAGTAGGTTCCCGGCTTTGTATATAAGTATTAGAAATATTTGTTTCATTCATTGACAATATTATATAAGACACAGATAGGTATTTATTCTGGAAATAAATAATTATTAATTCTAAGATAATTCTAAAGAAATTCTTACAGGCTATGTTTGGAATAACGTACCACCTTCCGACAGAAAATCGGCATGGAGTAATGTTAGCGATATCATTGAACTTCGTTTGGTAAGTCGAAGTACTGAAAGCCCACTTTTATTCCAATAATATTTACTTGAGCGATTGTCCACCGGTGGAAGAGGTCGCTTAGGGTCAGATCTTCCTGGTGTAGCTCGCTATAACAAAATAAAAAAACTACTAAAAATAACACTACTTCTAATTCTACTATAGCTACTACTGTATACCACTACATTTTCTTATCCATCAAAATGGTTTAAATGACGTCATAAACAAAATAATACCTTCGCAATTAGAAAATTTCAACATAAGTATTATAAGTCATATAATTCAACATTATCACGTTTTGAGTTATAGCAATACAGCTTACTGAATTTATTATTTTGTTGATTTTCTCTCGATACTAAGTTACAACTTATTTCTATGCCTTTCACTTTGAATCTGCTAAATCTTACAATTTACTTTTAGTTAATAACTTACAAACTATCTTTAACTAATAATATTTATCTATTAAAAAGAACTAGACATATTTGGGAGTTGTAAGAACTTAAACCGAACGCTTTTTCTGCTAAAATACAATCGCTGACTCTGAGATCAACATCGTGATAACGGCACAAAAGATCTTTCATATAATTTTTTGACATTTTGAGGTATATGTAATATGTGTATTATACAAACAAATAGTATAACACATTAACTAAAAGTGTTCAATAAATATCTATAGAGATATTTGGTAGGCTGACCAACAATTACATGCTACTGCCTACTATAGCCGTGAAATATAAAGACCCTTTGACCTCCCGATCAACACCACGAGTAAACCTTCACTACACTTTCCACCTTGCATTGTACCCTACACTTCACACCGACCAATAGCAGAATAACATACCTATTTCCTCAACAATTATTATTCAGAAGCATTCGCTGAGAACGACACAAGACAAAAGAAACATTACATTGCACAATTTAATTCACGCTCTGTGCGCTACATAATGACATGTACGGAGTCTTCTTTAATGGCCACCAAATTGGCTCGTCCACTCGCCTTTGATTTACAAACTTCAAGCTTAATAATCTTTAAAGAATCTCAACCTTATTGCTATATACATAAGAAAAACGTAACCGCATTTCAAAGTTTGATCAACATCAATTCTGACGCAATACCACGCCTACCATTGCGACAATCGGGACACTTCTTAAAATGATTTTATACTGTATTACATTCTCAACCCTAGACCGTTGAAATAGGGTCGATTATACCATCTATTTTAGATAAGATTAAGATGTGATTTGTAACGGTATAATCTTTGTTTTTGACCTGTAATTGAAGATCAGAGATAGTGCTTAAATTACTAACGGTATTGGTATGTAAATTAGAGGTGGAAAATAAGGGTTTTTAGGCGAGATTAGAATCAAACGATGTTATTTTATGGCAGGGACATTTCTTTGCGTTTTGAAATATGTTTATTTTATTTCAGAAAGTTTAATTAGGTTTAATCGTAGATGAAAACACGAGTTCTTATAATTTAGGATTAGATCGCGCTGTTAAAAAGGATCCTAAATAATATATATTATAATTTACTGTTAGATTTTATCTACTCAGTTAGAAACTGAGTAGATAAAATCAAGCCCAGATTAATTTTATCACTAATAAAGTAATGAAACATTAAAAGTAAGTGTAAATTTTAACTTACTTATATGCCAGTTTCTTCTATATGAGCAAAACATGCATGTGCATTCAACACATAAATTGTAGGAACATTTAAAACCAACACAACGACACGTACCATAAAATACTCGTCTAAAACACACACAGTAATTCTGCGATACCAACAAGATCACAGCTCTTTATTCAGTGTTGAAATAACACTAGCGTACATAATTATATAAATAATGGAACTATGTAGCCCAACTATAATGAGCACATCACTATCTATAGAGACAATACGTGCGCGCGGATATGGGG
>JADANM010007051.1:7426875-7447110 GCA_026213755.1 Eurema hecabe | reverse complement strand
GATGCGCAGCTATTCTCGTCAATCGCTAAACATTTTTGACGGTTACTATACATTGGTCTATTTACTCTTACGTAATTAATTTTCTTTTTAAAAGCCAGCAATGCTTTCGTGATAATTTGATAAACAAAATATGCCAGAGAAAAAAAGACCTATATATTTAAAATTAAACCAAATAGAAACATTCATATATCCAAGTAATTGAACAATAGTGGGAGAAGTGCGTGGGGACGTTTGGAGACAGTGTCAATTTAGACAACGATTTAATCTCGCTAATAACTATTGCGGCTTGACACACTGTTGGTCATGCCGGGCTTGAGCAATTTAGCAATCGTGTATACTATATAGCGATACCTCCTACAATATATTGTGTCTCCTAAAATATCGCACAAAACTGCCATTTACTGTTTTAACTAAAAATGAGCTTTATTTATTATAATTCGCTTATTCACATTGAAAAAAATACGAAACCATTTTTTTTTCAACACAATTACACACTTACACTTATAAATGCAGTTTTGAGGCCAATTTGAATCTTAATACCTACAGAGCGTATAGTTTAATGTTTAAAAAAAAAGTAAAGTTTAAATTCGAGAGATACAACAACTTACTCATATTATATGATGTGGATGTACATGTCTTCTATAAACCCCGTTTTTTATATGTTATATATGTAGATATAGGTCGGCAACGTAGAGTGAAAGAGATGTAGAGGTAGATCACCAATTCTTTCGACCAACTGTACTATAGCTGCAAAAAGAACGTGCAGGTGTACATACCAATGACGGAAGGGCAGCCTGAAGGCAACCACGACCCTCAGTCATAAGGATACGACTGTGAAGCACATAGGTATGACATTGATTGCAAAATGGGAATATCGGAGACTCATTTTTCCTTTCCTTCCTTATTCTACTTCCTTTTCCTATATTCTTTTTTCCACAAATCCTTTCTTGTACCCTTTTTGTAATGGCTGGCTGGCCGGCATATTATTTTAGGTCTAGTTTTTATAAACTATATTTTCAAAATGGCGTAAAAATTACTAATAAATACAATTAAAATACATTCAAAAATAATTATTATTATTCGCTAGTGTTTCCCTCCAAATACGAATTGCATACAATACATGATACAATTGCATCAACGGAAGACTTAAGTATTTCTCATCATGTAGGACACAATTTGTTAACAAAATACACGGCAATAAAAACTGTTACGCCATTAATGTAGGCCATAATGTTGCCAGTGACACCGGCATTATATGCAAATTAGCCAGACTATTATTTTTATGGCAACACCGTGTGTGAGAAGATGTTAAAAATGTTCTTTTTGTCAAACAAATTGATATATTATGGGAATTTTTAAATGTTAATTGCTAGGTTTTAGTTAGGTTTAGATCTAAGATTTATAAGCTGCTTTCTATTTCTCAGTAATTCAAACTGACAAGCGCTCACACGCGTACCAATGAATTTAAAACTATACCTTTTCGCACGTGTTTCAAAAAGTGGGTAGGTTATTAACTAAGCTATGTTATGCATAAATAAATATTGAACACTGTCCACATATAAAACAAAAAAATACCTTAAATTTTTATTTTTTATCTGTAGTACTTATGTATTGTACTTTTTTTATTTACAAAATAAAAGTATGTATATGTAATTTATTCCGTTACCTAGTTGCCATAACACGAGCTCTGCTAAGCTGCGTATAAGTGTCCTGAATCATTATTATTATTATAAAATATTACATCCAAAATAGTAAACAATCTTGACGACATTAGACCGAACCACAATCGTCGTCAAAGGAAACAGCTAACACAAACAATGTTTGTTTAAAAATATCTATTTTGAGCATGGCAACATTGTCACTGGAGCGACAGGGTTTTGGCGCCAACAGGCGTGCTCGTGGTGTAAACAATTATCGAATTCATTTATTAATACGTCTTTGAAAGATATATGGACAACTAGCTTTTGTCAGCGACTTTGTCTGTTCTATCCACCACGTAAAACATCTTTAGTCCTTTTTTTCGATTGAATATAAGCTTTCAATATGTTTGTACCAAATTGCAATAAATTCGTAGTGGTTTAAACGTTAAAGCGTGGTTTTGTATAGATAATAATTAACATAAAATTAAAATGCTTTTTAAATAAACAATATACATAAGAGACATGGTAATATAATCGTAAAGACATAATATAATAATATATTTTAATAATCAAATTTAATAACCTCTTTCGAAGCCACATATGTAGGTAGGTAACTACTCTGAAAATTAACATATTCTGAAATAATATCTAACATACTTATTATACATACAATCGAATTTCTATTTATAAAGTATTAATATGTATTTGAACACAATTTTGCATCTTCGCTTTTTAAAAATCCAAAAAATTTATTTTTTAATCTAGCAACATTGTCACCGGCCGTCAGCGACTTTGGCGCCAACGCGCGTGTTCCCGCTGTAAACATGCGTTCAATTTCAAAACAACCGGGCGGCGTGACGCAAATTCCTGTGATATGCTTTCCGTTAACCAATACCTACCTACGTCCTATTGGGTATGCGTTTGTAAATGCTGCTTAGCAATTAGTCATAAAATATAATTACACTAGTGATACCGCGCGGTTTGACCTGCATTTATGTATGTATTATACATATAAAACTTCCTCTTGAATCACTCAATCTGATAAGAAAACCGCACGGAAATTGGTTGCGTAGTTTTAAATATACATACATAGGAACAGACAGGAGAAAGCGACTTTGTTTTATGCCCTGTATTGATATGATTTTTGCAAAGAATGCAAAGGTGACCAATTTATGAAGACGGTACACAAAGGAGTTTAGGTCCTGACATAGCCTAAGCACATCTGCTTGGTCCATAGTACCTGGGACTATACTCTGAAGATTTTATTGTTTTACGAACATTAAGTAGGTAACTTTCTGGTCTTATTCTCTATTGAATTTTGTTAAAATTAAAACAGTATCTACCTACCTAATAAAACGTGTCTATATAGGACAGGGCTGTAGGATTTGAATTTATGAATTTGTATCCATTTAAAATGTTAGATAAAATATATGTTATAGAAATTAATCTAATTCCTTTGTAGTTGGCACTGCCTTTTAAGCATGAACATTGCACAAGACAAAACAATGTCCCTGTCATAAAACACACATATAATCCAAACGCCAAAAGCCATTATATTAAAACGAAACCCGTTATTAAAAGTTAATAACCAATTTGACGAATATGAAATAGATTCCGTGAACCCATAGGCGGGGACATTGCTTATGAGTTTTGTATTTTTTACCGTCTGGCGCCCAAATTAAATTTCAAGATGGCGGGAAAAAATAACCTCAAAATGTATTAGATTACACGATGATGATATTTAAATTACTTATTTAGTGTGGTCACCTTCATGAGAAATGTTTTTTGTTAAGAATAATTGAGGCAGTACATCAAATATAGACTTTAAAATAGACCAGCTATATTTCCCTAAATATTTTAACTAAGTAATATATTTTGTGTTAAGCTAAATCGCTAACATGTAGTGTAACATGTTGTAGTAAACTATAGTACGCGTCACGAATCTTTAGCGCTGAACGAAACATGCGCAGAAGTCAAAAATAAGGTATCGAGTTAGCGGCGCGGCGCGCGGGGCGCGTGATCATCGGGTGCGCGACCGTTGATTGGTTGTTCCAGTCGTTTTGTCTTTCTCGCACTAATACGTCAATTACGAGCGCGATTCTACCGATGCGCAGCTATTCTCGTCAATCGCTAAACATAAATGACGCGTACTATACATACCTATTGCTTTCGTCCGTTTATTTAAAACTAGCTGTTGCTCGCGCCTTCGTCCCCGTTGATTTGTTTTTCCATTATTTCTTCGCTCCTATTAGTCGCAGCGTGATGTTATGTAGCCTAAAGCCTTCCTCGATAAATTGTCTATTCAATAAAAAAAAAATTTTTCAAACAAAACAAACAAACTCTTCAGCTTAATATATTAGTATAGATCTTCTTGCAAAAATAGTAGAAGCCAAAATATTTAAATGGGAACTATGCGAGTAAAACGGCTAAAATGTAGGATATAAGTATTTTCTGTTTGTTGTGTATTATACTTAGACTCAACAATCTTCTTATACATACGACAATTATCAACAATAGTAGCACACAGTCACAATTAACAAGTTGCAACAGTAAACACTATTTAAGTGATTAAACCAAGGCCACGTCAGTATGCAAATTAAACAAAGACAATGGCTTAAACATTGTCGTGCAATAAAATTGTTTAATTACTCCAATTACACGATGACAAAAGTGGACAATGGAATAATTGTAATTAATTTGAATATTTACGTTTTTTCATAACGACCTTATTCGTCTGTTTCCATGTGGAAATTATTATTTTTCCTCTTTTGTTGTTTGATGCGTAATCTATACATATAATAAAAACGTAACGAGTCGCTGTCTATACATGGAAGGAGACTTTTATTAACGCAATAGAACCCAAAACAATGATTTTTTGAATTTTTGTCTGTTTGTTTGTGCACGCTAATCTCAGAAACGGCTTATCCTATCTATATGGGGTTTTCAATTATATATTGTGGTAAGCTTCACTTAACATTTAGTGTTTAATTTATGTCAATCGGTTGATAAATAAGAAAGTTATGGCAATTCGGCGCGGGCTGGGCATTTTAAAAAATGCTGCGCAAAGTAACTTTTCTACGCGGGCGAAGTCGCGGGCACAGCTAGTTAGGAATGTTCCTATTGGTATCTAATGGTAATTTTGTTGCAAGTTTGTTGTCAAGAACTATCTAACTTCTACAGTTATTTTACTAAAGAAGTAACTGCAAAAATTAAATACGCACAAGCGTCCGCAAATCCTTGAAACGTGGAATGGTGGAAAACTGCGTTTTAGTATTTTTGGGTCAGACTTAACCTGTATCATCCTAATTATTTTACAAGCCAACAAGCATGTCCTTATGTAGGGAAAAAGTGGATATTTTTATATACGATGAAGGGGGGAAGACGAGCTCGACGTACTCCTGTGAAGCCCATGTGAAGAGAAACGCCAGCCCATAACCAGTACTGTACTTCTCTAAGTTAACTAGTCAGTTTCTACTAAGAATAAGCAGTAAAATTCTGACAATTGCTGTTTTACAGCGAGATGGCGTTACCAGATATCTTTAGAAAGGTCTTGAAACTGTCCCATAAAGTCAAATTCATTACAACATCATACTATTATTAATTACTAGGCCACCAATTACCAACAAACGAAAATAAGAATTATCATATTTGCTTCTAACACCTCTATAGAAATAACGTGCAACGGGCAGCTTCCGTAAGCTGACTAAAAGCTAAGCTCGACAGATTTACAGCTTTATAATTCTATAACTAGCTTTATGGCTGGTAAAGCTTGGCCTGGTTTCTAGGAGAGTATTTTTGATATTTCCCAACATAAAGGTTCGATGTTTCGAAATATATTGTTAAAAGCCCGCGGTTACTCGCTTAAATCCCGTTCCCAGGGCAATACCGGGATATAAAGTACCCTATGTTCAAATCCAGGGTAACACCTATCTACATACTGAATTTCAACTAAATTGGTCCAGCTGTTTTTGCGTAAAAGAGTAACAAACTTACATTTTTTAGCATTAGTAGGAATTCAAACCACTTTTCATGATTGATAGGGTGACTCAAGGTTCATATAGTATTATTACTACGCAAATAATAAAGAGGCTAGATAGTGTTAGATATAGGTCATAAAGCGAAGTGCTATTTTTTGTCATACCTATGGAATGGCATTAGATCATGACATATTACGAGTATTCCTGGCGAAACCCGTTATCTGCAATTAAGATTATGTAGTCAGTATGTTTTTAAACTAGTAGGCAAGTGATTTAGCCAAAATTAAAGTCATAAAAATAATTTAAAAAAATATAAAGCCTTTATTTCCATACCCTTAATCTTACATTTTAAAATTTAAGTCATATTCAAAAGAAATACCTCCAATACATTAGGTAGTCTAACTCTAAGCCAGTTCCAAACATTTTTCCTCTTTCGCATCGGTTTTATTTAAAAATAATAGCGTTCACAGATTAATGAGCGTACATTAGACCGGACTGTAATCGCTTCTCCTACACAAACAGTATTAAGACATAAACCACGCATCGAATGGCCGGCTACTCGACGACCGCTCCAGCTATTTCGGTAAAAATAAATAAATACGCACTTTGTACACTACGGTATAGTACGGTACTTACTGGAAGTGACAGATAGATAGATAGATGAATATTATACAAGAGAGTATATGTAAGTAGATTTTACAGACACGTGCAAAACGTAAGAAACAAAAATTTAATATAGGTGGGTACATTATATTAAATAAATGAATATTTCAGGACATTTATACACAGCGTCATCTAGTTCTAAGCTAAGCAGAAGCTTGTGTTATGGCAACTAGATAACGGAATAAATTACATTTACATACTTTTCTTTTGTAAATACATACATACAATACATAGCAACACCCAGGCCCGAGAAAAATACAAATGTAAATTACAAATATATTTTTCCAGTGTGGGGATCGAACCCACGACCCTTCGCGCAGAAAGCAGTTGTGCTACCACTGCGCCAACAGGTCCACCTCCTTCTCCCCCGAGCAGGACGTGCAGCAGGACGTACCACGTCCTGTTAGGAGAAGGAGGTGGTTAGGTCGGACTCGTACGTATAATCTGCTAAAGTAGGAGCCCAGGAGACAACCTAAAAATAAATATAGAATTATCATTTAAACTTTCGACTTTGTATTCAATAAAGCTTAAATCTCACCTCAAAGCATTTGGCATTTCTAAGAATTCAGTCATTCATCAATTAACGTGGCTTACAATTTGCTACATGTAAGTCCAGCTGTTTTCTTGATCCTTTACTTTTTATTCAAGTAAGTAGATAATAATTTCTTAAATAAAAAAATATAAATTATGTGTCCTATCTAGCACTATAAGGCGGGGTGTTCATGACGCTACGTCGCTCGCGTACAGTGCACTTGATAACAAATCAGTCGAAGATCACTTTATTTCTGTCCGTGATGGGTTCCGGTGGCAAGTGACGGTCATATTCATTTTTAACTGGTACTTGAACATTAGAATTTCTTAAGTATTTTTTTTATGGAAAAATCGTTTAATATGCGATAACGTTATATTCTAGAAGTATTATGCTAGAAGTGAATTCTTTTAAGACATTAGAAAATACTTAATACTAGTCAAAAATTAGGCGTAGGGCACAAGGCTAGCAGCTTTAATTAAATCAAACATACTCATTTCATTTAGGTGGAACTTTGAAAATCGCCACCCAAAGATCAAGGTAATTAAGTATTTGTAAATATTCTCTTACTGATCTAAAGACTAATAATAATTTTAATAATAATCTTTCATAGGCAAACTTAAAATAAAACTTTACGCGGATATAACGATGGTTTAAATCTAATTTAATCATGGCTTATCTTAAAAAGAATGATTTTAAATTTTAATTTAGAATAGAATGAAAACTGTTTAAATAGTAATAAATATATGTATATAAAAACTTTATTATAATTTTGTTAAGGAAATTTTGAAGATACATAGGTACATACAACAATGAGTAGCTT
Source organism: Eurema hecabe (assembly GCA_026213755.1). NCBI lineage: Eukaryota > Metazoa > Arthropoda > Insecta > Lepidoptera > Pieridae > Terias > Terias hecabe. The sequence goes on along the minus strand of JADANM010007051.1, from coordinate 7,439,478 downwards.
AATTTCTGTGGCAAATTAATGTTAATACTAATTTTTTAAAAGTTTATATTTAAAAATAGAATATTCTAATTGCAAAAAATTGTCTATGTGAAACCGTTGTTATCAACATCTCGGTTCTACGCATTTAGTGACGTCATAATCCACAAACATAATAGTACGTATTGTTTAACAGTTCTCCCATTAAAGCTAGGCTTAGATGACGGAATCGCGACTTCCGCCAAATCTTATTTTCGGCTACCATTAAGATTTTACACATTACCCATTAATCACTAGAGGGTCTCATTATTTGGTGGTTCACGGACAGTCCCACCCGACTGGATAATAGGCATTTGAACGATTGTGGTGACGCCTTTTGGGTTAGTGAGTAACCATGATTGATAGTTATGATGTACAGAAATTTATTAATTTTGATTTTTTTTTAATCATCAATTGAGAAAAATGTCATTTTCCAGCGTCGTGCGTTGAGGATTCGAGTTTAAAATACAATTGTGGAGTAAAATAAAAGTGTCTACTAATAGCATCGCAATGTATCAAAATATGTACAATCGAATATTATAACTTCTTATATAGCTTCAAGTTGTACTTTAAATAGCCAGGATAAACCTTTAATTATATTTCTTTTTATTAAAAGTGTTCGATTGAGAATTCTTTCATGTGAAATAGTTAAAAATAATTTATTTATTTGAAAGAGTGATATAGTACTACGTGTCGTCAAAAACATGTTTTATACTTATTAATTTTTCTAAGAAGTACATACGATACGAGTATAACTAATAAATACTATACGTACTTAAGTATCCCTTAAAAACCCTCATAAGTAGACACTCTGTTACGTGGGAATATGAGCGTCCAGCCAAATTGCTTGAGGCGGGGCGACCGCTTTGTTTTACAGAACATTTCCGGTCATACTAATAATTAATGATTTCTTTAAATATTTCTTAACCACCACGTCATTAGGTACCAACTGAAGTTATCAAAGCTTTTGGAGGACAAAATATTAAAAGCTTCATAGATGATTATCGAAAGCGTTTTAGGATTATTTAATTTTGTTCACTGACAAGGTATATAGTATAATTTACATTTTGTTACGTTACGTTATGGTCCTCCTTTTTAATTTGGAAAAACGGCCAAGTGAGAGCCGGACTCGCGCACGAAGGGTTCCATACAATATTGTATCACATTGCAACGAAATTTTATTTGATCACTACAATATTTTTTAACTATTGGAACGCTATTTTTAATAATTAATTTAACGAGTTTTATTCGAGTACTGGTAGGTGTTTGAAATATAACATACTTATGTTATTTAAAAATAATTTTTCAAACAAAAAAAAACACACACAATAGTCGAACGGACGGACAACTCGAAAACAATTGAATGTCATATACTTGACATTTATTTGAAAAAAACATCGCGAACCACCTGTCGAGATCAAACGGGGCCGACAAAGGCTAAATCGATTAAGTGTATCGATTATAACGCGAGTCGATTATCCGATTCGCTGTCACCCAGGACTAATCGATAACAATGGCGGTCGATGACAAAAACTTGCGGCAAAATATGAGATTACAGATTAAGAGGCTATTCAAAATTTTAGTCGCGTGTGTACAGGGTGATCGAAAATAATTAAATTAATTTAATTTAATTTATGTAAAATAAATATTTTCGGATTTTATATTTTATGTTCATGATCACAAAAAGTATGTGTTTAAAATGTTACTGTACTTTACTCCATTGTAGTGATTGTTAAGATAAATGAAGTCATCATAAATATCTAAAACTAGCTGTTGCTCGCGACTTCATCCCCGTCGGATCTATTTCTATTATTATGTTATAGTGAGTCTATCTGAGAAGATAGACATAAACTGTCGCGGACTTTTTTAGATAATTTAAAGAGGAATAATTCTGTCATACATATTATTTTTGTATCTTGAACCGTTTTCGCAGCGCACGCAAATATGAATAACCTTCAAATATGAATAATTTTCCCCGTTTTTTCCATTTTTTCCATTATATCTTCGCTCCTATTAGTCGCAGCGTGACGCCTAAAGGCTTCCTCGATAAATGGTCAATTCAATAAAAAAATATTTTTTCAATTCGAACCAGTAGATCCTGAGATTAGCGCGTTTAAACAAACAAACAAACTCTTCAGCTTTATATATTAGTATAGATAGATGTATGGTTTCAAAAGTTTTTATACTTGTTTAGAAATAATGCCTCTAGTCAAGAAATGCCTCACTCTAGGTAAAAGCGCGATCCTATAAAAAAAATGTCAATGAAAATTAACTTTAACAAAAATTGTTCATCCGGTTTACTTATAGCTGGCAATAAAACTACACAGCAGTATCAATTTTAAATGAAAAACAAAAAAAACAATAATATACGTTTTGTCGAAAGGTCTGAGGCAGTACCTAAATATAATATAATCAACAAACTAGACTTTCCTTTTGGAAAATATCTTTTTTAGAAAAATATCTACGTAAATGTAGCATCCTGTATAGTGTTATAGTATTTCTAGCATTGTCAGCGGTCCGGGCGCCGGCGCGGGCGCAACCTTTGTATTCTTTATTCTTTGACTTTTAATTTGTTCCTTTCTCGGACGCGGTGATGAATGTTATGTCATTAAAGGTGAAGCCATTTTGTTTGGAGCTAACTTAGTGTTGGTCACGTTAGTTAGGATTAATCTATTTAATTAATTTTTAGTTTGTTTTTTTATTTTTGTAATATTGTTTTCGGCCTTTCTTTATACTAATAAAAATATGAAAAGTTGATTTGTCTGAATACGGTTATATTTTTAAAAGTTTTAGCGCGCTTTAAGTACTTTAGAAACAAATACATTTCTTAGCTTTATACAAGTATACCTATACATTTATATATACAGGTACTTTAACTTATTAATTCCAATTGGAATTTCTAGCCCTGTTGAATCAATATGACCAGTTTCCTTCCTTATTAAAGACAAACCAACTACGTCGATAAAACAAACCAATTTGCGATGCAAAAAAAAGAGTCACCGAACACCAGCGAAAGCTTTTAGCATCGTGACGTGTGATATGTGACACGACGTGTGACATGTGACATGTGACAACCGCGTCCGTCTGAGACAGTTAATTTGGGCGACACCTGGTGACGATAGTAATTAAATTGCAGGTTAATGAACTTGGCAACTGTTCTATACAGTCATGTTTTAACATGTTAGTACATAATAGTAGTTTTTGTCACTATACTTACTTATTTATACATCTACGATGTTATATTGTAATGTGTACCTACATATATTCCTAGAAGGTATTAAAAGCAGAGACAATTTCTTAAGGAAGCCATAGGTCTTAGCCTGTGCGAGTTTCTTACGGCGGGCTAGTTCCCGAACCGGTGGTAGGCACCATCCAGACTTTCTGAAGGTATTTGTTTAAAATTTACTCATAAATAAATCATTTCATTTCATAACCAACTTATTATATAAAAAAATAAAAAAAATAACAATAAAAACTAAAAATTTCAAAAAATTTGCCAATTGAGGGCACTGTTGCTGGGTGTCATGGGCTGTATGGAAGGCCGAAAGGGTTAATTGGTATTGTGCCCAACGAAGTGGGCACGGGTCAGTTAGTATTATATATAATATGTTGTGATATCTACGAGTATATTATGTAAAAATATTTGTAGAAGCAAGCGCTGATTCCGCCGACAAACTGCTGCGCAGTTTGACGGAATGTAAAAACTGTTATATTGTTTGAATTTTATATAAAAAAAAAATAAAAAAAAAGTACATATTTCTCACCCTATATTTTTCTCAACACCCAAAGTCCAACCGATTCCAATACAAACACTATTTCGTCGTCGCCGACAAAGTCCTCATCAGTCGCCATGATGCAACAGAATGCATTGTCGCGGCTAAACCTTCATTAGTGGACGTCAATTGCTTTTTCATTATGACAAACTCGTCTATTTGTGACCACAACCCATATTACTGTAGATGCTTTAATTAAGTAAAGCCAAAAACCTCAGGTATCTATCCATACTAACATTATAAATGGGAAAGTTTGTCTGCCAAACGGCTGGATTTGGTTGAAATTTGGTATGTAGTTAGATATTACCCTTTTTTTTTTTTTGGCATTGAAAAGGCATTAGTGCCTTCGACCCGGGGATGGGGGGTCACCCGGGGATATGTGGGGCTCCCGAACGCTCAACGCCGACGCTAGTCGCCGACGAATCCCTGCGTCCGGTATACCCACCAAAAACACTGCGGATTGCCTTCAGCCGTTTTCCTGAGGGGAATGTCCCGGATCTTTCTAGCACGGGACACAGTTAGATATTACCCTGGATTAAAATATAGGATACTTTTTATCCCGGTATTGCCCCGGGAACGGGAACTACTACTAGTGGAAGTCAATTGCTTTTTTTTATGACAAACCCATTTGTGACCAGAACCCATATTAGTATGGATGATTTAATTACGAAAAGCTCTGAGCTTTACCTACTTAAGGGTATAAATTAAAAAAAAATCGTTACAAAGCGATCTATCGCTTTTTAACGATTTTTTTTCCTTTATATTAGTGCAGATTTAGAAGAAGTACTGTATCAAAAAATATATAAAGGTAAGGTTAAGGTACACGTAGGTACCTCAATCAGTGACAAGAATAAACGTGTTGTTAATTAAAAAACTCGACTCATACTTGAAAGGGAATCGATGATATATCTCCACGAAAAAAGGGTCATTCAAAATGATGACAGTGCAAATTTGAAATGACCCCTAATAACAAAGGAATAAGGCTCAAAATAAAAATGTTATAAAAGTGTCATCCTGTCGGAATCTTTTATTAGAGTACAAAGGACTTCACACGTCTGCTGTTTTTATTTAATTTTGCATGAAATAAGGTTTTTGGTGAAGACAGATTTTTTTTTTAATTTTTTGTTCGAAGCGGCCATGTCAAATTGGTGATGGGATTTTTTTGTCTTGCACTATGCTAAATTGACATTTTGTTAAGGTGTAGGTGGTTGAACGAAAAAGTAAGATTGACTGAAATGTGTTAAATTTTTTTAGCTATGTCAGTCAGTAAAACAATAAGAAGGCCAGTTTATATCATATTATATCGTTACAAAATGTTGATTATAGTGGCCAAGTTCTTTACAGCAAGGAATAAATTTATAGCTATAAATGACTAGTATTATCTCATTAAACAAAATCTATACTATATAGGTATAAACAACTTTCATTAGAAAATACTTCTAGAAGCTAATTTAAAAAATTGCATTAAAATTTATTTTATAGACCTACATATTATAAACTTATTATTTACAATGCAACAAAGGTACCTTACCCCTTGTAATATAGGTAGGTTACCTAGCTACCTTTAAAACAAAAGATCTTACAAGGTACCTCAATAAATTGCCTACCTATTAATAGTAGTGTTTATGTACATGTATATAGTATTTGTGTAGTTTATATTACATAATAACATGTTATATTATATCTCAATCATTATGTGTAGGTAAGTATATTGTAATGTATTTAATTGTTACAAGTTGCACTACGCCACCTAATAAATTTTTGTTAATGTGTATTTTTGTCCCGACTTGGTTGCCTGGAAGAGATCACTCTTGAGTGATAAGGCCGCCAGTTACCACAAAGTTTTCTTTTTTATTATGTTTAGATTGTTATGTATTTGTAACAAAGTGTAAAAATAAATAAATAAATAAATAGTAGTAATAGTTGGACTAGTTATTATTATGATTGATTCTAAGCTAAGTAATATCGATCTTATTCTCTTTAGCCTGTTCCCCCAAAATCTAGACGTATTAAATCAAACGTTTCTGCTGACTCATGCGCACGCAATTTGCGCCAGATGGTGCTATCGTTAGGGACAATGTCTTTGATATGAACACGTAGTGATACATATATATACTTTTTTTTTATAATATGAAGAGAGGAGACGAGCTGGACGCACTCCTGATGGTAAGAGTAACGCCAGCCCATAGCCGATGCAGTGCTACCCAGAACTTTGCTAAAAAGCCCAACTCCGGGCAGAGGTGCACTACAACGACGCTCCCCACTTTGAGTCATCGGATGTTGAGACTCATTGGCCCAGTAATTACGCTGGCTACAGTGCCCTTCAGACCGGAGCACAGTGACGTTTTCACATCACTGTTCAGGCGGTAGAATGTCTGGCACTGTGGGGGTACCCACCCAGTCGGTCTCCTGCGAAAGAGACCTACCCCCGGTCTACCTATATGTATACTAGCCATATATCAAGTATGTATATTTATACGCGCTAGAGAGATTTTACTTGCGTAATTTTCGTTTCCGGGATATCTAATGCCAGGATAAAAAAGACCTTATTTGTTAGTCCAGGACCAAATCCATTTTAGGTGTTTCAAATTACAATATAGAAAATTCTAATAAGGTTTATTATAGCAGGCATTATTTATCTGCTTATTGGTTAAGGCACAATAACTGAATAATATCTAGGTATTAAATTCTTTTTAAAATTATTATAATCTACGTAAGTATTAAATCAAATACATATTAGATTTAAACAAGTAACGTCACTGTCTATTTTTTAACAATTTTATAGGCGAAGTCTGTGTACCAAATTTCGTTCTAATCGGTTCAGTAGTTTAAGCGTGATTGAAGTCCTTCAACTCTGTCTGTCTGGACAGTTACTTTAGTATGGATATTGTAAGCCTACAGAGATCGCTAATGACATAAGATATTGAAGCGACATAAAATAAAATAAAAAAACCCTTTAATTAGTAAAAAATCTTATTTTATTAGTAAAAAATCTTACTTATTATCTTTAAGTTCCAAGCTAAGCCGAAGCTTGTGTTATGGCAACTAGATAACGGAATAAATTACATATACATACTTTTCTTTTGTAAATACATAGGTACATACAATACATAGCAACACCCAGACCCCAGAAAAATACAAATGTGTATTGAAATTTTAAATTATTCTACAACTCAAAACAAAAACATCTATGTATAACTATATTACGTATATACAATTATCGTACCTACTGTTAGTTAATCTGTATAACACAGCGGGATATAATTTAATAATTCATCTCGACTTTAATTAACAGACCACATTTTTTATAAAAGCGCCATCTATTGGTATATTCATGTAAACATATTGATTCAATGCGTTTTAGGACTTAGTTGAAATAGGTCTACAGTTTTGGCTTTATAATATTTATTTATAAGTAAATTATAGTTTTCTGGTTGGAGACAAAATTGAATGAATAATTTTTTATATCTATACCTACTATTATTATTTTTCGTATACCTACCTATATTTCATTGTACCTACTACCTAGGTATGTTAGAATTGATTAACCTCCAAAACGACTGGACAGATTCTTATAAAATTCTTATAATAGATAGGCATAGTCTTGGGCTACGGGATGAAAATACTCTAACTTTTAATGACAACAAATTATTTAATGCGAAAATATTTAATACTTTGTTCGAAATTCCTACCTACCTATAGTCAAATAATATATTTGACAACCGCTTGGCGCAGTGGTAACACAACTGCTTTCTGCGCGAAGGGTCGTGGGTTCGATTCCCACACTGGAAAAATATATTTGTACTTAATTTAAATTTGTATTTTTCTGGGGTCTAGGTGTTGCTATGTATTGTAGGTATGTATGTATTTACAAAAGAAAAGTATGTAGGTATGTGTAATTTATTCCGTTATCTAGTTGCCATAACACAAGTTTCGGCTTATCTTGGAACTAGATGGCGCTGTGTATAAATGTCCTGAAAATATTTATTTTATTTAATATTTAAAGATATCTTAGAGTCACCGAGGTCATTGAACCGACCAAATTACTCGTATTAACAACCGAAAACTGTCACAATAAACACATTAAAAGCCTTTACAACTCCAAGTGGTCACGGCAAAACCACCAAATTACATTGACCCATCATTCGCTTGTTTTCTTTGAAAACCTCATACAAAACGCTGCGGCGATAGTTCTTACTTAGCTGGTCGGTTTTATAACACCAATCAACTATTTTAGTATGGAACCTTCTAATTAGATTCCAATATATTTTTTCTTATAAGATGACTCAATAAATTGTTCGTGATCCATAAAATTAATTATAAAATGACTGTATTAAATTAAATGCGGATTTTATTACAATGCTATTTTACGTCATGTTATTTTAGATACATTAATATTATATTCACACTTTTCTAACAAGATTTTTATATCTAATAGGTTATAATCGCATACATTTTGAAGACGCAAAAACATCCTAATTAGGACGTTTTACCTTTAGGTGATTGCCGATTGGTTGCCGATGCATTTATGCACAACTGATAAATTCATTGGTAAATACTAGGTAAGTATTTCAACTGTGAGCTTACGTAGGTACCTACACAGGCTTATCTAGGGACCTAGTTATAAGTCTTTCTTTATTTTACGATGTCACGATGTCTTTAGATCACTATATATAAAAGACGGGCTAATCATTAGATAGTGATCTCTTTCAGGCAACATTAAAAACTTAATAATTCTTAATTACAACAAAAAAAAAAAAATATTCTAGAACTGTCGCTAACCGAATTCAAAATCAAACAATCGAATTAAGAACAAAAAACGAAACATCCAAACATAACTCAATTTGAATTCCGAACGAATAGTTCGGACTTCGGCCAACCAGGCATCAGGGTGTTGACCTTTTCCATAGATGTCAACCGAATGTCATTGGACGCGTGCGACGGCTGTGATTGGCCGGGAATGTCGCGGGCGGTTCGGCGACATCGCTGATTGGTCGCTTTTGTCACATGGAGGGCGGGACTGCGGTGTGACAGTTCGAAGCACGTGGTTCTATTTTTAAACGTAGTTATTAGTAACCGGCCAGCTTAAGATGTGACTATTATTAAATTTATTATGATCTGTATTTTTTGACGTGATACTGTTTGTGATTATCTGTGTTTAATGTGACGTAATACTGATAGACAATTTTAATATATTTTTTTAGGAGTTTTGGCGGGAATCTAATGGCGTCTATTTGTAATCTCGATTGAATATTCCTTTTTTGGTGCATAAAGTGATTTAATGTATGTTTGTGATAGTGATTCATGCAGTAAAGTAGCTAATAAGTGTCCAGGAAATGAAGAATTTATTCGAGAGCGCATAGTAGCGCCGTTCCGATTGCTCCAAGATTCGTCGAGGTTCTTCGTAAAGTTCACTATCACTACGAAGGGCAGAACGAAACGACTGGCTGACTCGACTAAAGACGACTTGATGACGATTTTAATTGACTTATATCGACTTTTATCTTGACCACGTTGCCTCTTATTACATTGACATTGGCAAAAAGCTAGACGCTAATGCCATAATATAAGAAAGACAGAAAGAATATTTTTTTAAGAATGATACGAATAGGTAATTGGAAATCAATTTTTTTAAAAATATCAGAAGTAGGTAAACTGCGGATGCTTTTTTGATGTTATTTTAATTCGTATAATTTTATTAGTGTTTGTTTTGCGCATGTGTTTATGAGGTTCTAAAATACATAATAATAATAATAATATCAAACATGCCGCTAACCCCCCCCCCTTCCCTTATAGACACGTAACACCCCCCCCCCCCTCCTCCCCAGCTCAGAGACAGTGTGACGGGTCACGCGATCGATAACGCACGCCCGCCCCCGCCCGCCCCGCGAGACTTGACACATTGCTATACGAAATATACTCGTATAGTAGGTATAGTATAGCTTGTATACCGGGATAGAGTTAGTAATAGCACTATATACCTATAGCTAGGAGTAGGTTAAGTTAGGTGTTTACATAAGTGAGAGAGCGTGCTTATTACACTTCCATACCTAATAGATGTACGAAGTGTAAAAATCACTTTCTAATACTTTAAGAAATTTACCCAACCGAAGTGGAAAAATTTAAATCTACGAAAAAAACCTACAAGTTTTAATGCAATGCAATACGACGACGATCTATGTAGACAAAATTGTCTACTTTGAAATGGCTTCACTTCACAGTAAAATGAAACGCGGACAAAACCCCAAGTATAAGATTAATCTATTTATAATTAAATCTGAAAGCTTCTCAAGTGTAAAACACGAGGCAACAATAAAAATGTCATCAAACGGAATCGTATTAACTCAATAATTAAATTTAAATCGATTAGTCGCGAATCGATAGGTATCACCTGTTTTATCGACATCGGCGCAGCACTTATGACGTTTTATGGTAGACTTTATCGATAAATTTTATTATAATTTTCCGAATGATACAAAACAGACTATTAGGTACTAGTCTCTCTCGGAGCCCTCTTTAAAAAATTAACTATTTTGTTTTTAACGGTTAGCCCCTTAGGTACGTGTCAAAAACTCAAAAACAATAATTTATTCCAATTAAAATACCTATTAATTTTCTTTAAACTGACTAATATTGTTTTGTACATAGACCTACTTAGATTCAATAAAAGTTACTGTAATATTTTGATGTTTGTTCGTTAATTTAAGGTTTCTATCCTATTCGGTATTCCTCATGAAGCGCTAACCTAATCTTTTACCAGATAGGTATGTCTTCAAGGTAAGTCGAGTACCTAGGTTAGTACATATTTATAATTTCTTACAATAGAAACAATAAACAAACGAAATTTTCAGCCAGTCTGTTTGAGAATTAAAAACAAATTAGCAGATCGTCTCAATAAAATCAATCTATTAAGCAATATCTATCTGCCAGTCTGTTTTAAAAATTTAAAATAAGAACACACACAGCAAATTGTTTTAACAAAAAAACAAACATTTTGTATCCAGCCAGTTCTTTTTTATAAAAGAAAATAAAACCTTTTTTACCATTTAAGCGTAGAACACATCTGTCCTGTCGTGTGTGCTGTATGGTAAACAGTCAATATACAGTAACAATGGGTTATTAATGTCGGCAGATGCGAACCACACCTGGGCTTAGGATATGTACTAACGAATATTTTAAATGATTTATGACTTTACATATGTATCTACTTACGTTTTGGTCACTTTGCATATCTATTGATTTGTTAAAAATGAGACAAAAAGGTAATTAGTGAGAAAGTACAAAGCTATTCAGTAAGCTACTTCTTGTACTGCCATATCCAAAAATATACCTAACAAAATTTGACACTAACCAAGTTATAAAAAGAAAAATGCGAAGTCAATTTCGTTAATAGTGATACATCATCGCACCTATAGATATGAAATTATAACCGAACACAACAAAGGAAGGCTTGAAAATTAATTACATTCATGACAATATTATTAAATAGAGCGGAAACATTTTATCAATACCCTTGAAATTCAATGACAATGTTTTTCGCTACATCATTAATCTATTCTATTAAAACATCCCTTCGAACCCCGTTAGACGCTACACACCACCCCGCTATTATTTCAATTTTTTGTTCTGGCAACACACTATTTGAAATGTCACGCCTCGTTCATCGAGAGCGCGGGAAATTCTCATTTAGAATTGTAGCGCCAGAAAAAGTTTTAAATTTAGAACAGAGTTCGAACATGTTTTGAATCGTTAGTTTTTTTTTTTGCTTTTTTTGTCGCGTATAATCGAATCTTGACAAACAATATAGGATTAAATTGGTTGTTTTATTGACCCGCCTTTTATGGCGCGGAGTAAATGATTGCGTCCCGTCCCGTGGGCGAGTTGCTTGTATCAGATGCTTCGTGCTACATGTTAGAAATTAATTTCATTTATAATGTTACGTCTTACGTAGTACGTATCGAACTAAAGTATTGTTTCGACATCGCTAGGCTTTAGAAATTGTTGATTAAAGGGGAGTTTTATTACCTATTAGGTATATATTTTTTGTCCTAGGGTTAGTTTAAATGTAGATAGTACTGAGACTTAAAATCAATCAAGATATTAAGTTATAATGTAATTATAATATTAGTAGGTAATTCTTTTAGAGGTGACAAAGGATCTTAAATAAAAAATAGATTGCTGCTTTCAAAGAATATTAACAAAGTCATCAAAAACGAAGCTTAGTAGGTACCTACCTACTAAAATATTTATAAGGCTGTATTTTTGTTTCCTGAGTTTGGAAAATTTACAAAGCTATGTTTATAATATCCTCTGGTAACGAGGTTTATTTAGTCTTGAGATGATTTGTATGGTGTCAAGTAACTTCGAAACAAATTTATCATTTGCCAAAAACTTTTCTCACTAATAGAAGTAAGTAAGTTAGGTATTACATAATGATTATTAAAAATACTTATATTATATAGAAAAAATAACACATATAAGGATAATTTATTTTTTTTTTTTTTTTTATAATATGAAGAGGGGAGACGAGCTGGACGCACTCCTGATGGTAAGAGTAACGCCAGCCCATAGCCAATGCAGTGCTACCCGGAACTTTGCTATAAAGCCCAACTCCGGGCAGGAGTGCACTGCACCGACGCTCCCCACTTTGAGTCATCAGATGTTGAGACTCATGAGCCCAGTAATCTCGCTGGCTACAGTGCCCTTCAGACCGGAGCACAGTGACATTCGCACATCACTGTTCAGGCGGTAGAATGTCTGGCACTGTGGGGGTACCCACCCAGTCGGTCTCCTGCGAAAGAGACCTACCCCCGGT
>JADANM010007051.1:7404894-7426775 GCA_026213755.1 Eurema hecabe | reverse complement strand
GGGGTACCCACCCAGTCGGTCTCCTGCGAAAGAGACCTACCCCCGGTAAAATAAATATTAAATATCTATATCTACCCTAAGCCCCAAGTCCTACAGTCGTCATACGAGCTAAATGCGAGTCCATTAATCAAACGGTCATCTGCCGCCCGCGGCGCGACCATCATAACTTGACACCTGATGGACCATACATGTGGCTTTAATTTATATTATATTTAATACTAGCCTCCCGCCCCGGCTTCACTGGCATATTAAGGGCCATCCATAAAGTACGTCACACGTTAAAAGGGAGGGTATCACCGAAGTGTGACAAGGGCCATGGGGGGGTCAATACCTTTGTGACGTCACATGTTAAAATTTAAAATACTAAAACGCAAAAATTTGGATGTGAATTAAAAATTTAATATAATTATTTTTAAAAATTATAAATAATTTAATTTATTTTTAAATACATACATAAATTTAAAAAATGTGTGACGTCACATTATAAAATGTGACAACCTGTGACAAGCACGGGGGGAGGGGTTCTAAAGTACTTAAATTCGTGTGACGTACTTTATTGATGGCCCCTATTATACATGTATCGTATATGTAACTTTCCTCTTGAATCACTTTTTATTAATAAACTGTATTAGAATCGGTTGCGTAGTTTAAAAGTTTTAAAAATACAAAGAATATAGGGTAAGAGCTTTCTCTGTTTCGTCTTTGTTATAAAGATTATAATATGTAGGTACCTACCTTGATTAATGAGGATAGTTTTAACTTGTAAAGGAGAGAAAAAGAGTTTGGTGTAAGGTAATATGAATAAAGGTACCTACCTAAAATGAAAATGGCATATTATAAACATAACGAGGGCGGCATCGGGATTTCTTCATATCGTGGGAGACACCAGGTTTTCGACATTCATTACAGGAAGGTCTTTAATTGGCCATCCGCACCGTCGTCTTCAACGTAAGCTTCAATTAACAATTCAGAATACATTATACATTCTGCATCATGACAGATGTCAATTTTAAAACTGTCACCTTTTATCGGTTGACAATTAGGGCCCAAATAGGTTCTATTTGACTTTCAGATATTCAGTCTCCGACGTACATATTTATTTTATTTATTTATTTATTTACCCTTTATTACATATAAAAACTTAAAGACTATTTATACAGAAACAGAAGAAACATATTATATTTAGTAGCTGTGCCCGCGACTTCGCTCGCGTAGTAAAGTGACTTTGGGCAGCACTTTTGAAAATGCCTAACCCGCGCCGACAGTTCAGCAAGTTTAACGTGATTCTTTAAATTGCCATAACTCTTTTATTTATAAAGCGATTGACATGAATTAAACACTAAATGTTAAGTGAAGCTTACCACAATATATCATTGAAAACCCCATCTAGATAGGATAAGCTGTTTCTGAGGTTAACGTAGACAAATAAACAGACAAACAGACAAAAATTCAAAAAATCATTGTTTTGGGTTCTATTGCTTTAATAAAGGTCTCCTATAATATTTTTTCTCATATATCTTCCATATACAGACAGCGACTCGTTACGTTTTTATTATACGTATATAGATTTAGGGTTTGTTTATAGCGTAAGTAAAACGCTACTAGATGTCTGTTTAAAAGAATCAAATAATTTAAAGCGACATCTTACCTTAAATATTTCACGGCAGCCTTACTCGTGATATTACTCAGCCTATAGTAATACGATGAAATCTTTGAAAGACCCATTTGATATTATAACTGTCTGCAAGCCTCAACCGAAATCATGTCAGAGCTCAAATAAAATTGGTCGGATTCAAATGTGTATCGGACATCGGCAAGAGGTCTTTCAAACATGACAGATGCGTGTGTTGCCATGTGCGTTAGGGATTTAATTTAACGTTAAAAGTTTTGATTGCCAGTAATAAATAATATCATGTTTAGAAGTTATTAGTTTTTAAATTTATTTACAATATAATTGAAATAAATAATTTAGATATATTTGAGGATTTTGATATTGCCATGTTTTTTTAACCTTCCTGATGTTTGTCGCATACAAAATATTTGTCTTACACCATGCTTAAAGTAAATAATTGTATTTCTATATACGTAACGCTTAAATCATAATACTAAAATAGGAAAAATATTTTTGGTGTTAATTATATATTAATTGTAAACTACAATACAACCGCTATTTCGTTTGAAGCACCGTTCGGGAATTAAAAAAAAAAACAAAACGCTGATTCATTTGATAGCTGTCAACACACAAAATGGCCGCTGACTGATTCCGAGAAGTTAATCGCTATTGCGAATCTGTGAGATAAAATCTTCTGATTGTACGGTGTCAAAATATTATTTGTTATTGAATTTAAAATTGCGACTACGCCTTATTAGATTGGTCGGAGAGCTGTTGAAAATTTTGACCACGTTTAAATATTGGCATACAAAAAAGTCCTTTCTTTAAAGACGGTTAAAAATACGGTTCAAATAAATATTTCAAGGTTTTAATTTAGTTACATTAATTAACAACTTAAGGCAAACTATTGACGCGCCTCGACTTTGTTTAAAAACATTAGATTCCTACCTATCCTACCATAGATTCCTACATAAAAAGACCTCAAAAATATAGCTAAAGTAATTTTTGCAAATTTCTCGCAACTTATTATATATCTGCCCTGATTAAGTGACTCATAACACATTGTTAATTTAATTTTTAATATAAAAATATCAGTTAATTCTCTTAATAAAGGAAAGTCTAACTAAAACTAGCCAACACAAAACAGTTAGATCTAGTAACCATACTATCACGAAGCTTTAATGGAAACGCACCTCAAAACCACATAACAAGCCCCCAATTACGATCCCATGTAACTTTCGTCACGTCCGCCGCGCTCCACGACCGAACGCCATCTGATAACAATAATTGAATCCACTAATTCATGGTGCTCGATACCATCTATAATCTTTACGATTCTGTAAACATAGCAACGAAATTTGAATGTGATTCCAATTTTAATTTTCGAACAGGACGTCGTTGATTCGTCGTCAAGTTTTGTTTTTTTTTCGTCACTTTTTATGCCAGCTTTTTTAAAAAGGAATCTAATAAGGTTCTACTGAAAAAAGGTTAATTATATTATTATTATCGTGTCCAACTGTAAACTCGATGTAGGTAAGTCTGAAAGCCGAATAAAAATATGTTTCTATGTAACAATGAAATTTTTTGACGTAATCTTTTGTTACACTTTACATATTTTCAGCTTATTAAAAAAGCGACGTTTTAAACGCTTATGTGTTAAGGTCCTTAGGGCTAATATAACCTGTATTTGAATTTTAAGCTGAGATCACAACAATGGAAGTGGGAGGATGAGATTTTGTTATAAGATAAACGTCGTTTGTCGCTTCTGCCGCCGGCGGGTGAAGGCTATAATTACGTTTATTGGAATGTGATTAAAATTTCGATAGTTTGTCAAACCGAATATACAAAAAGGATGGTACCTATATTGAATTATTCTCTAGTTCTAATATAATATTCTGACGATTCATCTTTATAGGATTTTTGGGTTATGGTAAATTTAAAATAGATTTAAATACCACATTAATACGTGGCTAGCTACAATTAATATGTGGGAAGGAAGGAGGATGTAACCTTCCTCTGAACCAAAGGGAGGATCCTCGACCAGTCGAACCACTGACTGGCCGGCCGTTAGGCCCCAATGGTTCGATGTCGAGAAGTTGTATATATGCTAAGTCTCGGAAAAATATCGTAAGCGCGATTCAGACTCGGCGCATGAATAGCGGTCGCTACAAATACATAAAATATGTTGGACTTGTGGATAAGTAAGTGAATTTTCATGAGCTTATACTGATTAAAAATTGCCAGTTTTTCGAATTTGTAGGAATGGTTTTTTAGGTCTATTTATATGAAATTCAATTCAATTTTATTCTGTATTGTATGGTTTATATCAATATTTTAATAAAATAATAAAAATAATAAGTTTAAATATCCGTATTACCTATTAACTATTAAGTATTAACTTAAAAGTATATGCATAAAAGTAAATTACAATTTAGACTTAAAAAGAAAAATCCTCTGTAATTGGGAGAGAAATTCTCATAGAATTTTTTATCTTACTAAACTAAACCATTGTCTATTTAATAATATACTATTAATAAAACCTTAAATTTGATCAACCTACCGATATAGCCAAATATTAAATACTACAAACGTCCTTTGAACTTACCCTGTTAACTAATAATAATAAAAACTAGTAGACTCGCTGTCTGTCTGTCCCTATGTATGCTTAGATCTTTAAAACTACGCCACGGAATTTGATGCAGTTTTTTTAATAGATAGAGTGATTCTTTATGGTTTAGGAAGGTTTATGTGTTTGTATTACATGCATAAATGCGGGGCGCGGCTAGTAATAATATAAACAAAGAAAAGATATGAAAGCTCTGAAAAGCTTTTTATGAGACACACTTGAAATTCCGCAAAGCCTACGAGCTAAGCATAATCAAAACTTGTTTCACGATATAGCCGGCTATTTACCGTTCGCTCGTCGATATGTAACGTCGAAACTAGTGGACTGGAAGTGATAGTGTTTTATATATAAAATAATTTAGTTGACAGTGGGTGGTTTTAGTGAATTGTTATTGAAAATAGAAAGAGTAGACTAGAGTATTAGACAGAGAAGACTACATTTCTAGTGTAATAGACTCTGATAGACAAATTATTAGTATTAATGTACAAGACTTTCTTATAGCTTAAAAGTATACAAAACTAAAACATCCAAGCAAAATATTTTCTCTTCTTCTTAAACTATTTCTTTCTCTTTCCTTCACATTAAAATACATGCAAGAAAGAAGAAAGAAAGAGAAAGAAATAGTTTGGTTCGAACAGTTCAGTCGTTAGTTAAGTCCTTAAAGGGTCTTAGTTAATATTAAGACCTACTAAGACTTTTAATAAAGTCTTAATAAATCTGTCTCTTCCAGTAGTAACAACTCCGTAACCAACCCTTTCACGAACCCCGCTAATAAAGTCAGCAATTTTGCATACAACCCCCCTTTTCTTTTTCGTTTGCTCAAATTAAATTCTCGAGTGGAGAGAAATGTTTGGTCACGTGACGTGGCATTGTTCCTTTATTTACGTTACGTATTATCTACCGGAGAGTTTAATTGTTTTCGATTTAGCCATTTTATAGTAACGTAGTTTTAAATTTTGATAGTGTTTGTTATATGCTTAGGAAGGTTAGGTTAGCAAAAGGATTGTGATTATAATTTGTGTTATATTTAGCAGTTATATTTAAATATATATTTCTTACGATTGAGTTCAAAACAATAGCTATAGTTGTTATTTTTTTATTCAGTAGATAATAAAGTGGGACAATATTGATGATAAAAACAATAGACAATCCTTATAAAATTACCTACTTGTGTTTCTGTCTGTTTCATAGTATGTCAAAAACGCGACAATGACAACATGAAAACCGAATAGCATTATTGTTTGGATTAATATAATTATTCAGTAAAATATTCACCTAAACGAGAAAGAAAACACAAAATAACAATATTAATAACCTCAACAATACCCGAGGCATTCCAATTACACACTAAATAGTGTGTAAATTGGTGTAATTTGCGGCACAATAAGCAATTTGCGCGACAAAGCGCGTTGACGCCATGATAGATCGTTCCGGCCGTGTCGCGATGTCGCGCGCTTCGTGCCAGCCGGGCCGTGCGGCCGGGTGACGCGTTCTGATTGTAATTGTAAATAATTGCTACTAGTATTATTCCTGTTTTAATTATTACCGACAACAACCATCCCTCTATTTACACTTTCCCTAAAGCGGTTAGAATTAAAAACAAAAACTAGATTAAATCTACCTCATTATTAGGTCTGATCGATTTGAAGATATTATTAACAAATTTTCATATCTAAAATTTTTGGCGTTACAGCTGGATTTTTGTCCTAGCTCTTTACTATAATAGTGAGTTGTTCTCATAATAAAAGCATGTGTACCTAATACTGAACACGCATGTAAATTTGTGGTTTTGCAACATAGGTTACTTGTCACAAACTGTTGACATCTTACGTAGTATGTCAATTATAAACTCATTTATCACAACTTCGATAATAAGTAATACCTAAGTAGGATTATAATATAAAAAGGGCGATTATAGTCCAAGTTGTAAATTCTTCATAAAACTGCATTTTACATCTGATATGAATAAGTATTTTATTTTATTAAAAATATTGTTAACAGTCACAAATGTCAAATCCCAATTTAAATAAAAAGCGGTTAAACAAACAAACGACTTAACTAATAACTTACGTAAACACGTACTTAAGTGCAAGTAAATCAATAATTGTCAATAATACTCATTACCGATGTAAATTGGTTGTACGCACGGTGTAATTGTCAACGCGCGAGCCCCGCGGCCGCCATTTTGCATAATCACCGATCGTTTGCAATGCTGACGTGTCATTATCGCCCTTTACTGTTTAATTGTGTCATAATTATTATGTTGGCAATAAATTTATGTTGGTTTATGTTTTGGGGATGGTTATTTAGTTGTGTTGTTGGTAAATGATATGTTTTTTTCGTGAAATACTTACTTTTGACGTTTAAAAGTCAAAGTAAAAAATGTTTATTGACCTTAAATTTATAATTCTCAGAAAAAATTTTTTTTCAACGTAATTTATAAACAAGTTTTATGATTATGATAGGTACCTAAGTGCTTTATTATACAATTTTTGATCGATATGATAACCAACCTGTCTATGAATAAGGAAAGTTACAAAAATCTAACTTCAGATATTTTATAAATTTATAAATAATTCGTCAAATTGCCATTAACAACCTTTGTATTAAACAATAATTAGGATGGCAACTTTCGATTCGGGTGCAATTGTGGTTAACTCCCATATTGTCGATTGTCGACGTTTGTCAACCGCAAGCGACAGTCTGTGGTTGATCATGCGCATGTCATCTGTCAATGTCAATTTATTATTCGTTTTACGCATATGTGCCAGGACGCTAAGAAGAGAACCGACACTGGCCAGTTTTCCGAAGAACACAACACTAAAGAGGTATGTTACAGTTTTAATTACAATAATAATAGATAATTATTTTCAATATGACCTACAAATAACAAAATATATTAACTATTTAACCGAAATATCTATAACCATCTAATATTACGTATAGTCTTATCTATGTTAGGTACCTACTTGAAACCAATTATTTTGTCTATAGTTTTTTTATTAAAAAAAAAAGAATAAAATATAAAGCTCGCGAACATAATCAGCCATCTATCGCACATAAAGACCCTTTCAAAAGTCGTTATAACCGCTTATTATTCAGCCATCTTGCACCCATAGTTAACCCCTCACTTGTCACCGGTCTGCGAGGCCTTTGTTAACCCTTTATTGTCAATTGTCAACTGAATGTAAAAAGTGGGTGTATTTACCGCCCATTGAAGGGTTGGAGTGGGTAATAGTGGGTTAGTGACAGCCCTGAGAGCAGGGCTGGCGGTTAATTGATTTTGTTTCGTAGTTTTTATTATAAAGCTTTCTTATATTTATTTTTATAAAATACATGAAACTTTACTTGATAAAGTTTAAGATAATATTTTTACATACACGTAATGATGTTCCTATCCAAAAATAAATGAATAATAAGTTTTTACATTATTAACGTTATTTTATTTAAAATTATTTCATACATTTTAAAAAACATCAATCAAAGAGATATTGTGCGTAATTATTAAGACTAACAATCACTCACAATCTCTTTAAAATATGAGCATTGAACATAATAATTACCTACATTAATAATTTCAATGTTATTGCCATAAAAACAAAAGCTCACTTAGTTAATAATATTGATCGTACAAATAATTACAGTACAAATTGTCGGCAAATAAAGCGTCGTACACAAGGACGACAGGCGACAGCTTGAGCAGTCACGCGATGTTCGTGCCATGTGTACACGCCTTAACGTTTTGTACTGCACGCAAAAAAATCAATTATATTTTTATTACTAAGTTGGATACGGTGTGCAGAAAAGTCCATTGTGTTTTAATACTGTTTTACAAGAATTTAAACTAATTTATAGTATTTTATCAAATTCCGACTTCGCAAAAGGCTTGCTTATTTGATTTGCCTTAGATTTTTATCTCATTATTTTTTACTTGCAATATTAAAAACTATTTACATGTACAGTCAGCGAAATAAGTATATTAACTCATTCAAGATTATGAAACATCTCACTATTATTAATAGAAAGAGCTTAGCCGTTCTCGATAAAAGCACTATCCAACACAAAAAATAATTTTCCAATTCGACCCCAATTATTCTTAAGATTAATGCGAAAACAAACATACAAATGAGCTATTAAGCAATTTAATATTATACCTAGAAATAGATTCATATAAAATATATAATAACTAGCTATTGCCCGCGACTCCGTCCGCGTATAACCTTTTTTTTCCAGGTATAAAGTATATGTTATATCTCAGGCTCTAGACCATCTGTGCACCGAATTTCATTACAATTGGTTCAATAGCTTTGTCGTGAAAGGGTAACAGACAGATAGACAGACAGACAGAGTTACTTTCGCATTTATAACATTAGTATGTATGTTTCCATGGAACTTCTAAACTATCCGACCGTACAAAGATTAGCTTTAAGTTATTGACACTACGTAATTGAATTAAGATTTATTATAATTAAATAAAACAGATACCTAGGTCTTACGTATTTATTGGTTGTTAACTTACATACAAAATGTTCGCACCTCGGCTTATTACTTTGTAACAAATCAACAATATATATCTACTTATAGCATTATAAAGGAAACATACCAAGGAATTACAATCTAATACAATATTTTCTTATTATTACGAGTGCAGATCTTTCATTTATAAGCACCTTTTACTAAATATTTCATTATTATTATCAATCATTATCCACATTATCAACAATCTATAAAATCTACAAAAAAGATTTTTCCTTGTATACTTACGATGTTTTGTTATAAGTAGTACTCGTACACTATAGTAAAAGGATATGAAAAAAAAATCGCTAAGCGAACATGCCATGCTGATGCATGCATCTTACTCTTGAATCACTTTATTAAAAAAACTCTATCAAAATCCGTTGCGTATTTTTAAAGATCGAAGCATACCTTCTAAAGAAGAGCGTACCTTTTCTTAAAAGGCCGGCAACACACTCGTGACATCACGAGTGCTCATGGGCGACGCTGAACACTTTTCATCAGGTGACGCGCCAGTTCGTTTGCCCCCTCTAACATAAAAAAAAACATGGAGACACACGGAAAAGGACTTTCTTTTACACTACGTAGTAATCACATAAACACCTATCATAAATAGCAGTATTAACCTCAAAAATCCAACTCCAGTTCTAATCACCGAGACCCCAAACTAATTACAGCGTCTCAGCATTTCGCATGAGCGCACATGAAACTGGGGTCGCGGGTTACAGCCTTACAGGCGGACAAACATCTCAATTACACCGCTAATACGGTGGGGTGATGCATAATCAACGCGTCTACGAAACCTTTAAAGAGCATCTCTCTAAATATTTGATTTTGGTGTTATAAGGAAAGTTAAATGTTTGGTATGGATTTTAATACTATAGGGATTCATTGTAATAATACATTGGATGTTTCTTGTGACTCCATAGATTTCTAAAATAGTATATTTTAAAGTACTTTTTTTTTTGACGGGGGAAATCCACTTACGGATACCGCGTCCTCCGCGGGGGAGAAGGAGGCGGTTATGTCGGACTCGCCAGAAGGGCCCTACCGACTAAAACCCACCGGTGTTCCGTCGCGCACCCTTTCGGGGGCGGACTTGCTGAGGACGCACGTAGCAATCTTCCGCAAGCCCGCCAGGCGCCGGAGGCCGCTTTGTGGTGCGGCCGCCTCCTCCATCAACGTAAATTTATATTCTTGTATGTACCAATTCGATTACCAACCATAAATCGAGAAATTCTTAGGAGATATATAAATATATAAATAAATAAAGACAACACGACTGGGACAACCAATCAACGCTCGCGCACCCGACGATCACGCGCCGCGCCGCTGCCTCGATACCTTATTTTTGACTTCTGCGCAGGTTTCGTTCAGCGCTAAAGATTCGTGACGCGTACTATAGATAGGTGATGCCATAAATTAACAAACACATTGGAAACTTTATTTCCCGGTATTGCCCCGGGAACGGGAACTACACGGGTAAAACCGCGGGCCACAGCTAGTTAAATTATAAGGGTTACTAGTTACTATGCAGGTACTTTCAAAACAAAGACATCGCCGCCCTTATCAGCTCCCACAACTGTGCTTTCTCATCGTTGGAATTGATCAATCGTATAACTTGTATAACTAGGCTTAGAATTTAGATACTATTTTAAGACCAGTTTTTTTTAATTCTAAAACTTTGCTTGGTGTATAAGTATGAATTAACTTAAATTTTATCTTCTATTAACAATATTCTTTAAAGAGGAAATTATAAATAATTTTATAAGACACTTTATTTTACTTAGTTTTATTATTTCAATTTCATTAATTTTAACGAAGTAATTTAAGGAAAAGCAATCCTTCACACAGCAGATTTATTATTTATTTATTAATTAAATTTTAAGTTCTTACCTATGACTATTTTAAGGTACGATTTTCTTATATTATAAACAATTTTTCCTAGTCAAGAAAATTGCCCACTGCGGTAAGACAGTATAGTACGCGTCATTTACGTTTAGCGCTGGACGAGAATAGCTGCGCATCGGTAGAATCGCGCTCGTAATTGACGTATTGGTGCGAGAAAGACAACACGACTGGGGAACCAATCAACGCTCGCGCACCCGACGATCACGCGCACCGCGCGCCGCGCCGTTACCTCGTTACCTTATTTTTGACTTCTGCGCAGGTTTCGTTCAGCGCTAAAGATTCGTGACGCGTACTATATCTACATAAGGGGTTTTAATTGATAGTAGTTCGGTAAAACGGTTGATTATTTTCCCATAGATATTTCAGGAGGATTTCGCCACTATGTCAGAAGGTTTAACTAGGAAAGTATTGTGTCATTTGCAGCCGAGCCCATTAAGAAGTCTTTACATTAAAGTCCCAAAAACATCATATCTATACTTTTATAATGTCAATTAGGCTATATTGATAATAAGTTCTATAGGATATATATATTATTATGCGGGTTATACCTAAGCCTAGGGTCGGTAGTCATTAGTGGATCCAGTGCTAATTGGTAACTTGATTTCTATCATTCCAGTACCTACTAGATGTATGACTGTTATCATTAATTGTTTACCACATTGGTATAATATACAATATTGTGCTAAGTTAAAATTTAATATTATGGTAAATGTAAAGATACATTCGTACTTTGAATATTTTTTAATTATTTAAACCTAACTTTTTTCTTTCTATTGTTTAGGGTTTTTAAACACTTAGGTAATCACTATCTACATACATTAAAAATAACTTCAATTACAGCATAGATTACTAGTGTTAATATATTTTATAATTTTGGATAGTTAAAATGAATTATATTATATAATAGATATGTTATACCCATACAAATAAACCGAAAAAAGTGTTCCGCACAGCAGCGGCAGCACACCGACATACCTACAAGTCTAAACAATAAAAAGAGATATATGATAAAATCAACAATAAAAAAGAGATAGTTGCGCGTAGAAGCACCGACAACCAATCATCTAAAGTTAAAGACGTTCTAATGAGGATGTTTTTGCGTCTTCAAAATTTTGCGCTTATATAATCTATTAACATATATATTTAATAAAAAACATTTATTTTCTACCACAATATGCATAACAGTTTTGGTAACACATTGTGGGAGACTGGTGCCTAAACTAAGCTTTTGGCCTGTATTTCAGGACACCAGGTGTCCCCCCAACACGACACAACAAAAAGATCATGAAATAATGTATCATAAAATATGTGTGTGCGTGTGTGTGTGCGTGTGTGTGTGTGTGTGTGTGCGTGTGTGTGCGTGCGTGTGTGTGTGTGTGTGTGTATTTAATATAATATCATTGGTTAAAATACTCTTTTAATCGACTGTACCTTTATTAAACATCACGTAACGAAGCAGACAACGCTATATATATCTGTAGATACTTACATCTATATAAGAGAAACCCTTAAATAATATTAATTGTGTTCAACCCTTGCCGTCATCCCCAATTTGCAAAACAAATTAGCGAGTCTTGACAACGTCGTAACATCTACCCCTAAAATATTATTGTTGAATGTAAAGTATCAAATTGTATGGAATATCATCTTATAATAATAATACATTTTCTATATATTTTACCTATTTCGGTTTTACCCGCGTGTGTGTTTTCCCCCAGACGTTGTTAAACATTAGTCTATCTATTCTAACATTCATTTTTTATTTAATATAAATATCAACGCCATGCTGATGCTGATGTTGATGCTGATTATTAGCTGATTTATGAAGCTTAATTGAAAAAGAAGTATACAATACTCATTTGCTTGCATTAGCTTAGGGAAATGATTAAAACGTGTTGTTATTTTTACATCAACGTCATTTGATCAAATCCCTTAGAAATTTGACCATACCCCTCTTTTTATCATATCAAGAAGCAAGAAAATTACCAGAAAAGTGGTGGTTACATTTGTAGATCCATACGGATCTGAAGTAAGAAGTGTCAAGTGATCCTTATATTAGCAGAACTATACGCGCTTTTGAAGTGCAGTCCAGAAAATGCAACAAAACTCTTCTAAACCTATATATAATTTTTGTTCATAAATAGAGGAAGGTATTGCTATCTTCGAACCCCATAAGACACCATAATTCTCGTATCGCGTGACGAAAAACCATCGCTACCTTGACCAGTTGTAAAGACCTCAGACCTGTTTCAAGTTATTAAGAAATGTACTTGACGAGACGGGTCAAGCGAGTGGTCTAAGAATGTCATTATCTCTCGAGGCGTGGTGCAGTGGTAAAATATGGTCGTCTTTATAAATTGGTTCAAGGTTTGATAATAATAACGTAGATATCGTATCTCAAGTAAGACGGTTATAATAAGATTTAAAAAGATGATCTAGTTAATACCTATACTAGTTGAATTCCGCAGTTTCTTCCGCGTAATATTAGTTTTGTTTTATTATATTACTAGCTGTTGCTCGCGACTTCGTCCCCGTCGGATCTATTTCTATTATTATGTTATAGTGAGTCAATCTTAGTAGATAGACATATACTGTCGCGAACTTTTTTTTAGATCATTTAAAGAGGAATAATTCTTTCATACATATTATTTTTGTATCTTGAACCGTTTTCGCAGCGCACGCGAAGGAAGCCCTCAAAGATAAATAATTTTCCCTGTTTTTTCCATATTTTCCATTATATCTTCGCTCCTATTAGTCGCAGCGTGATGTTATGTAGCCTAAAGCCTACCTCGATAAATTGTCTATTCAATAAAAAAGAATTTTTCAATTCGAACCAGTAGTTCCTGAGATTAGCGCGTTCAAACAAACAAGCAAACAAACTCTTCAGCTTTATATATTAGTATAGATACCAAATTCATTGAACTAGTCATAAATATGACATAATAATTATCATACGTATAGCAAACAGTAATTCTTAATTTGCTTCTAATATTCTCAGTCATTTGCTATATTTAACAGATATTTTCGAAATGTTTAACTACTACATTACAATACCTAATAGGTTTTTTTTATTGTTTTTTACAATTTAACTTACTAGGACTCATTACCTAAAACAATGACACTTTCTTCTGTCTGTCCCTATATATGCTTAAATTAATTATCAGATTGAGTGATACAGAGAGGTTTGTGTGTATAATACATGCAAAAATTCAGGTAAATCCGAGGGGCGCCGCTAATACATACCAATATTATAAATGTGAAAGTGTATTTGTTTGTTTGTCTGTCCTTCCTTCACGCCGTAACTAAGCAATCAATCGACCTGTTTTTTGGTATACAAGTAACATAGACTTAACTTATTAACTGGAAAAAGGGTTGGAAGGGGGGGTCAAAGTTTATATGAAAGCCCACGCGGGATATCCTTAAAGGGTATCTTACCTTTGGACCTACCTTTGGACGTCGGGGTAAGGACCATGGACTATACCGACTTGTACCGACCAAAACCCTACTGTTCCCTCTTCGCGAGGAGTTTTAAATAAGGCCTGTATTTAAAGCTTCTACTTTTTAACGGTTTAAAAATAAAATAGTTATTTATGACGAGTCATAAATAATGTCTCGATCCATCAATCGGATCGTGATTATGACTCATGATATAAGACTTTAATTTATGACCCAAATTTTGATTCACCTTTAGTTAGTTAAAGGTGTTTTCATATGGAAGAAAATTAATAAATAATAAATGTAATTTTATAAAAGATAAGGCTTATATTTAGTATTTAGTGTGGTATATAATACTGTTGATAAGTAAAGGCAAATTAAAAGTGTACAAAAAGATAAAATATTAATGCTTACCAATCGCATATTTAATTTCTCAATATAATTCTTTCAAAAAACAAAGTAACTCTACGAAGTAGAAAAATTGTTAACGCCATACCATACCATAGGCATTTTATATGGGTATGACATATAAACATCTATATATATAAAAGAAAGTCGTGTTAGTTACTTCACTTATAACTCGATAACGGCTCTATTGATTTGGCTGAAAATTGGAGGGGATGTAGCTTAGAACCAGGAGAAGGACAAAGGATACTTTTTTATGTAAGTAAACGCGGACGGAGTCGCGGGCAACAGCTAGTAAATAATATAGCCCAAAACCAGCTTACCCAGTAAATTGATTATACAAATTAAAATTCATAATCCCACAAATGTGGCCGAAGCATTAATACCCGGCGGTCTCTCAGGCCGGATAAAAACTGTTTTAACGGGTTAAGTGTCCAATTAGCGTGGTGGTGTCAAAACGACCGGCGACACGGACGAAACACTGCACAAAGACACTTTGATGTAGGGTTGAAGATATACAGACGTGTAGAACGACCGATGTTTATTAAATTGGTTAATTTAAATTTCAAGGTAAAGAGATTTTAAAGTATTCTTTTAAGTTTAAGAATTTTACACTGTAATTAATAAGATAGTTTAAATTTGGTTTTATTCCGGCCCTAAAAATGGAAACTTGTTGTAATGAATTAGTTCGTATTAATTTAATTCTTTGACCCGTTGTGGCGTTTTTAGTACGTATCATTTTTTTTGTTTTTTGTTTACTAATAGTGTTATTAATCAAATATTTATTTTGTGACAAGCGAGCAGGTGAGCACGTTAAAGAAAATGCAATAGATACATTCTATTGCCGGCCTTGCGACATTGCCCAATCACTATAATTAAAATCTAAAGAAAAGTACAAGTACTAAATATTT
Organism: Eurema hecabe; assembly: GCA_026213755.1. NCBI lineage: Eukaryota > Metazoa > Arthropoda > Insecta > Lepidoptera > Pieridae > Terias > Terias hecabe. Next base: position 7,411,360 of record JADANM010007051.1, on the reverse strand, counting down.
ATTTATAACTACAAATTAATTTGAAAAGGACTTGGCTTCTATGAGATCTCAAAACTTTTTACGATTGAAATACTGCATCGAGAGACTTGGAATTTTTTTACATTTAATGTTTTTTTACCTTTAACCTATACAAGTTTAAATAACTTTATATATCGAAGACCCTGTCTAAACATTCATTAGATCTATAAAGCGGCATCTCAAGGAAGATTGTCGCGGTATGATGCAAAATGGCTTCTTTGTGCGTTGTTGTCGCTTATAATTCGTGACTTTTATGCGTCAAAGTGAATCACTGTATTGCCTAAATAAAGGGCACCGACATAGACCTTATAACAATGAGACAGGCCATAAATTTGAATAAATATTTTTTTGTGTAACACAGTGACTGATATTTTTTTAATATCCGGTCAGAGGATTAAATATGTTAAGGTTTTTGAAGTTATTTGCTTTTTTTATTTTATTAAGGCAACTGGAATAATACATGTGGTTTTTTAATCTGTGTTTTTTATAAAATAAATATTACGCTGTATAATGTAGGTATGGGACTTTAATTTGTATTAATTAAATTAGAAATTATCTTTATTTTTAGAAATGAAATGAAAATGAAAAAGTTTTTTTTCTGAATAAATTTGAAACACATATTTTCAGATAGTCTACACGTTGCCTACCACCGGTTGGATTAGATTATTAGATTATCAATTATCATGTTGGTATTTAATAGTACGCCACTGAACTTATTTTTTTTTTCCTTATAAAAAATCAAATAATTTGTAAGTCGTTTTTAAAAGACGTTAAAATTTTAATTATTTTGTGTTTTGTACAATGTCTTTCTGTATATAAAATTGATTCTTATAATGACTTTTTATGATTGCACCTAATATACTTACATTAAATTATTTATAAAATATATGAATGAGATATATTATGTTCCAGACAAAATGCATACAAATAGGAACATACATAGATTTAAATAAAAGGCACTTTTCACATAACAACACGAGTAAGTAAAAGAAATAATATGCCCTAAGGCCTAAACACACACGATTATTTGTGATGCCTTTAGCGCTTTCAGAGTCACCCCTTGTCTCTGGCTTTAAAAAAACTGGCCAAGCGCGAGTCGTTTTCGTTCTGTATGGTTTCGTATTCTTAAAAATTTTATATGCGTCTTATTATTTTCATGAACTTGGACTTATAAGAAATACTTGAACCATGTTGTTACATTGGTTTCTTTTAATTTAATCTTAGTGGTACTTATACTGAGTTTTCGTAATTTCCGGTTTTTTTAGTAAAATATACTCGTATTCTTATCTTACAAAAAGCCATAGAAGCGATTAATTTTGTTTAACGTATACATTACGTGTATTATAATTACGCTATAAAGAATTGGTATAATTTTTTACTAATAACAATAGGTCCTCTCACACATTCGCACTTACCTATAATATACCTATTTTTATGTTTTTACTTTAACATATAGAATGCAAGCTATTTGACTTCAAAAACTAAGAACTTAGGTTACTTTAAATCTTTGGTAAGAATCCTATCGATATATTCGATTTTATTTTATAGGTATTTCATGTATATATTATATACATTTTTTACCTGCGTAAATTCCATTCCCGGAATAATACCGGGATGCCGGGATAAATATAGCCTACCTATGTTACTCAGTAGCTTTTTAATGAAAAAAGGAATAATTAATATTGGTCCAGTACTTTTTGAGTTTATTCGTTACATACAAAAATACAAATCTCTTTATAATATTAGTGTTAATAATATTGATTTCACAACGCAACCCTAAAACAGCAAATGGCTAGCCAGCAATTAGCACAGCCCTAACACTGACTACTGGACTTATCCTCGTCAATATTTGGAGACAATGTTGGCTCAGGGATACGACTGAGTGATTTTTTGTTAGTCGGCTTGCCTTTATAGATATATCCCATCAAAAACAATACTTGTCAAAAAAACCAAGTCTCCCAACTCAATTGTTCTACGGTAAAAAGTTGTGAGATCCATGTAATACCAAGTCGGTTATTAATTTATTCAGTCTCTACTTTAGCGACTTTCTCGTCTTAATACGTCAAGTCCCTAAGACCACGATCGTGGTGCATAACAATTAAAAATCAATTGTGTCTGTAATATTCGTACTCGAAGCATTAACTTGTTGGGTAATAATTAAGAGGATTTTATAGTGACGCATATCAATATTAAAAAAAAATTAATGTTTTATATAAATATATTGACTTGGCCATCGCACATAATAATTAAATGAACACGTATTTTCATGCGATGGCCGAGTTAATATATTTATATAAAACATTAAATTTTTTTAATATTGATATGCGTCACTATAAAATCCTCTTAATTATTATTACCCAACAAGTTAATGCTTCGAGTACGAATATTACAGACACAATTGATTTTTAATTGTTATGCACCACGATCGTGGTCTTAGGGACTTGACGTATTAAGACGATAAAGTCGCTAAAGTAGAGACTGAATAAATAAATAACCGACTTGGTATTACATGGATCTCAAAACTTTTTACCGTAGAACAATTGAGTTGGGAGACTTGGTTTTTTTGACAAGTATTGTTTTTGATGGGATAACATTTTAACACTAACCATTATTGAAACTAGCAAAGCGCCACACAGCGGAGGTCTCTTCATGCATCTAATTACTAACTCACACACGCTTTACCTCACCGCACTCCTTTCAAACTACCTCCAACTACAAAACATCCTAACCACCACATATTTACTATACACTTACGACTTTATCCAACTAACACGTCTGTGCAATGTTTAAAGTAGCGACTTCGAACGCAGAAGTAAAATGACGTAAGTGATAAGAACCGATTTTGATGTTACGCCGTTTTGTATTTGAAGATCTATTTGTATTAGTATTACAGGACCACCGTCGGATGTTTGCAATGGCTGATGCTTTTTACGACAACAATGAACTTAATGTGTGGACATACGTGAGGTAATCATTGGTTATTAGTTAACCTTAGACTGAATCTAACTATTCTATAGTTATTTAGAACATTCTTACTTATTTAGAAAATGCTACAATACTAAACTAAAAGATGACGTCACTTTGTTATCGGGGAAACAAAATGACGTCATTCTGTAGCCAACTATTTTAACATGAAAAAAATACATTTATAAGATTTTATGGTATTAATTAGAGATGCCACGAATAGTGAATTAGCCGAATACCGAATACCGAATATTCGGCAACGCTGTCGGCCGAAGCGCCGAATATTCGGCGCCGAATGTTCGGCGCGAATGTTCTGGAATAAGACAAGTTGTTTTTCTCGCTGCGTTCGCGCAGCAAGCGACGACGGCGTGCGTGCGAGGCGGGGTGCAATCAAATATTGTTTGTATTTGTTTCGTTTGCGAGTAAATCGGGTCACGGAGCGCTTTTTAGTATATAAATAATACGTAAAGTGAAACTTAATTACTGTTTTGCTAAGAAGTTTATTCCTTAGCTCATTCTCAATTGCTTTTTCATCAAATGGCTTATAAAATGGTTAATAAAAAACGCTCATATTGGAATATTTTGAGATTTGTAGTGAAAATAATAAAGTCGCCCAGGTTTTGTTATGTAGCATTAAGATATCAAGAGGCGGAGAAGGAAAGAAAGCAATATAATAGTTTCGAAAAAGTTTTATTCACTTAATACGTTTACGTGCGTAACTTTATTAAAATATCTCGGAAAAGCAGAGACAGCTGAGAAAGTGCCTAATTTAGTCACGATGAGATCTTCACTGTAGGCCGAGCTAGAAAGGCGATCCAGCTTCGATGATAAAAACAAATATCTGATTGCTACTTGCCTAGATCCTCGCTTTAAAATAAGTTTTCTAGGTGTGGTTCAAGCAGAAAGAGCAAGACAATTCTTTTAGAAACTCTAAAAAAAGTTGTGATGAACTAAGAAAATTGCAAAAGTTTATCTTTCTTCGCCTGGTAGTAGCGTTTATAGTGAGAGGTTATTTTCTGAGGCTAGTAACACTTACGATGAAAAGCGCAATCGTTTGCTACCAAAAATGCCGAAAAGCTCATTTTTATCCATCACAACTTACCACTGATTAATTTTAAATACTAAAATCTTGTAATTTGGAAATAAATACGTAATTTTGAGTAAAATAACGTATCTTCTATTTACATGATTTGCTATTCGGTATTCGGCCGAATAGTACGTACTATTCGGCCGAATACCGAATAGCGAAAAAAAGGCCGAATAGGCCGAATACCGAATAGTTGCCGAATATTCGTGGCATCTCTAGTATTAATCTTGGAATCTATTAAACTGAATTTAATAATTATATTGTACTAGCAGTTGCCCGCGACTCCGTCCGCGTGGAATTTCATATAAACTTCACAGTTTACCCGACAGACCCCCCCCTTAACCCCTTATAACCCGTTTTTTCAGTTAAAAAGTAGCCTATGTTTTATCTCAGGCTCTAGACCATCTGTGTACCAAATTTCAATACAATCGGTTCTGTAGTTTTGGCGTGAAAGCGTAACAGACAGACAGACAGACAGACAGACAGAGTTACTTTCGCATTTATAATATTAGTATGGATAGTATGGATGGATTGGATATATAGAAAGTCTCGTTATTTGTGCTATGAATAAGAAAAATGTAAAAAAATGAATTACGCACTATTAAGAGTAGGTACCTATGTTACATAGTGTGGATCTGAAATAGATAAAACAATATATTGTACTTCATAATACTCAGGCTCCCAAGATATTAAAAATATTTTTCAGGAGCTTGTTTCATCCGACACCGACACAAATTATCCAGCTATTTGCAATACATAAAAATAAAAAAATAATTTTTACAAAATAAATTAATTCTACATATGTATATACACTTATATACACAAACAAACGACGCCACTAATCGAGGACCCCATATTTCATCGCGATAGAAACAGGAATGGACAAAAAATCAGCCCCACCCTTTTAATCAGTGCACCCCCGTAATGAAATCTGGGACCATTAAGGGATTAAAAATAATAACTGCCCCTACGAGGGCGGGTCGCGTGGACCTTAACGAGTTATTGACAATTTATGGGACCTCTCCACTGTTATAGAATATTTCGGTTAGGGGTCATTAATATTGCAGATGTACTATATAAGTTTTATGATAAATGGACTAGGCTTGGTAATTACTATGTAAATATATAACAGAGTAAAATGTTACAAAAAATAATTACCCAGAATTAGTACGAAGCTTTGTAAACATGAATTGTTATCTGGCAATGTGTTTTGAATTGTTCATTAATTTTAAATGACACATCGCCAACGTCCATACCACGTTGAATACACCGGTTCTCGTCCGATCACCGAAGTTAAGCAACGTCGGGCGCGGTCAGTACTTAGATGGGTGACCGCTTGGGAACACCGCGTGATGTTGGCTTTTTGACTTTTTTTATTTTTTTATATGACTGTATTATATATTGTACCTTTATTTGTAAAGGCTACGTATGTATGTCATAAATCATAATCGAGCAAAAAATGGCAAACAATGTTATAAATTAATATAATCATAGACAAAAGGAATGCGACGTGTGCCGACTCCCCAACGGTCGTCTGAATTAAAACGCCAGATTCGGGGTTGCCAGCAAAAAAAACATAATTGGCAAATAAGGGGACCGCGTACGAGCTCTCATATCTCCATTTTGATTACGTTTGACATTGGGTGAAACTGAACTCGGATAGGCACACAATTTTCAAACGTAAATAAAGAAAAAAAAGAGCTCACAAGTAATACCTACACAGGGCAACAATATAAAAATATAAGCTTTGCAGCAGCCAGGTTATCGGTATATACCTATCGAATAACAAATATTTACTTAGAATTAGATGAGATAGTATGAGAAAATTTTTGTTCAGCCCGAAAATTTTTATATAGCAAACAAATAAGCCAATGAAAATATTCGCAACTTTATTAAGTCAGGGCTAAATTACAGCTAAATTATATGATAAATTGTTGTAATTATAAAGTGTCACGATATATTAAAATAACTAATTTTAATTTTATATGTAACTCGTCAGTCACATCAAAAATAAAATAAATGTAATAAAACTGAATAATATGCCAACTAGTTACATTTATCAGAAAAATTAAAATGTTAATTATACGTAAGTACTAAGTACAACTTATTATCTAAACTCAATCTTCAATCCCGCTTAATAAAATCATGTATAGGATTCATATAACAAAAAAAAATATACTTAGGAATACAATTTTGTATCAACAAGCACTATTGAAACGCAAACAGAGATTACAGTCTCATACATACCCACCACCGTCTGTCGCATCACATAGGCCCTCAAAATAATCCGCTCAGCTCCTGACTATGCAGAAACGTACAAACAAACTATTCGCTGCGGTCGCAAACCTTTTAGCTGGTATAACCAACCTTGTGTCTAAGGAAAAAGGGTGGATTACA
>JADANM010007051.1:7367252-7404794 GCA_026213755.1 Eurema hecabe | reverse complement strand
TAAAAATAGTGTTGACGACCCACCACTTTGTAATCCTCGCGTTTAGTGCACTTTGTCAATAGAAGGGCGAATTGGGAGGGGTTTACGTTTACATTCGAATCAATATGGGTGCTCTATTGGGACAAAAATCCTACTAATATTAATAAACTAGCTGTTGCTCGCGACTTCGTCCCCGTCGGATCTTTTTCTATTATTATGTTATAGTGAGTCAATCTTAGAAGATATACTGTCCCAGACTTTTTTTTAGATCATTTAAAGAGGAATAATTCTTTCGTACATATTATTTTTGTATCTTGAACCGTTTTCGCAGCGCATGCAAAGGAAGCCCTCAAAGAAGAATAATTATCCCCGTTTTTTCCATATTTTCCATTATATCTTCGCTCCTATTAGTCGCAGCGTGATGTTATGTAGCCTAAAGCCTTCCTCGATAAATGGTTAATTTAATAAAAAAAGAATTTTTCAATTCGAACCAGAAGATCCTGAGATTAGCGCGTTCAAACAAACAAACAAACAAACAAAAAAAAACTCTTCAGCTTTATATATTAGTATAGATGTAAAAATTTGTGAGAATATATGTATCGATGCTACTTTGCTATTCTTTCACGTAAAAACGGCTGAACCGATTTAGTTGAAATTTGGTACGTAGATAGTTGATATTATGGATTAACACATAGGATATTTTATATCCCGGTATTGCCCCGGGAACGAGAGCTATGCAGGTAAAACCGCGAAGCACAGCTAGCTAGTTTACTTGACATCACACTTACGTAATCTTTAAATGTAAATAACTTAACTAATAAATATATAGAAAATACTTTGTGTCTTAATAGTAATTTCTTACAAGCAAGCTTTGAGAAACGGCCTCTGTGTAAGATCGTAAAAATAAAAAAGCGAAGATCCAACTCCATGTAACTTGACACACAATCCACATTGTAACAAAATATTTTTAAGCATTTAGAGCCGACTAGCTTCGCTCCGCGGCTATGCCCACGTATTCCGACCAAATTATTTTAACAGCATGTAAGAAAAGCCTTTTTAACCAGACAAGTTCATCTTAATAACTAGGAAACTATTCCTTAGATACGAATACTCGTAATTAAAAAAAAAATATTGGTTAAGTTTATACACTTTCACTGTTTAGTACCTACCACACCAGTAGATCTACATCAAATGATCCAACAAAATAGCATGGTAAATATAATAGCATAACAAACACACAAACACACGTCGAGATTATATATTAATCCTTCAATAAATCGACTGACCAAGTATTTGGCACTAGACCTGATCTATTCCTATCGAATGCACTAATTATAGGATTTCCGCGGTTTCGAAGCCAGACGGGTTTCGTGTGAAGTCTTATCAAAATAGATACAGCGGTTTCCGGGATGCACTTAACGTTATACTCATGAAAGGGTTATCTTTGCATCATAATCTATCATGTTGGAAAGTTGTTGATTTTATTTAAATACAAAATTATCTAACAATTATACATAGTATTATATATAATTATTAGATAAAATATTATACGATATTTAAATACATAATACTACTAGCCGTTCCCCGCGGTTTTACCCGCGTAGTTCCCGTTCCCGGGGCAATACCGGGATGTAAGCTATCCTATCTCCCAAGTTCGATCGAACTGAACATGGTGTGTGAATTTTATTATAATCGGTTAAGTGGTTTAGGAGTCCATTGAGGACAAACATTGTGACACGAGATTTATATATACATATTTAGATGTATAATACGTATATTAATCACCTTATAATTAACTCTTAACCTAAAAAACACCCTTTAATTTTTTTGGTACTTTATATGAGCGTAATATTATGTGTTATTGTACTATTTTGACATACATTACTATGCAGTATTACATACAAGTCTTACTCATATATTTTATTCCTTTTTTATTCCATTATCTGTCCTCATGTAAGGCGAAGTTAAAAGTATCATTTAATTCAATCACAGTTCATTCTAATGTTCTAACAAAAACATTAAAAACTCAATTTTTTAATTCCATCTTACGATAGCTTAAAGAACGAAGATTCCCTCACAGACCCTCGGAGGCTGTGAGCGGAAATTTGCACTGCCATTAGCCATGTTTGCTTCTCACAAATTAAATGCCAATCGATTTCTAAGGGCCTATTGAGAAATACTTTTGTTAGTGACGCCGCGTTTAGTCTTGAATAAATCCTTAGTTAGTCTTAAATAAATCCTTAAACATAATTATTCTGTTTTGTAATTGGACTTATAGGCGATACTTTATTTTAAATTATATTGATAAGATTTAAGAATAAGTACATGTCTGAAACATTTTTATATGTATCGTTTTGGTATATTGTAAATTGTTTATAACAATCTGAAAATAAAAAGAAATGAATCGCTAAATGTGTTGCTAAGTGCATAACTGGATGACTGCCGAACCAATTTCGATTATCCTGGTTCTAGAATATTCCTTGAATTACGAGGATGATTCTTAAGCAGAGAAAAACAGAGATAGTAGATATATAAGGTTACAAATAGGATGGGCTTTCCAATTATACACTTCTAACTAATCAATAATCAATTCGTGTACCTAATAAAAATAATAAAAGCTGTCAAATACACAAACATCACTTCGAAAACGAATCGCTGAACAAGAAAATATCCTAATTAAATATGGATGCAGTATAATGAGTAATGCAAATACTTTCCCGTGGCTAACGATTTGTTTAAGGGGGGAAGAAGGGGAATAAGGGGGGGGGGGGTTTGCAGAGGGATAGACACTTAAAATGTAGACGAATTTCAAGTATTCGAAGCGAAATATTCTCGGCTGTTTTCTTAACAATTCGCGAAGAAGGGTTCATTATGCGCTGTGGGATATTTTCTATAGGTAGATAGTCAGTCGTTTTGTATGTCTGTATGACTTGGGACTGTTATATACATGAGATATAGTGATTATTTTAGGCTATTTTTAATCTTTATTCATCATTAATTTATACATTAAAGATGTTAAATTTTAAGCATTATCTTTTTAAGTTAATTTCGTTCTTCTAGTGATTTACGGCTATGCACGTACATAGTAGGTATTAAATTAAATTAAACATACCTACCTATAAACCTACCGTTTAAATAGCTGTATCTATTAATAGGTAATAAAGTACCTAATTTTATGAATATCAATCTAGTAGTTTCCGAGCCTATGAATTAAGTCTTTCCGCTTTTAGCAATTAGATTTTTTTTATCTATTGACAAATTCCTACAAAGAAAATGTCAACAGATTAAAAATCTGATCAAAACCTTAATGACGTAGTCTTATTTTAAAATCTAATCAATTGTAGCAAAGCGTTGGTATTTTGTTTAATCTTTGGTCGTTACCGTAATGGGAGTTTAGAAGTAAAAAAATGCTTGTTGTGCAAAGTCATTATTATAATATCCAACGGCAGCTGGTCGCTTAGAACTTTCTTTAAGTGGATCGAATAACTTAAATTATTTACGAAATTTTGGACTTTTTTACGCCGATCGGTATTAGGCTTTTTATTTGCATGGTGATTATATGCCTATAATGTCGAAGACAGTTGTACCTATGACGTTTTATTTAATTAATTTATATTAATACTTATATTAAAATACAATTATGGCTTAAAAATGTCTTTCAGGCCACTTGGCGCAGTGGCAGCTCAATGCTTTCTGGAGCAAGGGTACGGGGTTCGATCCCAATGATCCTCCACAATTTAGGTGAACCTTTGCATAAGTAAAAATTTAAAATACAAAAGAATGTCTATCTAATATCTATGTAGGTATTTTTTTCGTTTTCTAGTTGCCATAACACTAGCTCTGCTTAACGAGGGACAAAAGTGTCTTAAAATAATAAAAACTTATTTTAATAATCTTTTTAAAATACAATATAAAAAGTTAACCATCAAAATTGTATTTTTAACTGTTACAGTATAAATTTGTGATGATTTACCTATGTATATTATATTTAAAACAACATCAAAGAATTCCCTCTCAAAAGACCAATCTAAATCCGAAAAGCAAGCACACTGAAAGTTTAATGTCATTTTTAGCCAAGTTACATAAGCGACTACATAACCGTCACAGATTTAATTATTAACCCGTAACCCCACGCGACGGTACATTTTAATAAAATACAGCAAACATTAATGAGTGCGGGGCTAAACAGGCCCCATTGTGCCGCATCCCATTATGATTTTACCGAGATAATGTACGGGAAATGACGGCAAAAGAAATTTAATTCGCGTAACGCAAAGGGTTGAGCCGGCTTTGATAAATAAAGCCCGGGGCCTTTTTCGCCCATATTGTTATTAATGCTTGTGAAACTTTGTCAAAATTCCCTATGGGCAGTACACGGTTGATGGATGATAGAACCGTTTTTGATAGTTTCCTTCTTTAATAGATTATGAAAATGTTTATATTAAATTGAAAGTGTATTACTTAATTGCTTTTTATTCTTACATTACAAAACTATCTAGGTTAAGTATTTTGAATTTTTAACGACAATGTTGGCTTGCACAGGGAATAAATCTATATAGAGATGACTATATAATATACCTACATATCATGTACCCATCTCTATCCTTTTTACCTTTCTGTGCCTTGTCATAAGTCTATCACTTTCCTTTTAATAACCTTTAACATTCATTGAGGCTATCTCTTAACATGAAGCTTCAAAACAAGCTTCTGAAAAGCCGCCGACACGGTGATGGTGATGACCATTTTCCAAGTAGGTATATCTCTCTTCTAAAATCTAAAATATAAAAATGAATCGACAAATATATATCGCTATTAATCGCTTAGTCTGATTCTTTTTTTAGAAAGGAGAAAAGTGTCTCTCGTAGAGAATAATGTTATTGGTCGAAACCAGACAGCTAGTTACTAAGTAAATAATACTTCTAATATTAATCTATGTATTCTATTTATATAATTTATTATATTTTGAGCTTTGTATTATATCTATCTACTTTATTTCATAACTTTTTCTTACCGCCTTGTTTTGGTTGCCTGGAAGATATCGCTTCCTAGCCATAAGGCCGCCAATTGGCTGAATTGTTTTTTTTAATGTAGTCCTTTTTTTGTCAATAAAGTGTTTTTTTTATTTATTTTAAATAACACTTCTAATTTCAATACGAGGTCAAATCTAGTAGTGATATAACGAACCCTATATCACTGGTGTGATATCAAAATTTAACCACATAGGCACTTATACCTAATATCGTCGTCCCACCCGTTCCTCCCCCTCATGTCTGACACAGATACTTGATTTAATATTTTCCGTAATTAAGCTGGTGTTTATTAAACCATTCGGGGAATATCATGTTTGTCGTATGAGTACCAATAAATTGTGAAAATAAATTTTGTTGTTATTTGTTTTAAAGAAATTTAATATTCATAATTAATTAGTGGACAATGTAGTAGGTCAGTAAAATCTATTTATGGTTTCTAACCTTTACCATATTAAGCAACTGACAGATGGTTTGCCACTTATCAAATACCTTAAATAATTTTTTTATTAAATATGTTAGATTCAATAATTACTTCATTTCTAATGGTATTAAGTTGGCTGGCATCTGTCAAGTTTGCTCATATTTTATCAATTTGTAACAAATGATTTTTTAAAAAAAGTAGTGTATGAGTTTCTTTGCCTGTATTCTTCTCATACACCTTACCCTTTGGAAACAGGCGTTTATAGATTGAAACAGACAGACGGCAAAATTATTTTATATTTTTTTGCAATAACGTAATGCTTTGGACAAAGCAGATTGTGTGGCTGCAACGACATGTCTGTATTGATCTATATTTTTAGTTTTGACGTTCATAAATATCACAAGTTGATTTAAGTGAATAAATTATTTTCATTTCATTTCATTTCATTTCATTTCATTTCATTTCATTTCATTATGTTTGCCTGGATGAAAAAGCTTATATACAAAATGTTTCCGCATTACACAACAGGAAATTCCACAAGGATATATTTTGAAGTTAGAATAAAAAACTGAAACCATACATCCACAGAAAACTGTTAAACTGTAGTCTAGTACTGGAATCTCTACAGAGATATTATTTCTTTTCGTGCGGTAATTAGGAACGCTAAGGTGACGTCATGTTACTTACACGTGAAATAATCCAAAATTAGGTTTAGGTTTTGGTTTAAAGACTTTAATTCTCAAAAAGATAACAATTATCGCTTACTTGAGAACATAAAATTATAAGGTACAAACTAATAGCTAATATGTCGTCATTCAATGATTTACCCACTCATTGCATTCGTTTATTCGGAAAGGAACATTTCCTTGCAAATATAGTTTTTTGAATGCAGTGAGTGAGATGATACGATTTATTTCTTGAGGAAGTTTGTTAAAAATTTTCAACTAAAAAACCATAAATATTTTTATCTAAGCCATATTTGGCATTAGTTATTATCGATATCATATGACTACGTCTTTCCCACAAGTATCAGTGTGAATTCTTCCTTCGTAATGAATAATGATACTTGAACACCTTACATACTAATTTAAAATGATCTAACATCGTGAGTAGAAAGTAGCGGCAGTCATTAGCATAATTAAACCACCTGGTCCACGACTCTGACCCTCATAGCTTGGGATTATTTCGTCAATGCATCTTCAATTTCGGCAGCTATGTACGGTCGGCAAAAAGGTTAAGAGAGTGGAAAAACAAAACGTCAAGTAGAGTATAGTAACTATTTAAGACGGGTTTTTTTTTGCTGTTGGTACAAACTGTATTATAATTATAAAAATATAGATATGGACTATTGTGATTATGATAAAAACGTATTTTGGGTTTACAATCAAGTCATTGTCGCATCAACAACTTATTACATTTTTCAAAAATTGACTTATCTACGTACTTAAATATCGCATCTAAATAAAAACTCTTAACATTTTTTATTACCATCTGTTTTGCTGACGCTACCAATAAGTTATCAGTAGTGAGGAATTGAAAACGTTATATTTCACTATCAAATTCACACGATCGCATCCGCGCATCTGTCACGACTCTCCGACTCTCCGACACACGAAACTTGTCCGAGTGGAGCCACGGAAACACACTTGTATAGAATTTATGTTAACTTGTTTATTTATTTTTATCAAGTAATAAAATCTTCTCTTCTTCTTCTTATGTAACATAAATATTACGATTTGTTAGATTGTTGATGTTAGGATGTTCGATACTTTATACCTTCCTATTGACAGGTAATTCAATATCATCGACGTAAAAAAATATCATCTAGCAGCGCTAGGAATACCTTTTTTTACATCAAACCAATTTAAAGATATTCTTCGGATGTAGGTACCTACTGAACGTTCACTGCGCCTACTTCAAGCTAACTATATTTTAAAAGCACTGACTGAAAATCTCATTTCTATAATAATAGGTGCCTACTTGTGCGTGTCATATGCAAAAAGCATATAAAGTCGAGTTTTAAGTAGAATAATCTATACTCTATCATTTTTAAGTCAAATAAAAAAAACAAACAAATTCCTAGAAGCAAATGTTGACAAATATGTTAATAAAAAGCCTTAAAAGTAGGCTTAAACGCTAATCTCATGGCCTCATATCATCCGACGCTTCACATGTTTTTAAATGCTCATTACTTTTTATACCCATATAACAGTATTGAAGATTGATTATATTGCCATTTCTATATGATTTACAAGTATGTAATTGACATATTTATATACTTCATAACATATATAGGATGACATAAGAAGTGTTTCGACATTGATGGTCAATGTTTGTGCAATGTTTAATTGCATTATCAATTGGTATATTATAAAAATAATAAAATCATTGTTTATTACTGTTATAAATGCAGAATGAAGAAAATACAATAAAATAGATAAACAGGCAAATAACAGCAAAGGAGGAGGGCTCAGCTTGTGCCACACTGAGTAGGATACTCTGTGTAGCGCGGGTTTCAGCCTCCCCGTTACAGCGAATAAAATCAGGTGGGCCAAAAAAAACATGAAATTTTATTATTATACCAAAAGTATATACCAATTATTATCTATAGAGATGATACTTTAATTATACATGCCTATTTTTTCTATTCTAATAAAATAATTGTTTACAAAATAAACCGACTTCAAACTAAAAAGCAAATAATAAATTTGCTTCGCACAAAAACAATACGTATTTTAATTTAGTACCTACATATTATATAGAAATGATTCAATACTCATTAAATAATTTTGAAATCTGTATCAATTAACACCAGTAGTTAATTATGGTACTTATATTCAATGACCAAGCTTGATAGTTTTATTCGACAGAAAACAAACAACACGTAAGTAACACACCTTTCGGTCGCGGAAGAGTATACAAATGTGCTCATGACATCTACCGGCTACGGTGAGACGGAACATAGTGGGTATTTTCTTTACTTTTTAGGGCTATTAAGCCATGTCAGCCCCATCATGAATAATACGTGAAATATGTAAACTTACTCATATTTTTCTCCGCCAAACTCCGCCAACAAATGAATGTGGTCGTCGACCGTGTGGCATTAGTGGGTCTTATTTATTTATTTATTTAAAAAATTACTGCCGCTTAATAAATATTTGACATTCAATAATTACATACAATAAAAACAATAATCTAATATGTATTAAAATTTCGGCGAACATAACATTTTATACTCAATTAAAGAATCCCATACAAAGGTGAACACTTAGACTAAGCTGTCTGACAGGTACTCTAGAACGGCAGACTTAAAACCTTTGATAGATTTTTGATCGCTAGAAGTCTGATGATCATTCCATAATTTCCCCGTTTTAAAAGACCAAAGCAAGCGTTCTAAGAGTAAGTTAAGATAAACATAATATAGCAGTAAGCAAAGAAGCTTTGAAACACAACCTGATGTCATCGCAAACAAACGGTCGAACAGCGCACTTACAAGTAGAATTAAGGCCAATAATTATTGGCTATTATCATAATTGTAATCAGTGCACACGAGTAACACGTAACGGAGCGCGATTACAAGGCTATCACGTACGTTGCGCAGGAGTTGAAGCACATGCTACAAGCGCTTAGCGTGTTTATATTCGAATAGAAGCTAAGCTCTTTTAAACGCTTTAAGGAGGGCGAGTTGTTTACCTTTTCTTTGTTATAATACATATAACACGTGGAGTAACTACGGACCCGTGCCCACTTCGTTGGGCATAATGTTAATAATCCTTTTTCATATAGCCTATGACACTCAGCAAAAATGTGGCTTTCTATTGGTTAAAGAAATTTTAAAATCGGTTCAGTAGATCCCGAGATTACCCCTTACAATTTAACAAACACACAAACTTTACTTCTTTATAATATTATTATAGATTTATGATCTGTTGATTATACTTTATTTTAAATTAGGTAAATATTGCGGGTCAACCTTCGTTAAGAACATAAAATTTTTCATCCTCTATTTTAAGCCCTAAACTCTTGTTTATAAAAGTAAATATATTTCTCAACCTAAATAAATAAACTAATCCGTGTAAAATTTCCCAAAATAAGATCAATGGCTGAATCATCAAAGATTAATAAAAAGATAAAGAGAAACTCTGATCCCCCCCCCTTCCTCCCCTTTTAACCCTTTTTACCAGTTAAAAAGTAGCCTATGTTCTTTCTCAGGATCTAGACCATATGTGTACAAAATTTCGTTCTAATCGGTTCAGTAGTTTTAGTGTGATGGAAAGACAGTCAGAGTTTCTTTCGCATGTATAATATTAAGTATAGATTAGCCGCATTCGCTCACAACTTACAGACCGTCCCTAAATTTGAAAACACCCAACTTTAATAACCGCTAGTACCCAATGATTAATGATACCTTTATTGTCTTTAACTAGACATCATCCTCGATTTCATCATTGTGTTATTAGCCGAAAATCATATTACACAACCGATCATACACATACAATAATTGTACTTCAATATGTATATCAATGTCAGAATTAGTTTTGAACTATATATACTTAATGTATTTTTATTGTTATTGAACAAAAGTTAACTAGAATTATAGCCTTTTTTAATTAACACGCTTTTTTTTACCTTCACTTTTAACTTTGTAAGAAAATCTTGAAATCTTAATTTGACCCATTTCTAAGCTAGCTAAGAAACGTCATTACAGAATCCAATATGGCGACCTCCCAAAGAAATCGTTTTTTGTAGTTTTTAAACTATAATATTATTAAAAAATGCCTTGTAATTATCCGGAAAGGAATGTCATCTACCATTAGACGACTATCATAATGCCATTTAGCTGTCATAGATATAAAAATGGCGGGAAAGTAGATAACATCCAAAGGAAATAAAAATAGATAAATAATTAATTAATAAGTATGTGAAGGATAATCTAATAAAGAAAAATGTAGCCTTAATGTCTGTATAATTTACCTTACCTTAATAAATAAAAATAATTTTTATTATTCAAAAAACAAACGCTTAAAAACTCCCGTTATATTATATACAACTGTTTTATTACAAAAAGCCGCCAGACTTATTTTGATAAAAAACAAAGCACCGAACAATGATTAAAAGGTCTACATAATAGCCGGGGTGACGTATGTAAAATTGAACAAAAATCCACACTAGGGTTGCACCCACGTCAAAGTTTGGGCTCCGGACGTGAAACTGAGGGAGGGTGTCAACCCTGTTGTGTTATGAGTAAAAAACAATGTTTTCCTATGGGTTTGCTTGTGCGTTTTGTTTCATCTTTATTAATACTTTTTATGAATTTTATCAAAAGGCAAAATTGATTTTTTATATTCGCTAACATTATTTTTCTTTTGTGAAGCTTTCGCTTCAACCGAGTATGTTCGGGAAAGGGCAAAATTATTAGCGTATACTTTACCCTTTACCTTGCATGACATACCTACTATTAATATTAAATTTATATTTTAAATATGCGGGAAAGAAACAAAGAAAAAATACTGATAACTATGTAAAAATGTAAAAATTATTAATTGTTATTAATAATTTTTATTAAGAGGGGGCAACAGATTGTTCCATTTTATTATATCATTAATATTAAAGATTTTTTTTTACATTTCTAGATCCAGCCAAAACCAACATAACTGTTAGTTCTGGAAACTTCGTTTTTTGATTAACACACAATTATCTTTAATAAATAAAATAGTATCAACTTACGTTTGAATTCGTCATAATATCACAACTTTCTATCTAAACTTGTTCAGCAAAGGTTTCTTCCATGAAGGTTGAAGTCATTATCTTCCGCTAGACTTCTTTTTCTTCTGTCATGTTTTCAGAAACTTTTATAATCTGTAGCTATACATATAATAAGCCCACTATATGACATTTAAAATTTTACTTCTTAGCATTGTGTTTTTTCCTTACGAAGATTGACAATCATAAGTCAGTTTCAAATATAATAAGTATCCATTTTAAACAATCTTTAGGTCAAAATCACTATTAAACATTTAAGAGTCAATCTTTCTATTTAACTATTTAAATGTAATGATCACAATATTCAATATATTTAAAAATCATCTAAGCTCTTAAGATTTAAAACTATCTTTCTTAAAAAATCAGTCGACCACTCGAGGCAAAGCAAGGTACTAACATCTGCTCTTAATAAATCTTTATAAAGACATTTAAAGATGGCGAATAAAAGCAATATGGCGGCTTGGGTGCTCCATAGCCCTTTGAATGTCTTTTTGAAGGGGTACATGCATTATATAAGTCTTATTGAGGATTTTTATTATTTGAAATTCGTTAAACTTTAAGTAATACTATATACTGCTATATGATTTTAATATACATAGATATTAAGTAATACTAGCTGTTCCCTGTGGTTTTATCCGCGTAGTTCCCATTCCCGGGGAAATACCGGGACGTAAGCTATCCCATCCTTTAAATTGGATCAAACATCAAACTGCACATGGTTTGCAAATTTAATTTAAAATCGGTTCAGTAGTTTAGGATTTATTCGCGGGCAAACAACGTATAACCTAATTTATATATAATAAGATGTATAGTGTAACAGAAGTTATAAGTAGCGTCACGAATCTTTAGCGCTGTACGAAACCTGCGCAGCAGCCAAAAATAAGGTATCGAGGTAAAGGCGCGGCGCGCGGGGCGCGTGATCGTCGGGTGCGCGAGCGTTGATTGGTTGTCCCAGTCGTGTTGTCTTTCTCGCACCAATACGTCAATTACGAGCACGATTCTACCGATGCGCAGCTATTCTCGTCCAGCGCTAAACATCAGTGACGCGACCTATATCTATTTTCAATGTAAACACGAGGCGTCCCGATGACCGCTAAACACAAACCGTCTTTTGGTCTTTCCGTCTCCCCTGGGCTTAACAGCTGCGTTTTATACAACAATGATACACCCGCCTTTTTATAGGGCTGTGCTAAACGTATATTTATAGGATTTAGGATTTTTTATTTATAAAAAATAAATATTTAGGTGATAAGTAGATATATAACTACGTATAACA
Organism: Eurema hecabe; assembly: GCA_026213755.1. Lineage (NCBI taxonomy): Eukaryota > Metazoa > Arthropoda > Insecta > Lepidoptera > Pieridae > Terias > Terias hecabe. The sequence continues at coordinate 7,392,325 of JADANM010007051.1, read as the reverse complement.
GCTTTCTAAAACACAAACAAATGCAATCAAAAACCCCCAGTTTGTATGTAAATAACAGCAAAACTGTATTCCAGAAATAGATGTAAATTCTATGTTATGCGTAAAACGTAAAATAAAACTTAAAAAATGAAAAGGGAATAGACATAATATGGATTCCAAGTGTTATTGGCGGCCTTTTAACTTAAGGCATTTCTTCCAGGAAAATAAAACTAATTAAACTAATTTAATTTGGGGAGATAGCGTTATGTTTAAGTTACGTAGATATCTTTCACTACACGTAAATAATACGGATAATTTTTGTACCTATTTAACAGATAAACATGTAAGTAATACAGAATGGGTTTTTTTTTGTATTTTGCCGATATACATTGCTCTAACCTATTCTATTTTTCTTTTGTTAGTTAAAATATTATAATCATACACGTGTAAAAAATCGACATCGCCAACCCTACACCAGACCCGAGGCAATTGGCACACTTGGCAATAATGCGGCAAAATAAAAAACCTCCCCATCTGATCACTGCATGCATTGAGCTGGCGAACTCCGCAAACCGGTCGGATAGCCGTACCCCTTTGTAAGAGTCACGCTTGATTTGGGGCGAAATTGTGTCGTTTTGTTGTTTCTCGCTGATGAGGGAACGATTATGTATTGTATGCGATCACGATTTAACGGAGATATTCATGTTTTCATTACCTTCATGGCTGTCATATTTTTCATTTAGTAAGGCTCGCTTGGTGATTGCGCGTGGCTTTTGTTGCATTTGATACGGTGTTTTGTTGAATTTGACTAAGAAAATATTATGTTTGAAAAAATTACGATATTTAAATACTGTAAAGGGTACTGTAAATATAATATTTATGCTTAATATAAGACCGTTTAGACTCACTATAGTCTATGCTATATTATAAAGAGGAAAGATTTGTATTTTTTGTAAGTAACGAATAAGCTCAAAAAGTACTGGACCGATTTTAAAAATTATTTTTTTATTAGAAAGCTACATTACCTATGAGTAACATATAGTCTGTATTTAGTACTAAGTATGTCTCTGTCTAGTTATTTATAAAAGAAAATTTGTATAGGTATTTTTTACTTAATTCTTTCCAACCAGGTAAATAAAAAAACGTTTAACTAATTTCGACGAGTAAACTCGAACAAATTCGAACATCGAACAACAGATGTTTAAAAAAGGAACACAATAGATCGTTATGTAACGACATTCGAATTGACTTCAAATACTCGACGCTGATTGGTCGCGGTTTGGTGACAAATGGGTGACATAGATTTGCGTTCAGCCAATGGGAAGGCGTTATTCGGTACATTGTTGGAGATTTTCCACACTCAATTACGTTGACGTTGATGTAATTGTATGTAATTGTAGATTGAACGTGGGTAAGTATGTAGGTATGTCACTACATAGTACAAAAGATAGTCGCTTTCCGTTGTCTGTCCTGTATGCTTTTATTTTACAAGCTTTTATTTAGTTGTCTTGTCCGGGGTCTGTTTGTTTGTAATCAAATCTTACAAGTACAATTTCACCCACTTCCCGGTTACCGATTGAGTTGAATTTTTCCATGCAAATCGTATGACAATGCAAGATTATTTTGATATGAAGCTGATCTTATGATGGAGCCTGAAGGTGACTATAGCAACTCAGTAATTAAAAGACACAACCCTATCGTGTTTGAGCTCGTTTGATTCGTCTTGACGAGTACTTTGTAGAGCTTGTTTTAAAAAAAATAACTTATAAGTACCTTGTTTAACACTACGCAACGGATTGCAATGTGCTTTTTTTATTTTTTTAATCTATATAAGATTTATTCAAGAAGGTTTATATGTATAATATATGCATTATACACGTGTGAAGCTGTGGCAGGTCGCTAGTATGTATAATTATTGTAATGTTGGATTTGTATCCGTAGTAGTGTAGTAAGCGGTATAGTAATGTATTGAATTCTGAATCGCGCTTATGATATTTGTTCGAGATACCTATATAACTCCTCGATATTAAACTATTTAGAACTAACAGCTGGTACATCAATGCTGCCAATATAATTGATGCTGTTTCTATTATAGTGTTTCTCTTGGATTATTTTATATTTTTACGTCTTACATTTAATAGTATCTAATAAAATAATCTTAAAAATTAATATCAAACTTATAATTCAATATTTTCAAGTCTCACGTTATAACGTGTAGATCTTACCTACGACATTATTTTTTTAATCATTTTATCATTAAATATGTATACATATGATTCTTACTACCATATAACTCTTTAAGTCCCTAATAACATTAAAATTGTTTGGGTGTTTAACAAATAACCAATACATTGCGTGTCCCATATCGCGGGGTGTTCATTACGGCGGGTCATTACACGCAATCTACAGCGAAGATCGCCGTTAAGATATAACTTGTTACGACACTAACGTAGATTTCACGGCAATCAGCCAGATTTCACTGGTAATGACGATTAACTACGAATATCAAGATTTATTTCGTTTTGCTAGCGAGGGTTTAGATTTGAACATTTGTAATAGAAAATATATTTTTATTAAAGTCAAAGTCAAAGTCAAAAGTATCTTTATTCAATTAGGCTACATAAAGTAACACTTGAATCGTCACGGTATTACAAAACATTTACCACCGGTTCGTAAGGCAGTTTCTACAGAGAATGACCGGCAAGAAACTTTGATAGTCGCTCTTTTTAAAATAAGAACATACAATTGTAAATATAAACAAAAATTTGACTATTATATTATTTATACATTAACATATGAATAATATTTATACATTTTAAATATTAGTGGTCGTTGTATAATTCATAGCATATTTCTTAATAATGAGGAAAGTAGGAAACAAATATAATAAGGAACAATCCAGTAGTTGGTCCATTAATTATTCCAATTTTTGTTTGACATGTGGTTGTTACAAGAGAATCTTCAATCTCAATTGGTTGTCGTTTCTTTAGTGAGGTCACTCAATTACCTAATAATAGAAGATATACCTACACGCATTAAAAAAATTGACCAAATTGGTGCAGGCGATGTTGAGTTATGCACTTACCAAGATACCTACAGCAGGCCCGTGCCCACTTCGTTGGGCATAATGTTAATTATCCTTTTCGGTTTTTTATATACCCTATGACACTCGGCAATAATATGGCTTTCTATTAGTGAAAGAATTTTTTAAATCGGATCAGTAGATCCCGAGATTACCCCTTACAATTTAACAAACACACATATTTTACTTCTTTATAATATTAGTTACTATAGATAAATAGATTTATTATTATTTTCCTCCACAAAGCGTAACAGTACATCTAGTAAGTGTGACAATTAAAGTACCAACGACAAAAAAAACCCCTAATTAAAAAACAGTTTACTCCAAAATCCACCCTTAATATATTTTACAAGTTTACGAGTAAAGATCAACGATAACTTTGTTGTAGCAAGTGTTAACTTGTAAATGATCGTTTGATTTTTGATAAGGGAATTATGGGACTGGGGTCACAATTTGGTGTCATTAGTAGGCAGTTTCGTTTTTTTTTTATATCTATAGTCATTTATAGTACCTACCAGACATTTAGTACATAAATATGTTAAATTTGTAAGCTTTTCTATGGTTAAATTAAACAGGTTTTGATAGATATTATTTTATTTATTTACTTTAATGATAGAACAACTATGACGAAGTAGGAAGCCGTAGTAGGGTTTTTAAAAATAGTGACGCCAGCTAAGCTAAGCTAAGATAACTTTAAATACAATTAAAGATCTGTTTAATAAAAGATTTATATTTTATCTATAAATCCATTCTTAATATAATAAATGTGAATAGACCCACATTCAAAATTATTGTCCACACATGAAAGTAGATATTATGTTTGTTAAGCTTACACACAAATATTCTGGACCGATAATCATGAAATTGAAGGTATGAATGAACTTAAGCTACTTTTTAACTGACTTCAAAAAGGGAGAAGGTTCTCAATTCGTCTGTATGTAGGTATTATATTTTTTTATGTATGTTCACCGATATTTTCGCCAATTATAGACGGATGTCAATTTTTTTTTTGTTGGATGGAGTTCACCTCTGAGGTGGTTGACTAACACGCATTTTCATTCAGTGTAAAGAAACTACTTACTTTGTGGGAAGCAATTTTATTTTCCTTTTTAGTTTGAAGTCGGCTTATATTTTGTTAAAAATGATTTTATTATCTCCAATATTTATATACCTAATTGATTAAATGCGAGCGAAGCCGCAGGTTTGCGTGATATCGTACTTGCATGTGGATAGCTAATAATTTTGAATGTGTATCTACAGTTTTGTAAATAGTCAAGTAAATACATTTAGATTGTCTATCCCATTCGATGTTACCATCTAATCAGTGTGTCCACATACAAAACAGCCGATCACGAACGCATTATGGTACATGATGGTCACTTACCAGCTAAAACAAACAGCGCCTGTCCCACGGAAGAATTTCATTAGCACCAGCCGTGTGAAACGCTTGTATGTAGATCGATCATTCTGGAACTAATTGTCAGTTTCAGTTTTGAGATACGTAAATATAGATTAATCAATACTTTAAACACAACGCAATAACATGTACTCACTATTTTAAAAAATAGGTACATAATATTTATTTAATATATAAAGCAACATCTATAACCAAAGATATAAATGTACATTATAAATATATTTTTCCAGAATGAGAATTGAACCCATAACCAGCCGCAGAATTTATGTCACCACTGCGCTAAAAGGTCTTTAAAGTTATTTATTATGTTAACGTTTATAGACTCGCCTACAAGTTATAAATAACTACAACATGACATGTCTCAGAATCTTTAGCCATAGTTATGATCTTTTTTTTAAACAACGCATGATGTGTTTTTCTGTAGAAAACTTAAATGTATATATAGATTTATAATATGAAGACGACTTTGTAAAAATAAATAAACTTTCATTAAATAAAGCTTAAAAAATAGTCTTCAAAACAATATCTCGCGAAGCTCCGAAATAATATACCAGTACGTATAATCTTTAAAAATCGACTCAGAAACACTTTTCTTTATAATATAATATCGAAGTACTGACACAACAACTATAGGCAGTATTTCTATAGACAAAATTCTCACAAAGCGCGTAAACCCAACGTAACAGTTCCACATCTGCCGTCTATATATAATTAACTTAAATAAATAAATACCCAATGTTTATTGTGTCACAAATTCGATCGACCGAATCAGCTTGGTCTTTCCACCCCTGCTTAAGCCTACTTATTAAGGGTGTTACCGACGCGGTCGGGTGTAGTCTACGGCTCAAGATATTCTGGCCGGGGTAGTCCTTGTCATTCCCGGTCGCAACATGTGGGAGCCATTTGCCGGTAAATAAAGCTAACCCAACCACATGGTGTAAACAGTTCATGTATGGCATGGAGATGACGATTGGTGACAATTTATTTCAACTTAGGTACTGAGCTCAATTAACTGTTCAATATATTGCATTGGAACAGCTTCTACTCATTTTATATGTTCTTATAAGTGGGTTAAGTAAATATAGTTATTCATTAACGCTTTTTCATTAACTGTTACTTATATATAGAATACTATTTACTGCTACTAAAGGCTGTAGAATTTAATAGAATTGTTGTAACAGAAGTAGATGACTTTTGCGGTAAGCGTGATTAAATTCGTACAAGAATCAAGGTGATGTTTTCTGGAACTTTCTCTGTAGAGGTTATGACATCTAAGTGTTCCTATTAAGGTTCTGTTTTTTGCTATGACAGTGACACCATTTAATGGAGAAACACTTTTTCCTGGAATTTAGACACATAAGTATCCTATATGAATTTTACTATAATATATGAAATGGGAGTTTTATTACTAAATTGTTCAAAAAAGTGTTTCTGTCAAATATTTATATTTATTTATTAATTACCTACAGATTCGTTCAACCAATATATAATATTAGTTTTTAGATAATTATTTTGTAATACTACATGGGTTAATATACTTTTGTCATCGACAGTACTCAATTATTATAACATTTATTAATCGATTCATCACATTAGCATACCAAAAAGGTTTTGACAACAAAAATAACAGAACGCGAATAATTAAATCGCAAATTAGCCGACTATTAAGAGGTGCGATAATTACGCGTTTATTATAATTGAATATAATTAGTAGTTTGCTTAAAGCGAAAGTATTAAATCGCTGGAACCCACGAAAGTTTTGGTTTGACAAATCGTTGTTGTTAACGAATTTTTTTAATAACCTCTTTAGTTAAATACAGAGTTTAACAACTTTTTTTCTATTTTGCAAGTTTTTATAGAAAATATTCTTTATAGTTGTGTTTGTTAGAAAACTATTGCGACTTTCACATTTCATATTTTCAGTTAGGTACACTTTGCGAACCAATTTTCGAAACTTACCAGAATATATTTATACTGACAAATTTTATGTTAATGGGTGAAAGGATTCAGAAACTAGCTGCAATAATTTACAATAAACTTACCTTAGTATGTGTACCATACCTATGTACTGTACTTACAGTCAACTTTGAAAGTATATTTGCATATTGATATTTACAAAGCATTTAAAAAAATCTATAAAATAGTGTAAAATAATTCAATAAAAGACATATTTAAGCGTCGACATGTCGTGTTGTATGTATATAGTTGTATTATATAGTTAAAGTATACAGATACAGTATAATTTTAAGTTTAAAAGAACACTAGGTTTGTTAAAGAATTAACATATATTACGACAAACAAGAGATACGATCTGATCGCATTAAAATTACAAGCAGAAACAGTTACGGCTAAATTCAAAAAGGTTTTCCACCCCTTCAATAATTACAACAATTTGTTGCACGATAGCGATAAATTTCTCGTAATCACAACAGGTACTTAAGGTGACATGGCCGCAATGGCGCACTTCCGGTCAGTGACGTCACCGGAAGCGGGGCGCCGGAAGTTGTATACAAAGCGAAGGCTTCGCGTGTAAGGCTCGGATAGCTTAGACTGACCCGTGGTAGAAGGTATATATTGGGTTGTTTTTGTTTTATATATCTGAATCATTATTTAGTATGAAACAAAGCCGTTTTCTCTGTCCCTATATCCCTACGTATATTTAAATCTTTAAAATTACGTAACCGATTTTCATGTGATTTTTTTTATCAGATAGTGTTTCTAGAGATAAGGTTATGTACATATACTCGCATTACATATACACATAGTCGCATATCTGTATATTATATAAACTAGCCTTTGCTCGCGAATTCGTCCCCTTCGATTTCTTTTTCCATTATTTCTTCGCTCCTATTAGTCGCAGCGTGAAGCTATGTAGCCTAAAGCCTTCCTTGATAAATAGTCTATTCTATAAAAAAATAATTTTTCAATTCTAAACAGTAGCTCCTGGGATTAGCGCGTTCAAACAAACAAACAAACTCTTCAGCTTTATATATTAGTATTGATGCGAGTAAAACTGCGAGGCGAGACTGGTGTTTAGTATAAAGGTCTGTCACACGCGTCGCGGCAACGCTGTGCGATGTTATCAGACAAGTAGAGGGCGGTGCGACTTACCATGTTTATTACTCTAAATAAAATATGAGGCATAAAGTTTCAGTCGTGTTAAACGTTTCTTTTTTTTTTTATAATATAAAGAGAGGAGACGAGCTGGACGCACTCCTGATGGTAAGAGTAACGCCAGCCCATAGCCGATGCAGTACTACCCGGAACTTTTCTATAAAGCCTAACCCCTGGCAGGGGTGCACTACACCGACGCTCCCCACTTTGAGTCATCAGATGTTGAGACTCATTGGCCCAGTAATTACTGGCTACAGTGCCCTTCAGACCGGAGCACAGTGACATTTTCACGTCACTGTTCAGGCGGTAGAATGTCTGGCACTGTGGGGGTACCCACCCAGTCGGTCTCCTGCGAAAGAGACCTACCCCCGGTTCTATGTTCCTTAATAAAATACTTTAGGACAAGGAATTATATTTTTTTAAACAATTATTAATTCGACATTTAACAATCTTCCTAGATCAATTAAAAATGTTACTAGAAATTAAATGCAACATACATATTGTAGCACTGAACCGAACCAAATGATAGTATTTTCAGAACGAATCTCAACACATCGCGAACGAATTATTTTCTCATGTCTATCTCAAATAATATTTATATGTTATTGACCTCTATTCATAACATCGCGTCCTCTAGAAATGAGACAAAAATATTTTCAATACTCTTAACAAGCGAATTCAGCTGAACTGACCCTTATTTCTTTCGCCATAAGAGTTATTTTTACATGGTTGTATGAAAGTGATTTTGTGTTATATAATATAAATGTTTTTAAAATAAACAAACGTTGATCGAGTGTAGGATAGTGTCGTTGTCACTTGTAAGGCCCCGACCAGATGAGCGACAGATTAGGCTCTTTACACATGTCACGTGAATCGTATTTGACGTGAAGTCGTGAGAGATAGGTACTGTATAAGTATAAATATTTAGATACTCATATGACACATCATATTAAGCTTGAAGGAATTATTTTCGTCATAGATATTTATTTATTCTTTGTTAATATATATTTAAAACGGTGGCGATAGTACAACATTAGGAATATATCAAATACATAATTATACATACATACATACATACATATAGATATTGTTAATTGTTGATAAAAATATTTGACACTAGTGGTATATTTGCATTAGGATTTTAATTATTCGTGAGACTGTTTATGAAGCGTCTTCAAATTTAGATACAAGTTCAGTTTAAATTTAGATACAAGTTCAGTCATGTAGACTTTCTGAGGGTGTTTTGATTGAAACTTATTCAGAATAAAATTTATTTTCATTTTTTTTCATTTTCATTTTTTCATTTTCAGTATTAATAAGATTTAAAGAGTTAAAAAAGTTTAGTACATTGAGATGTTATTTCAAAGCTACGACTTATAAAATAATTTTAATAAAACTGCTTCCTTGAATATAAACTGAGAACTACTTAAAAATACGATTTAAAATTGACAGGCCGACTGAAACTGTAGTTAATTGTTGCAGTGGGGTTTATAACCTATGGTCTAAGTATAACCATAGATATCTTGTCAGTAATTCCTCTTAATAAAAATTCTTCCTCGCCAATACCTACTTATAATTAAAAACCCATTTATCCATTAATCAGTCCTTGCATGAGAGGCTTTACAAAGAAGTTTAATTAGATGCTTATCGCGACCACCCACCAACAGTTGCGACACGATCACACGTCTGTCAGTCCGTGTGTGGGAGGCTTTATTGTACAGCCAACAACGAGAAACAACAAATGAGACAGACACATAAACAAAATCAATCACTATCGTGTCCGCTTATGTGAAAGCTCTATCCTACTTTTGGTTATGATCTGACTATCATTTGAAATATTAGACACCTTCAGAGTAGTTTTATTCTTCAATCTTCATATTTATTTTAATACATTTTGAAACTGCAGTAGAAAAAACATGACGTATTAATTTAATTCTAAATGAAGCAAAGGCAATACTTATGTTTACTCTTTAATATGCAAACCACTAGGTACTATTTATTTATTTCTAGAGTTAAAATAAAGTAAAATACAATTCAGTATGATAATTTCTTTGATAATCTTACAGCTTGGCATTTGACAACTAAACAGAGGCTATACTTAAAAAAAACAAAAGCACCTTAAATCAGTTATCGCGTCCTGTATATTTTATATATGTCCCCTTCCTCCCCCCACACATAAATGGTTTTACGGAACCCCTCCAAAGGACGCTACGGCTCTGCAACTAAGACTCTAGCTACCAAATTTTATCTCAACAAATCACATCCTAGTACCTATCTATGCCCAAGAGGTCACACCTCCAAGCCATTCTATTTGATGATTTACGAGCTCTCTTTGTTCATTTGTCTAAACACCGTCTTGACACTAAGCGGTATATAATTACGCGTTACGGATTCTACTCAATTATAACTTGATCAATGCTAAGTAATTAGATCGACGATATATTACCATCAGATTGTTGTATACTTGATTTATTATCAACTATTGTAGTTAGAGGCGATAATTGAGAATAAAATTTTTGGTTTAAACTAAACTATTAAAAAAGCGTTAAAGATATAACTACTAATATGTACTACGGAAACTTAAAAGTAGTAAAATGATTAAATGTCACAAATATGAATATGACAAATTTTAGAGTCCTATAAATGTATGTTCAAAATGTTTTTTTTTAATTTGATTAATACTGGATGATCAATTAAAAACCATTGTAATAGTAACATCTGTATTTAAAGCTAATTTCATTCTAAAATCTGAATAATCCTTCTAATTTGGAGTACAGCATCACTAAGACACATTTTAAGTATAAAAGAAAGATAGTCCTAAAGTAAATATTGTAACAGTTACTCTTAAAACACACATAAAACTATAATAACTCTCGCTGGGTGGTTCACACCAGTTGCGGTTATCTGGCAAGGGGTTTCGAGAATAATCCCAATAACCGATGATAGTGTAAACAGTACGAGAATAGCCCTCAGCGGCCGGTTGACAATAGCAGACTGCTACCGGCGTTTGCAGCATTTATTATCGACGTCATAAAACGCTGCGTTATTGGTGCGGTGTGGGTGGTCTTTATAAAGTGTATGGAAACTAAATTATCAGGTATTCGTGGTTCTTAACATTGAAAGGTGGGCTATATTTAAGAAACAAAATACTAGACTAGTCTATAACATAAAAATGTATCGCAAATATGTTGGTAAGCTCATAACATATATACATTAAATGAATATATTGAAGACAAAAACGCTTGGAATGATATTTCTTGACGCTCGTGGGACGGTGACCCTGTTTCATATATAATTGTATAAATATTATAATAGTCGAATTTTTGTTTATATTTACAATTGTATGTTCTTATTTTAAAAAGAGCGACTATCAGAGTTTCTTGCCGGTTCTTCTCTGTAGAAACTGCCTTCCGAACCGGTGGTAAATGTTTTGTAATACCATGACGATTCAAAATTTGTATGTACTTTATGTAGCCTAATTGAATAAAGATACTTTTGACATTGACTTTGACTTTGAACTCGATAACAGCTCAACCGATTTACATAATTATTTTATAATAATGTTCCTGAATGGAATAAGGAAATCCAGGAATATTCCGAAGCATGGTTAAGTGGTATACCTATGTATTGTGAAGGTATATATAGGTTATTACATAGAGAAGCATATTCTTCCCCGTGCTCCATACTAATCTGTACAAAATTTCAACAGCCCAGTGGCTTATTTTTAAAGACAAATAATAATATCAAAATAGTTTAGGTGTTAAAGTATGAAAAACAGACAGATAACCAAACAGTGACTATCGCATTTAATAATTGATATGAAGTAAGAAGTTAATTTTATATTTTCATTTAAATATATATTTAATTTAATAGCTACAGTTTACAAAAACATAAATTTAAACGAAATTCAAACACTCGCATGAATTTAAATGAATTACCTATTACCAATCAGGTAACAATTATTAATTTTTGGCCCATGTTAACGCTGGCTGTTTTGCAGTTGACAGGCATCGAACCCGGGTCTTTAGCCCGGGGCTAGTGTCACTGAGTTAGTGGCGTATGCTAGCCATATAATAGGTGAGTATTCCAGAATAGCTATTACATAGTTATGTTTCTTAACTAACTCGTTTAACTTAATCAAAGTTTAAAAAGTAATTGGAGGAAAAAATTAATTGAAGAGGAAAAATCAATTAAGTCTTATTATGAGTTAAGTTTAAATCTACATACTTTTTTATGTATATTTAAGTAGGGGTTTAGTGGAGCGGAAAAACCCAATTTATTCATAAAAATTTTAATAAAAAAATTAAATATCCATAGTTTAGGTAAACTTTAAATCAAAGACTAAATTATCTTGATAGAAAAACAAATAACTTTTTTCAAAAACTTTCTTTTCTTGTCTCGTAGTAGGAGAAAAAGAAAACTCTCAAGAGGTAAAAAATCCAGGAGTAACATGTGTGCTTTCATCTAACTTAAACCGATCTTAGTACAAAAATTTCTTACCACAACTCATTAAAAGCAAAATTTCCTTATAAAAACGTTTTATACATTAATTGACATGTCATCAGAACCGCTACCAAAAATTATACTCCCAAGCCTTACATTTACAACTCCTCATAACCCTTTATAACGCCGCTATAACCCCCATAAAGAGCTCATTAGCTACCTCGTTACCGCTGTCATCCGCCATCTTTACTGCCCCTAATAACTAACTTCCCAGAAGATGACAGCTTCACTAATAAAAGCATAAATGTCCAATTAATATTGTAAACTATACGACATTTCTTTTCGACGTACCCCGACTAATTAAGAACCAATTTCACTGCGAACTAAAACCATTCTATCTAAACAAACTGTCCTTTGAACAATGATCAATTTCTGTATGCAAATATCAATTACTTTCACGACAATCTACGCCTATACAGTGCACATCTAAATAAATCCCTATTTAAATAGACTAAGGTATAATTTCGCTTGACAGTATTTCGGGAAGCCATCTTATAGTAAGCTCGTTAATCCAATAGTACCAAGATTTAGTGATTAATAGAATTGATTGCAAGTCGTAGCTACCGGCGGTTCAGAGAGGGCATGGGAAACTGACCGGGGATAAATTAATTTCTAGTTATTATTAAGAAAAGTTTTCGTCATCGACCGTTTATTTTTTTTAATCGATGAAGTAGGGAGACGAGCTGGACGTACCCCTGATGTTAAGAGAAACGCCATTTATATTGTTGAATCATTTATTTACTAACTAAATTGCAATATGGAATTACGCCTAGATTCAATCTTCATTACTAACCAGATTTCTTTTGGACAACCTATAATAAAATACCTGAAAAATTGCGTTTTTAAATGTCAAAATATTATAAATCACAAATAAGTCTTTTTGGTATATTTATTTTGTAGTGATAAAAGAAAAGTAAACATTTATTAGACCTATATAGTGTCTCTCGTCGTAGCAAAATTATTCAAATGCTGTCAGTATTGAATTCCTTTTTCTTATAAAGATATTATTATCATTATTGTTTTAGAGATTTTTTTATTTTAGAATAATTGCAATGTGTCTACTAAATGTTTACGTTTCTTATATGTGTGTATATGGTTACTTTATTTTGTAATAATAAAGTATTTGAATAAAGATATCGGTTACGTAAATCTGATTACTCAAGATTCACTTAGCTCTAGAGCTATAGATCGATGTTCAGATTATAGACTCATTATGGGTATTGCAACGCTTTGGGCGTTATGGCGACCTTTTTGCACCACATACCTACGTATAGACCTTCAATATCGTTAAGAAAATAACTAGCTAAATAGCCATTAAAATAATGTTTATAAACGTGAGATCAGTAATGTCTATCTTTGCCTAAGATAGTGTGGTTATGGATTTTTTTAAAGAGGGTTTATCCTATCCTTTATTACTTTTACAAATCCTGTCCTATTCCATTTTTTAAAGGTCGTCAACGCATTCTCGTAAATTACTTATCAGGTGCAATCCTCTTACACATAGAAGGAAATCTGCTGCAGACAGCATTAGGCAAAAATCCGAATCTGAAGAAGTCATATCTGCAAATTATTCAAGACACTACTAAAATTAACAGTCTCTTGACATTATTCCAAGCAATTAGCTTAAACAAAACCGTAATATGTAATATATAAAGAACACAATTTCGATTATTTCAACAAATCACACAGATGATCACTTATAGGTTATTTAAGATGACGCGATTTGATGCTCTATTCAAAGTGATTTAAAGCTCAAAATTTCTTACACTAAATTCAGCAAATGCGATGCACGATGCACCTACGCACGTCAGAGCAGACCCTAAGGTGGTGAAGTGAGGCTATTTCTCAAGACTTAAATACGTGTTTAATTATCTGATGTTTGCTCTTATTGCTTGAGAAATGGCTAGTAGATGACACAATGAAACCGTGTTATCGTTTGAAATAATGGTATTTTATATGGAGTCTTATTTAGCGAGTAGAAAACACGTTTGTAAGAGCAGTATTTTTAAAAGATGGGCATTGCGGATTTTTCGTTGCGTACAAGATCGGAATTTGTTTTGGAATTTTCGTGTTTTTGATAAGATCCAGTGAAAAATGTTGCGTGGAATATTTTTTGGTCTATTGATATATTATATGCTGAAATTTTGAAGCCTTATTTAGAAATTCGTCCACGAATAACTTTTAATATGAATGATTTTGGAAACCCTTTCTATTGTATTTTTAATGAATGTTAATTTGAATAGTTGTCAATGAACAATACAACAATTATTATCAAACTATATAAAAAATAGATTGTAAATCTATTAAACGCTACTCCAAGATCAATTGGATTCGTGATTTAAACATTAAGGAAAATAAAGAGCGAATGAAATACTAATGATTATAATTAATTAAGTTCCGTTGTAACACGTCACATGATACTGATATCAATTGGTAAACCATTTATCATTTATTTTATTTTTTTAACACTGTCAAAAACATACTTATTAAATATAATAATTAGTAAAACTAAACTTATTAACATAGATTGATAACACCTAGTACCGTAAAGAACGCAAAGTGAAGCCATATCAACGTAGACAATTTTGTCTACTTACATAGATCGCCGTAGCATCGAATCAAAGTTCGTATGTTATCGTAGATTACATATTTTCCAAATTTATAGGGTAAATTTCTTATACCGCAACATGTATATACAGCAACATTATTGGAGGTCTTGTGGGTGTGTCATCGAGTGTAAGAACGTGCTGTTAAGACCCACGTTATGGGACTATCATTCTATACGTTATACTTCTATGATTATTAAATCTTAGGTTCCTAAATTTTTAACTTAAATGTTTGTTGAAACATTTTCATTCCACCAAACATGTTGATTTTTTTCAGCAACTAAATAGTAAAAACAAGAATTCTTCTATCCTTTAATACCAACGGGATTATACTCTAACTACGATGACGCTTATCTATAAAAACTATCCCAAACGAATTAAGCTCCAATTCTTCAAGCATAAGAACCAAAATCGCTTGCATTCAGAATACTCTAATTATATTCCTACGCATATTACAGCAATTTCGTAAGTACCTTCACTCGTATAGTGAACAGTTTAACAAGACCTCTAACCACTCATGTGGTATACAAAATTATATGTTAAGTGGGATTCTGTACGGGAACTGGGGGTCACATTAAATTGGTGATGCGTGTCGCGCTCTGCTTGTCAGCAAGGCTGATTGTAATCGTTACCGCAATTAAAAGATGTATGTAATTATACCGTACTTAAAATAACATTTGTAATTTATAATGTCACTGATTTATTTGGACGGTTGAGAAAAACTGCGGCTGTAGAAATTGGTACTAATTGTTTCTTGTGAAACAAGACAACAATATTAGGTACGTAATAACTTACTTTAAATACTATTGACTTTCACTTTGACTTTTTTTATACAGCCTATGACACTTAGCAATAGTATGGCTTTCTATTGGTGAAAAAAATTTAAAAATTTGTTCGGTAGATCCCGTACAATTTAACAAATAAACAAACTTTCTAAATTTAAAACAAAATAAGCAAATTAACATAGTAATCATGTTTATGAATATCTTAATATATTTCGTCACTCTAAGGGTGACATAAAAAAATGCTAACAAAATAAAAAAGTCCTCAGTTATTAATCTTAGCAAAGGGCAATCTTGGCCAACAAAATCGGACGTGTAACACAATTTACGTCAAACTTTTCCTCGCGCCAATAAACGACTTACAAGCGAGGGGAAAAACGGTAAAAACTCCAGAGATATCAATTTGGAAGAATTACCAGCTAATCTGTCACATCCACGCCGGGGGCAAAGACTCCCCTATTCTTTTTTTCCGGGAAAAAATAGCCCGGGACGTTTCAGGTTGAGGGGACTTAATTTATCAATTGTTGGTTAAGTGGATTTTAGACGATTGAGATCAAACAATAAAAATGCGCTAAGAATCAGAGGGAAATGAGATTTTGAACGTTTTGTAGAAGCATTTTCTAAGTAATTTTTCAACACAATGACTGAAGAATGACGATATAGTCTTAATTATAATTTTAATATAAACATAATGAATACATTGTTATAAATAATTAGCTGGCGTCTTTATTGACGCTGTATCTATCCCACCTAAAACCTTATACACCATCATTACTGCTAAAGGACTTCTTCAAGCAATATTTAAAAAAAAAACATTTTATATCATAGTTAAAGACAATTAAGACTTATTAAACAATTTAAATCTAATATTCAAAATTGTAAGTCTCCAATTATTTTAAACATAAATAAAAATCAAACATCTTAAAACCAACGCATCAAAAACTGTTGCTTCGCTTTACATTAAACAACAAAAAGCTAAAACATTCATTGTAGATTCGTCAATTTGCTCTGTGCAATCCACCTTTTGTCAAACGTGAGCCGAAGAACGCCATACAAATTGGCCGTCCCCTCGTAGCTTTTTCCCTGGGGATGCTCTTTTTACCGGGATCAGTTGCCACGGACAGTAATTGGCTCATTGTTTTACTGAACGTGAGTCTTTTAAACGTACTGCAATTAAAATAATAATTGGAATGAAGTTAATTGGAGCTGACACTTAGAAATTTAGGTTATGAGACTTTAGTAGAAAATGATTTGTGTATTTTTGAAGTTTCAAAGTATCTATATGTTTCATTTATGCGTAGCTTGATACGTTTTATTGATTAATGATAGTAATAGATGATCATATGAAAAGCAATGAAATGAAATGAAAAATGTTTTATTTCTGAGTAAATTTGAAACAAATATTTTTAGAAGGTGTGCATGGTGCCTACCACCGGTTCGGGAACTAATGCGGCGGGAAGAACAGGCGTAAGAATCTCGCACGGGTCCCACACTTTTTACCAAGAAAAAAGGAAAAAAACCATCTTTTACGATAAAATTTACAATTCTGTAACTTAACATAAGTATATATTAAATACACAATAGTTGGAAGGAGATAAAGGATTTCTAAATCAATAATAACTAAGAAAAGTTAAGTTAGTTCTTACTTCTTAGTGACACAAAAATAGCAAATCGCAATTCGCAACTACTGTAGTTACTAGACGTGCCTAGCGAAAAAATCCATGTAGAAAGTCACTTACTGATCGAGTTATTTGAAATCTAAGGATAATACACAGGACCTCGTTAGGCTAGAACAATAATTATTATATATCAATAACAGTGTCTTAGCCATCATCATCAACAATTTAATCGACTTCAATATGGGCCCACATCTCATCTGCCACACAAATCGAATCGCGACGTAATGACATACGCACGACGACAAACGACATAGGGAATTTCAACTCTAAAATTTTGCATTAAGGTTGATATTAACCTAACAAAGTCCATTTGCATGTCCGTACGTGCGTCAATCAATGCGGACGTGGACAAATACGTGTGCCAAGCAAAATGAGCCGGCCTATTACAGACCCTTATTACAGCTGAAATTAGGTTCTTAGACGCGAAGATAAATATTTGAGCACGTAAACGACATAGTTTATCTTCTATTTTAAAATTTGTATTTATGTTCAATATTTCGCAATAGATTTTGACCAAAGACGAACGTTATTAAAAGATTCATTGACGAAATTGATTAAGTGTGTTTTATATTTTTTTGTAAACATGGCAAAATTTTATTGAATACATATTATATTATAATGTAAAATTATAAAAAAATGGATTTAAAGATTTTCTAGAATAGAAGTTAGAAAACTGTTCCTATATACTTTATTCCTTAGACAGATTCTCATACTTTAAAGAAAATTATAAACACTGGCCCTCGACTAATTATAATTATCCTATTTTTTTTCAGCTCTCAAGCTTGTCGAAACAAAAAAGAGTACGAAAAAAGTAAGTCAGTACCTATTCTTGGCCTAATAGCCTACTCCAGACTAAGCTATCAATCCTTCTTACTCTGCTGTAACTCGCACCAAGAACTAGAAATCAAAACAGTGACAAACGCACGCATCCAAGCAGAAACAATCGCAGATTCAGTGGGCTCTGATACAATTGCCTGCGCACTCACCCAGACAAATATTTGCTAACTGATTAAAAGTCAAAGTCCTGCCTTGAGCACCGCATAATATTAGCTAAACGATTACACGCGCCAACGATCAAGGGAACGATGACAATATGGAAATTGTTTTAGTTCGAGATAGGGACCGTGATGTTATTAATTTTCTTGTTTGGTAGTGCAAGAGATTTTGGTAAAGAACCACTTAAAAAGGCATGAAATCTTATGTGGGTTTATCTTGTACAACTTTACCTACAGTTTTTTTGTATAATGTGATTTTTCATTCAAGCTTACTAATATATACCTAAACTAGCTGTTGCCCGCGACTCCGCCCGCGTGGATTTTTATACAAACTTTCATCCCCTATTATATCCCCTTGGGGGTAGAATTGATCAAAATCCTTTCTTAGCGGATGCCTACGTCATAACATCTACTTGCATGGTTAATTTCAACCCGATCCGTCCAGTGGTTTGGGCTATGCGTTGATAGATCACTATGTCAGTCAGTCACCTTTGAATTATATATATTTAGAGATGTTAAAACTACAATCGTATCGAAGGTTAAACTAGAATTACGTCAATTTATTTTAAATTGGAGGCTTTTTTCTGCACCTGTGACATATAATGACATGGATTAAAAATTGATTAACCTATTGTCTTTCCCAATGAAAAAAGTCGATGGAAATCGCTTCAAAAACGCATTTTGCTTTCATTACGAAAATATCTTATTTACGCTAGGGCTATCTCTAGCTTCTTTGTATTTTTCTTAATCTGTTTTTTTATAATATCAATATTAGAAATAACACAGTTGAACAAGGAAAGTAGCAAATACCTTTATATCTGTGAAAACTTCCCGAGCTAGTGGTAATGCATGTTGATCATCCATAGCACAAAAAAGCTATTTCAAGTTCAACGTACAATTGCGTAGAAAAGTGGTTACCGGTAATTCACATACAATTGCAGGACTCTGATTGCGCACGGTGGCGTATTTGCGCACGTGGTGCGTCACGAGACGATTCGAGACGACACGGCACGGCACGTCACGAGATTGCGACACGTACGTCATTACGTGACTGCGGAATACGGTTGCGTGAAAAGGCCATTTTCTTATTTCATTCCGTAAGTAAATTGGAAACGTACACGGCTTTTTTACTAACAATTATGGTGTATCAGATGTCTGGTGTCATTTCAAAATTGAAGTCCATTTTATAAGTTAGCATTATGGGTATATTTAACACTAGCTGTGTCCGCCACTCCGCCCGCGTAGAAAAGTGACTTTGGACAGCATTTTTAAAAATGCCTAACCCACGCCAACAAACGAACAGCAAGTTCATCGTGATTCTTTAAATTGCCATAACTTTTTGTATTTATCAACCGATTGACATGAATTAAACATTAAATGTTAAGTGAAGCTTACCAAAATATATAATTGAAAACCCCATCTAGATAGGATAAGCCGTTTCTGAGATTAGCGTGCACAAACAAACAGACAGAAATTCAAAAAATCATTGTTTTGAGTTCTATTGTGTTAATAAAGGTCTCCTATAATATTTTTTTCTAATATATCTTCCATGTACAGACAGCGACTCGTTAGGTTTTTATTATATGTATAGATTAATTATAATAGAACTTAAAATTAAATTATGTTGTAATTAAAACGAGATCTATGACCTACCCAGATCTAGCAAGACTTCTAGAAATATTGGACTTACACCGTTCACAAATATTCGAACAAATTCCCTACAATTCTAATCATAGTAGCGAATGTATTGGAATACCAGCCCGGCGTTTGTGGTCAAGCTCATCTTTAGAAAAATGAGTGAGATTGTTGTAATCTTCTGGAACGTTCTAATGTTCGCGTAAATTACCAATCGCAATCCAGACAATATCCGAATGGAATTGAGACAAAGAGTAAGTCACGACTGGATCGCTGGGAATGAGAACTAATATTTTGCCCGTGACAATGTAGGAACTATACTGTTACTTATCTACACTAATATTATAAAGAGGAAAGATTTGTACTTTTGTATGTAACTCAAAAGTACCGAACTGATTTTAATAATTATTTTTTCATTAGAAAGCTATATTATCACTGGCTATATTTAGTACTATGTCAACCCGTGTCGGGACGGGCCGCTGGTATAAAATAAAGATAGTATTAGTAGGTACTATATTACTATGTGACTAAGTTATATGTAACGTGAACTACATTTATATTAGCAATTAGAATAAAATATATTCATACATATAAATGTATGTATAGTATAATATATACATACTTTTATATGTATGTATATATTTTAGTATAATTGCTTATTGCATTTTTAAAAACGATATGTATGGGTTTTTAAAATTGTTGTTTCATAGGTTTTGTGTTATAACAATCATTTTACAAACAAGTGAAGTCGTGCTAAGGAGTTTAAATCAATTTTAAAGTCGTGGTACTCGAGTACTCACATGGCTACCAACATAACGCAAATCTCGAATATTATGATGTTGCCATACTTGGACATAGATACCGATAGAACATACAGACAAAAAATCTATAGCATTTCTTATTTATAGCAAATTATATCAGTGTATTTTATAAGGGCATTTTACAATTGCAAAGATGAATAGGTACCATCTAAATAAATTAATCTGAATATACTAATTAATTTCCAGAAATCATAACTAAACACTAATTAAAATTGAAACCTACTCAAATTTGTATGAAGTCACATGTAATTTCTATTGCATAGAATTTTGAAGGTTTGAACTTTAATTTAAGATTTAATTTTAGATGTCGTTACGTAATATCCACTACTCTAACATAACCGAATCTATAGACCCTCTTCCTATAAAAAAAACATTCTATAGTCTTGTCAATGTAAACTAAAAGCTCGTAGCTTTCTCAAGCAGTGTGTACGTGTTAGAGAAATAACCAGCGATATCGGCACATGATCAGCAATGATTTGTTCTCGATTCGTGTGAAAACACGGCGCGGCCGATAATTTGACGTTAGTTACATGGTAATGTCAAATGTTAGTCTTCAAACGTGACGCCGGGCGCGTTGAGTTGTTATTACTGCTCGTTTATAGAGTAGGTAGTGTGGTATGTACCTGCCTTATGAAATTATCAATAGATAGTAGTACTATTATTATACTTTTTTAGGAATGAAAGCTTAGGAGCTTTTTAGCTCACCGGAGGTAAGTCTCTTTCGCAGGAGACCGACTGGGTGGGTACCCAACAGTGCCAGACATTCTACCGCCTGAACAGTGACGTGAAAATGTCACTGTGCTCCGGTCTGAAGGGTATTGTAGCCAGCGAAATTACTGGGCTAATGAGTCTGAACATCTGACGACTCAAAGTGGGGAGCGTCGGTGTAGTGCACCCCTGCCCGGAGTTGGGCTTTATAGCAAAGTTCCGGGTAGCACTGCATTGGGCTGGCGTTACTCCAAACTTTAAGTTATAAGATGTTAAGATTCATTAGCCCAGTAATCTCGCTGGCTACAGCGCCCTTCAGACCGGAGCACAGTGACATTTGCACATTATGAATTTTAACTGTAGTATAATGATGTATGTACATAGTATGTAATATTTAATAGCATGGTTTTCAGTCCGCTACCAATTACTGTTGCTTTAGGTATTCTTCTATTAAAAGGTTAATGGATAGAAATCACTTCTAAGCGATAAGGTTGCCAGTTACTAGTTTAGTTTTTGTTTTATGTAATCAAAAAAATAAATATAAAATTGGAGTATTTTGTACTTACGACTTCTTTAATTATATTCTTCTTTTAATTTAAAATACAAGACGATAATTATATACTCTCAACCTCTATTTAATTTCTTAATAACTTTCTATTCAACAATAAAACAAACAAAACATCTACAGGTCATTTAAAAGGCGATCGTAACAAAGGAGAATGTGATCGAAACCACTATCTTGTCAACTTGTCACACACTTGCTAACAAGAAGTCATCACGCTTGACCGATTTCATTTTGACGCCGTTCTGAGAACCGACAAAGGGCCAGATTACGAGACCAACTTACGTACACATAACCCGGTCGAATGCTGCGTCAATTCAATTTAGTAGGGTTATACTAGTAACGGATAGTCACTTGACGAATTTCTTTGTACTACAAATATTAATAATGCCAAGCCAAAATGAACTCTAAGTACAAAGCAAGGAGTCTATATTACCCTACGTAAAATTAATGCAGTTACGACTCTTGATACTAATTCCCGCCTTCATAAAGATGTCAGGCGCGCCTGTATCAAATGACATACAGACAGATATTTGAATATATCGTGCTGAGACGAAATTTCACTATTGTTGACGGTTGACGTGATCCCAAGGGTCGTGGCGTGCCGTGACGTGACGTGACGTATGACGTTTGTAACTCTATGTATATACAATATTATGTAGAATGTATAATGAAGATATTTCAGATAACTTAAGCCGCGATGGACGTCAAAGTTTATTTACTTTACTTTAATTTTGTCTTCCGCTGTTGGTTAGATCTCACTTAAAATGTGTGAAGGTACTTATTTGTTTATCAATTTATTAAATTAAAAAATAAATCTTTAACATAATAAATGCCCAAGTTAGTAAGGATATTTGTGACTGCTTCATATAATTACTAAATAGATATTTCGTTTATTTTACCCCTTTACTCTATAGATCTATTATCTATAAATTGAGGAAAACGTGTCCAGAAATTATTATTTAATCCTCTAATATTCTGTTCCATAACGAGTCTTCTAAGGTTTAATTAATAACATGTTGTCCAGTAAAAGTAGTTCTAGACAAAAATTTAATTTGTATAATATTATGTATGTTCTTAAATTACATCGATTCATTCGTCAGGTGCCAGGGACGGTCCGGTCACGATTATTTGACCGATGTCTATTTGAAATTATTATTTCAATTCAAACGACTTTAATCTCTATTACAGAATATTTAAGTCTATTTTTCTCGAGCCAGCTGAGATACTACTAAGATGTACGCGGACTGGAAAAGGCACTTTATTGTTAAGTTAATAAGATTGCTTTTTCGTTGTTTATAAGATTAGCTAGGTTAGTTAAAGCGCTGGTAAGATCGTAATAAGTAGATGGTGTGTTGAAAAATTATCGCAGCGATCGGAGGTGCAATGGACGCGTCACTTTTTTGCCTATTTAAGTTCAACGTTGCGTTCAGAGATTTTGGAAGAGACATTAAAAGAATGATCTTAAGTATTATTTTCTCAATGTCTCTTTAAAATTACATATACATACTTTTCTTTTGTAAATACATACATACAATACATAGCAACACCCAGACCCCAGAAAAATACAAATGTAAATTATAAATATATTTTTCCGGTAAAATTTTTGACAATCTCACTTCACTAATATTATGCTTAACAAATTATTCGAATTTTCAATTCATAAATAACTACAAAAAAAGCACTCCTCTTGTATATCTATTTACAATTGCTAAATACAAAGAGCACCTATTACAGTATTTTTGACAGTATTTTTGTAAGCATCATTCGAGAAAGTGCATAAATCATAAGCATTCCTTTACTTTTTTCTTTAGGATACACATTGAAGTGCAAAGGTGCTTCTTAAGTACAGCAGGAAGGAAGTCGCTTCGGCTTTAAACTTAAACTTAAACTTAAATATACACTTAAGTTTAATTGTAAAGCCTCTTCTATATATTTAACTCTATGTCCAAACATGGCGTTACGGAGCCCGCTGCGAACCAATAAATGTACAAATGTTCGGTTCACATCAAAATGTCATCAGTGTTTTCGGTAAAGAGTAATTCGAACATACGACTTTCTTTTACCATTTGTTTGTATTGCTTTATGTTTTTAATAGAGGAGAATCAGAGTAGGTATTCATGGATCTGTGACTTGTAAGACGTTTTTATTTTTTATTGTGTTTAGTGTTATATTTATATCGTTATTTAATATCTGTATTTTAAGATGCTCTAAATATACCCTTTCGCTTTGCTAAAAACTTAAGGCTTAGTTCTTTTCTCTCGATTTATTTTTAACTGTCAAAGGCAAAACAACAGGCAATCCAACTTATGGAAAATGGTCGGAAACTTGGACCTGAAGAATTAGGGATGTGTTACCAGCTTTATAGAAGTCTCTTTATCTTATTGTTGTAGTAAGCACACTACATCCTCTTAATCAAAGTGAGTGATAAGATATTCTATCAAATATAAACAAACTATACCACGGCTTATATTAATTTATACTACACGAGACTTCGATGCCTATATAGCAAAACTTACACCATTTCAAACTTAAAAAGAGAAGAAATAATTTTACAAAAATATCTACCGTAAAAAGCAGACGTAGACAGAAAAATCTTAGACTAAAAGAATAATATCTCTTAGTCTAAGAGAAAAATACGTCACTTCAAATTTTCTGTGTCGTTTTCTGACAACTGGGAAATGTAGAAATACAACCTGCTCTTTGTGACGTACTAAAAATAAAACCTTTTTTCTCTTTAAAAACCGTTTTTTATTCCTTGGATTTTATAAATAGAGGTTAAATCTTAATAACATAGGTTTGTGATATGATGATATCATTCAGATTATACCTACAGTAGCAATTAAGATAACACTAGTTTAAATGAGACTTATACCTAACCAAGCTTATTTTGTTTTAATGTTGTTCTTTACAAATCATGTTTCTAAATATATTTGAAAATACATACCATACAATGTCTACGTGTTTATACATTTTAGTGATTCATATTATTGGACCTTCAACAGTAGTTCATAACAATTTAAATCGATTTAAAAGTAGCTACGGAACGCAAAGCTAATTTCCATAAAATATAATAACGCAGTAGGTACAGTCGCTAGCTAGTGTTTTTACCGCGGCGTGGGTCGCGAGTCGTGACTCGCTGACAGCTACTTTTTGTGCTACCTTTCCTTTAGTATCGAGTTAAAATATA
>JADANM010007051.1:7348748-7360479 GCA_026213755.1 Eurema hecabe | reverse complement strand
TTTTTATTTAATATGTTTGAGAGCTTTTTAGACGGGACACGCCTTGCTATTATCGAGACCCATATATCAAGCTAAGGAAATTACTAGAGGTCACTAATTTCAGTCATTTCGCTCGCTTAGTTTAAACGAATTAGTTTTATGTAAATTATACTTTAGATTCTATGCTGTCTGTATTTGACCTTTTTAGATTAAAAAACGAAAACAGGCTGGCTACAAATAGGTAATATATCAAAATGGTATTTGTTGAATGGTGAAAATGGAATTTAAATACTTAATGTTCAAACTAGTGTCTAGCTTTTTATACTATAGGAAGCAAACGAGCAGGCAAGTCAACTGATGGAAAGTGCCCATCGCCGCCTATGAACACGCGTAAGGCTTCAGAAGAAATACGTTCTCTTCTTAAAGCACTTCAAGTCGTATTGCATCGGTAATACCGCGTGAGAGAGTAGATTCCAGAAATTGGTTGGTACGTAGTTGGTACGTTGATTTACTGTTAGGAGACTAAATTATTTTGACAAATCGAATTGAATCAGTATTAAATGAAGAGTCTACAGCCAATATAGTCATTAGGAGAAATACAAATTATGTCATTGTAACTGAGAATAAAAGCACATTTTTATATAATACCTCTTATATCGAAACACAATTTTAATCATAAACAATCCCACCCAAAAAACAATCACATATGTTCTTTCAAATCGTCATTATTCAATCGGTTCCATAAGCGATTAATATCGTAAAATCATTAACAGCCGAGACAGAGTATCGTCGCCAGCCTTTGTAAAGGAACTAAAGGAACAAAAAGGTACAAAAAAGGAGTTTAAAAAAGCTTGAAAGGAGCGCTCCGAAGTCCCGCAGAGAGGTACATGGCTAAACCAACACGGGATGTCGAATACACCTTTAATATCCCATCTTGAGATGTTTGATTAATGTATTGATATGCTTAACGGTACTTTGAGGGGAAATCGTATCGCGAATGGTGAGCAATGCTGTGGATAGTTTCATGGGTTAGTTAGAAGCATTACCTACTGAGCTAAAATACTTAATAATTAAAAATTAAAGTCACGTTTACACAGAACCTATAAAAAGCCTACTTGTTGCATAATTGTTCGAACTATCGTTGATATAACAGTAGTCATATTAAACAATTATAAGAAATATTTCTTTGCATATAGTTCATTCAATATTAAATTAAAAATTATTAATTGTAAAGCGCTTTACAATACGTTCCAAAACTCGATTTGTTAAATAATAAGACTGATGTTAAGAACAATAATGGAATATTCATATTATTATTATAAAATGATATCAATTATTATATCAATAACATCTTCACATTACCATTTATAAAATAAGAACAACCTTCGTTATCTAAAGCTCTATTACCTATATACTCGTATAATTAAATTTATATATATTAAACTTACAATAGACTCGATCACCAAAATACGCCACATTAAAACACTAATACTAATTTGTTATTATATTATAAATCACTGGTATTACCATATCAAAGGATAATAAAGGTTATATTGGTTTACGGCATCTCAAAGAGATGGTACTACCACCCGTGGTGAGACACGACTCGTGGTGACAACCACTGAGATGGTAAAGTACTCGATTATGACCAGGTTGATCCAATGAGCATAATAAAAGAATTTATAGACTATATAAAAGTGTTGTATTGAATTTTAATAGCTAGAATTGTATTTTAAGTGAATAAGGTAATTTTACTACTAAATTATTAGGAGATTCAGTTTGTAAAAGCAAGTTCGAAAATGTTTTTTGTTTACTATTAAGCATCATGGTCCATATATTGAACAGAATATACATGAGAAATGGTTTTTTTTTAATTTACTTTATAAAGAAAAAATATTCTAACCCGAACCTTTTTTCGATTTTTTTGCAAAGTAAAAGGTCTCACGCTAATCAAAGCTTTCGTTATTGCAATAGAGAAAAAATTACACATACCTATAATTTTTTTGTAAATACCTACATGTAAAACATTTGAATAGTAATTATTTGAAAAGCATACAAAAACAATTATTAAGAACATTACCAGTCACCACGGGATATAAATCTTCACTGCGAAGACAATTTGGAGTCCTGCAAGGCGTGTATTAGGCCCTGCATGTCTCCTTGTTTATAAAAGTGACGAAATTTATATTTGTTTGTCACGAAACGGAGCATTTGGACATTCGATAATTTACAACTGCGACATTAATTTGTGCTATGGATTCGTGATACAGAGCTTTTAATATGATATAATTCACAAAATTTGTTTTTCCTTTAATAGTTTCAAACCTTTTTATATTGATAGCGATATTTTTTTTTTATTAATTTTATTTAATATCATACTAAATTATGTTTGAATATCTACACTTTGTTAACGTTTGTAACTGGCGACCTTTTCAGTAAAGAGCAATCTCTTCTATGAAACCATGTTAATAAATTATATAATAATATACGGGTACACTTAAATATACATAATAACAAGAGTTCTGTTCGAACCTGACTGAAAAGGTAAGGCTAAGATATCGTTCGCGAACAGAATTTTTGAATTGGGTATCTACTATTTTAAATAAACCTACTAATGAACCATGAGAATCATTATACGATCACTTAAAGTAATATTATTTCAAAATTTAACAAACAAATGAATTCTAGCTAATTTTCTTTACCCTGTTATTATATAACGTAGTGGTGCAATTGCGATTCAAAATTAATTAATATCATTGTCTTTCTAATTCGTTTTCTAGGCTGAGATAAGACCTCGACAATTGACCGTTCAGATAAAGCACAATTCAATTGAGACGTATCAATTAAATAGCACTTTTCTTAATAACCGTTAATTGCTTTAAAAGCTTTTTATATCAGCCGAGATACAATAATGAATATTGATTGTGTCGTAATGTCAGTAGCTTTGAGGTGTTTTGTTTATTGAAAACAAGTTAGAGGTTCGCTGTAGACTTTTTAGTTTGTTGAAAGTTTAGACCAGACAGATTTACTAGACACAAACTGACATTAAGATAATTAATCTATCGACTTAGTTTGTATGCAGAGACTTTTATTGTTTTGATGTTTAGAAAAATTTTTTTAATAAAAATGGATATTTCTCTTAGTTAAGGAACACTAAAAGTAAACTTCCTTACTCTTAAAACGATAATTGTTGAACGCAAAGTCATATCTTTATTCAACTAAGCTACATATAGTGTGAATCGTCATCGTATTACAAAACGGTTCAACACAACACAAAAACAAGACAACAAAAAAAGAAAAAAACATTATAAAGAAATACAATTATTATTACAACTATATCTAGGAAGAATGTAAATGATTGAAATTAAAAAAATAATTGTCTCTCACAACACTAAATAATAATGCAGTCAACAAAGCCTAATTGTTAATCCAATTAACTTTCATTTGCATGACTTCATAGTACTATCGCATTCAATATATTGTAGGAACCCAATCGTCTGTTTCATCCACAGTCCCTCATAACAAGCTTAGCCATTTTTCATAAGACCCGTGTCACTTATAATTACAAGTCAGCAGACCCTAAAATATGGGCGCAAAAAGTGATTTTGATTTTTGACTACTTTGGTAGCGCCACCGCAAAATTCTCTGACAATGAGATGGTGACATTCGAGCATTGTGCTATTGTTGAAGCCATTGTCGGCGCGGATTATAGCAAACGCCATTTTCCATTTGCTTTTTGTCACCGACCAGTGACCACCAACGACGGAGTAATAGGATTTCTATTACGCTGGAGTTAATTTTATTTTCAAGCTTTTTTTGGCTTTTGTAGTAAAGATAAGAGCAAAACTTGCTAAGAGTTTACAAGTATGATCTTTAAATATTATTTGTAGTTTCGCGTCATTAGAAATTATCCAGTTTCATATCGTTTATAAGAACATCGTGTATTCATAATTGCATTGCATTATATACGTTTTAAAGGATTGCCTAAAATTAGATGGGGCTAAAAATTTGTGAGGCAACAAAAAATAAAGCGACCAATTTAAAAAAGACATAACGACATCTGCGTAAAATTAAAGACGGGCAAATTAGCTAGATCATCGTATAACAGACGTCAATAAAATGTATAACAATTCTACCCGCCCTTTGTATTAGAAATGGATCGTCACCTGTCGTGTCATTCGGTCCCAATAAACGTGCCGCCAAAGAAATCATGAAATTGGAAAAAAATATCATCGCCGAAAAGTGACCGGGCTGCCTCGAGTTGTTTTACTACGTGGTCTATGCAACGACTTAGCATTTGATTTTAAATCTTAACACCCTAAGAATATGGTGGATTTTCTAATGCCAGGTGATTTTGGTAGAACTGATGTTAAGAATTAAGCTGTTTTGGACTTTAAAGCTCATTGATTAAGACTCAGTTTAGCTTGATGAATAGATGGCAAGGGACATTTTTTCGACACATTTTGACTGACGGATATTTACGATGTGATATTTTACTATGCCGAAATAAAACTTTGGTTGGACTTCATTAGCAGTGTTTTTGTTGAACGTTTCGCGTTATCGTGTAATAATAGCTTTTTGCCTGTCCTTTTACTTTGATGATACCTTCCGAATTAATGGATAGTTTTTGATATATTTCAGTGTCTCAGTTGTCATAAATGTAGTTAATATTATTATTGTTAATATATAAAAGCGAATTATGTTGATCGCGTACAAAAATTGAGCACTATTTATTTTCTGCAAATAATTAAATTTGCGTTTAATAGAACTATTTTGGGTCATTACTGAGCACAGAAGGCCCATTTTTGACTTCTTCTCCTTTGTTCTCTTTTGTTAAAAATCATTCTCTTCTACCTAAAGCCCGTTAAAATAAACAATCGCAAAGCTAATTGCCTAACAAAAAGGAGATACGATCAAATCGTCTGTTCAGTTTCCCGCAATCCATGGGGTCATAACCCGAATCAGCTTGTTCCAAGACTTACCAGGTAAACCACTAATTGAACATAATGATTCTACTACTTACTTGTAGGTATTCATTGCTATAAAAATTAAATTAAAAATTCTGGACTTGAACACGACATCATGACCCTCTCTGGCACCAAATCTGGATCCACCCTTTAGCCCGCTATGCAGATTTTTTGTTATAAAAAAACTCTTATGAGTTATTCCACCTATATATTTATAGCTATGTTATATGTATAATATATATCTGTCAAGGTATAATTATACTTAATTTAAAGTCTTAGGTATTCTACTAACTGAAATATATAATTATAATATTAGGAAGCTTTTACGCAGCGCCATCTAGTTCCAAGTTAAGCAGAGTTTATGTTACGACTTGAAAACTGAAAATTAAATATACTTATCTTTGTTTTGTTAATTTAAACCAAATAAAATAAATTATTTTCTGGATGGAACCGAATCCATAATTAATTCTTAGCGCAAAATGGAAGTTCAGCTGTTTCGGCGAAAAAGTATAACAGACAAATATGAAAAGAGATAATTTATATGTTATTTTCTATTTTAATAGTAAACGTCTAAAGATAATATTATAAAGAGTTTTTGAATCGCTTCGAAACACACAGACTAACATGGATTCGGTTGGCCGACTTTGTCGGATTATTTAAATAACAGAATTAGCTTTAATGCGAAAAAATATAATAGCCTATTTCAATATGAGTAATGTCTTATAGAACTGCCCATTTAAAATATATTACCTATTTTACTAAGTTCGATATAGTATTTCAAGCTTTTTAACTGCCAGCGCTATGAACAACGAATTACTTTATCTAATGCTCACGTAATAACATGAACATACAGTGTAACAATACTTAAACGTTCATTACGATTAATAAAAACAGTTTCGCTTTACGGATCTAAAACTGACATTTTATTTACTGCAATAAAACTGCAACTGTTTAAATTAAGCTGCAACGTTGCAACGTTCGATCTAATCATAAAAGTCGCATTATAATTAGGCCAATCGCAATGCCAAACAAACTTATCCGCTGAACATACTAGGGCCGGGTGCCGCATCCGAGCAGTCAAATCCCTAAAAAGCGGTGACCACTCCATCCCCACTCCTAGTGCACCCCTCCGTCTCACTCGCACCCGCGACAGCGACACTATGCGACACCAACCAAACGCACCAAACAGTCACAACCACCCTCGAATGTTTGTCGAAAACAACCTCTATCCCAACCGCATAAAACCCACCGCTCCACATTGACGACACATTAGACGACATCTCCCATTCGAACCAAAACAACGTATATTCCATTCTCGAATGTGAATTTTAAACCGTATTCCCGGGCAGCAGCTCACAGATTCGAAAAGCTGGCAACATTGAGCGGTAAAGACACACTTTTTAAATGTCATCAGTGTAGTCGTCTCTTTTCTGTGGAGTCCTGTCGCATCTGCCCAACTCCTTTGGCATCCTTCACGTATGTACCCCCGCATCTTTTATCCCGCTCTGTAGCCAGTGTCCGGTCAGCCAGACTGAGAGACGGTCGTGTGTGTTCAATAACAAAATAAATATATGTGTTCACGTACTGTGCTGTGATGTACTGTGAAGTGGATTGTTGTTAGTTGTGAATAAACAGGCGCATTCATGATTCAGGTTAGTACTCTAATGAAAAGACTGAAGCGAGCTTTTGTTTCACGGTCTTATAAGAAACAGTTTAAACCATGAATGACTTAGCAAGTTTTAATCAGATGTTTGTCAGTAATGGCAGTTTGTTTTGTTCTATTTATAATTTTTCAAATAGAGTTTCTTTTATTGACAAAAATAAGAATAATAATAAAAGGTGATAAGGTATTTGAATGCATAAAAACGAAAATATGAAGCTTTTTTCCGGAATTTGCGAAAAAAATAAATTGTTTGATGTTCTTGGTCAAGTTGAACAATAATATAGATAACATGATTTATGCATTTTAAAGTTTGTAGTAGTTCATTGTAGCGCTTTTGAAAATAAAATTTCATTTCAACAGAGCGTACCGCATTCTTACGATTAGTTTTAACAAAAAGCTTTACTTAAAGCTTGTTTTAAAAATAATTCTATTGGTCGAGCTATAATTATTTTGAGTTTTATTTTATATTTATACCATATTATTATCCTTGAAAACCAAATTTCATTTAATCAAACCTTTTTTTAAATTAAAAAAAAAGAAAAATTTAAATAAGCAGTTCCCTCTGAACTCGGAAATTCATAATTCTTCTAATAATTATTCAAAGTTGTATAATATTCATTCAAAAAGCTGGATATTGGATATCCTTTACAGTGTTTAGTTTAATAGTTTTTATTAATGTATTGCATGAAACTTGGGACTATTCTGAAAAAAAAAACTCTGAGAACCGGCCAGACAAACTATTCCTTAAAAGTACCTTTAATATTCTATCTATACCTATAATTAATCAAAAACAGTAGGTATTGTAGCGATTGATTGTTTTTAAATAAAAATATTCAAGACTTTTTATAAGGATACTGAAAGGTAAAAAACACTGTGTATTATTATCTTTACATTTCTAATATAATGAAAGTGCTATTGGTTTCATATGTATAAGATTTATTTGAAAGAATATTTTGAAGAGAAAAAAGGATGCCTGTTGCATTTCGTTACTCGGGATCATTTGTCTAACGAGTTTTTTATATTGTATTGTAAACAAGGAAATTAGGCGATTTATCGAACACAGCTGCTAGTTGGTCAGTCGTAACAAAATCAAATTCTTAGACACTATCTATTTAAGATAATTATTTATAAATTTATGCTCCATGTTTTCAATGAATTCACTTTTCGGGTCTACTTTTAAAAGAGCTTTATTTGCGACACGGCAATTTTTAATACGATATGTTATCAATGAGAAATTTTCGCGAAAATTTCTAACCCAGAAAATCTGATTCAGTTTATTTTCGGTCGTTCTCAGATTATTATAAATCAAAGTAAGAAACTTAACATTAAACGTTATTAATTTCAATACCTAGTGTTGACTAAAGGCGGATCTGCAGTTATAAAATATAATATAACCATCCATACATCCAAGATTCGGCCAATTTTGTTTTCCAACGCTACACCTACCTGCATGAGATCTATTTAAAGCCGATCGGATGATGGTCCGTTGAAATAAAACAGACAGTGAGACGTTAGCGAGTGAAATGTAAACAATCGGTGATCTATCGACAGAATAGCTTGTATTTGAGGCGAGATGACCTCTTCGAATGTGGCTTGCTCGAGCAGCGGTACGGTTCTGAGTATCTACTCCGAATGCAATCGTCGTTATCGAAAATTTTGATACTGCTAACCGAGCTATGAGACTTAATATACTCTAATAAAGAATCGGATCGCACATCAGTTTATCGGAATGTTATCGAAACAGAAACAAAAAAGTTTTTAAATTAATTCGAAGTTGTTCAAAAACTGTATGGAAAATAATGAAAATCGACATCGATTGTGTTCGGAGTAGAGCTTCTGAGTAGTTTTTGGTATCGTGTGGAGGAACTTGTAGAAGTTCTATATTGTCTTAGTAGATTTAGATATAGTCGATTTTATAATTGCTTATTGAACACTAGTCACCCCGGGTTCGCACGAGTATAATAATAGTAATAATAATTCTTTATTGTCAATATATTATATACCTACAATACTGAAATACACCTTAAAACTAGAAATAAGAATACAGCAAATAGTGTTTTTACAAACGGCGATCTTATCACTATTAGTGATTTCTTACAGGTGTAATAGGTGGGTTTAATACCTTCCTCTTAAATTACTCTATCTATTAAAAAAACTGCATGAAAATCTGTTGCGTTGTTTTAAAGGTTTATAGTAGAGATATAGGGACAGATATAGTGACTTTGTTTTATACTATGTTGTGATTATTTAATACTTTATTCCTGGAATTGGTGATTCCTCTATTTTGAAAGTAACTAAGATTTTTGTTATTTTTTACAATGGTCACGATACTATTTATACTACTAATTATAATGATTTTTAAAACTGAAAGAGTGAATAAGTTTGTGTAGTTGTCTGTTGGTAGGTACCGGTGGTAGGTAGGTGTGGCTATGATAATTTATTAAATAGAATTGAATTATTTTCTTAATTAAAAAGAGACTCTTTCCTGTTATTATTCCGAAAAAATAGTCATGGTATCCTCATTACATACTACAAACCAAAGTAGCATTCTTTTGTCTGTCCCAATGTAGCTATACTCAAATCTTTAAATTGCGCAACCGATTAAAATGCGGCTTTTTATCAGATAGAGTGATACAAGAGTAAGGTTTATGTCTATAATATAATCATATATGCTGGTAAAACCCCGGGGCACGGCTAGTTCTTAATAAAAGTTAATCAACACCTCTTTAATAGCTTCATTTAAATGAGATTTTGCTATTGTATAGGAAAATATAATTATATTTGCATCTGAAAATTCAATCTGACGGATAAAATATTTATTTAAATCGGTACAACAGTTCTTGACTTACAATTAGCGTAATAACCTGGACTTTGTTGAACATATATCTCTATTAATACTATATCATATAACTAAGATATGGATATAACATGATGCCTTAAACACCGATGGGAGGTCACGGCTGACCCTAGGTCGATGTTATCTTATCAATTTATTCATTATTTATTTAGTCACTAGCTGACCCATAATGTTAATTATCCTTTTCGGTTATTTATATAGCCTATGACACTCAGCATGAACGTGGTTTTCTATTGGTGAAAGAATTTTTAAAATCGGTTCAGTAGATCCCGAGATTATCCCTTACAATTTAACAAACACACAAACTTTACTTCTTTATAATATTAGTATAGATCTTCAATTTTTTTTCATACTTACTAAAAACAGACGCTTAAATACTGGCGACTTCTTCACTTCAAAGCGATCTCTTCCAGGTAACCACTTACTACTTGTCGACATATAATATATCATACATACTTACAAACAAACCATTACAATTTAGTTATGTTTTTTCTTAAGAATTCTTCTTCCTAGCTTCCTCATTACTACATACTATGAAATAATATCGCTTTGCGCTGTCTAAGCGTCTGCCCTATGTATGTTTAGATATTTTAGAACTATGTAACGGATTAAAAAAAAATATTTTAAATAGAACATTTATCATTAATAAAATGTGTGCTAAGCTACGACAACAGTTTTCGAGAACGCAATATTAATGACCTGTTTCAATAACAACGATTTTTGGATAAACTTGAAAAATAATTAATTAAAAGAAAAATATTTTACTATTATATTACTAGGTACTATTACACGATAACATTATCACTAAATAACTTACAACTTACAAGCTTATTCAATATATTATAGAGTTTAAACTCGAAGAGTCACTAAAAGTTTCTTTTACCTAGGAAAAGTGTTAAAACCACGCGGCAGCATGTCAAATGATCTCTTCATATGTTTAAATTAATAATACGAGTATACCCTTCTTGTGAAGTCTTTCTATAATAACAGTTTTTTTATTAAATTCAGTGATACGTCTAGAAATTTGTTGTCTTCACCTTTCTTTCTTTCTCTTAAAATACAACAAACTGTTTGTCCTTAATATTAGTATAGAGCACTATTTATTTATTAAGATTAATTTTAAAATTTAGGTAAAGACCGATAAAATGTCTGTCAATATTATATACATGTATTTCCACTTTGAATCACATATTCTATATCCGACTTACAATATTATAATATATACATATTTTTTAATTATCATCTTGCTAAACACTTATATCAATCGCAGCACGTAAACAAATTGAAATTGTTAAATAATAAAATTAATTCCTTTTAACAAGAAGGCACAAGACTCTTTCCAAAATCAGGTTGGTAACAAGTAAAAAAAAATAGTTAAAGTAAAAAAATTCAAAACCAAAAGTTCCAAAAAGCCTTCCGGGATCTCCACAAATGATGCTCAAACTTAAGAAAAAAAAAATAGCAATAAACATAATTCTAGCTTTAAAAACTCGCCATCTACGTCAAAAGCAAACGTGTTCTATTGTTCGCATTTTGCAAAAATGTGGCAAAGGTTACTTGCATTGTTCCTTATCTATAGTATATACGTCTATTGTAAACATATACAATACTTTCGCTTAACACCGCTCACATACGCTCCTCTTCAAACGACGCGGCATTTTAGGATACCTTTTGTTTCATTATGAGGCGTCGTAAACTATTTAGTTGGTTGTTTTTGTTCGCAACTCCTTATCAGTACCGCAACTTGTGAAAAGAAGTAAAGGTGTAACAATAATTATATGCAATGTGGATTTACCTAGAAACTAACTTCGAAGACACAATATTATTTGTATTCAAAGTCAACTATAGCTACATATAGTAACACTTTAGAATCGTCATAGTATTACAAAAAAAATAACCACCGGTTCGGAATTTTAAAAGACAGGAATCGGCAAGAAACTCTGATAGTGATAGTAGAAGACAGGTTATAACCTTGTCCTTGTATAGACCTAAGTGATAGAGAAAATCAAGAGGTAGATAATTTATGCTAAGCCGGGGCGATTTATATATTTTTTAATTAATAAATTTGTCGCTAGTATTACAAAGTAAATACATAATATACGCATTACGTTTAGGTACCTACTGAAAACTTATAAAATATATAATGCTTATATATAATGATATTTGATTAACCGCAGTGAAATATAAAATCAATAGGCGATTTAAAAATTTCGCATTTAAAAATTCTTATAGGTAATATTATATTTTTCTTCAGTTAAAAACCCA
>JADANM010007051.1:7306151-7347174 GCA_026213755.1 Eurema hecabe | reverse complement strand
GGACAAAAAGTCGAGATAATCGTTTTGTCGTAAAAAAGATAAACTGAATTGCTGCTACGCTAGTTATTTTCCTTAATAACAAATTGTGGTTAAACTAAAAACAATTTTTTATTTAGCGTATCAATTTTAACCCTCAATACGTTTCGTTCTCATATCAATACACAATTAAGAGCAGCACATGTTAATATAAGTAGTTTAATGTAATTTAACCTGTATATTTCTATTGTGTAAGCCTCTCAGTGTATCTAAATAAATAAATAAATAAATAATATAAAAATACTGGTATAAAAGTGTTCGTAGTAAGTAGATTGTATTAATGTAAAGTATATAATATACCTATATATAGAGAGAGAATATATTTGTATGTCAGCGAAACCCATTCAGTAGCTGTAACATAAAACAACAACAAACATACTAACAAACTTTCGTGCTTATAATATTAGTTAGAGAAAGCATATACACTATTACCAATAACCATGCTTACCTATATATACCTAGGTACTAGCTGTTGCTCGCGACTTCGTCCCGTCGTATCTATTTCTATTATATTAGTGAGTCAATCTTAGAAGATAGACATATACTGCCGCGGACTTTTTTTTGATCATTTAAAAAGGAATAATTCTTTCATACACATTTTTTGGTATCTTGAACCGTTTTCGCAGCGCACGCAAAGGAAGCCCTCACAAATGAATAATTTTCCCCGTTTTTTCCACATTTTCCATTATATCTTCGCTCTTATTAGTCGCAGCGTGATGTTATGTAGCCTAAAGCCTTCCTCGATAAATGGTCTATCCAATAAAAAAAGAAAGATTCAATTCGAACCAGGAGTTTCTGATATTAACGCGTTCAAAAAAACAAACAAACTCTTCAGCTTTATATATTCGTAGTATAGATATACTATACCCTACTCTAAATCCATAGCTTCAACTAGAACACTGAATCACAGATCGGAACGTTAATTAAATTAAACGAACAAATATACCTCCCACACCGCCATGATACTACTGTTAAATGAACGACAAATATTGACACATCGTGTTTGATGTCGACATTCAATACTTTGCTATGCGATGCGTTATGTTAGGTTAGATATATCTTATTGGTGGCTTAGCTCCTCTCGTAGTTCCTTTTCAATGTTTATGAATGTTTATGAGACTAGCTAAATAATGAAAAAAGTATTCGTCCCCGTCGATTACTTTTTTCATTATTTTTTCGCTCCTTTTAGTCGCAGCGAATATTATGTAGCCTAAAGCCTTCCTCGATAAATTGTCTATTCAATAAAAAATGAATTTTTCAATTCGAATAAGTAGTTCCTGAGATTAGCGCGTTCAAACAAACAAACAAACTCGTCAGCTTTACATATTAGTATAGATAGATCAGAGAATATATTTTAAACTTACAGGCTTAGCACGTATTTATCGGGTGAAAATATTAAAGTAATCAGCCTCCTCTCCAGACCTATGTTATGATGTGTTTTGAAGTACATTCCATGTGTTAAGCCATACAATGTTTAAATTTCTCGTTCTGTCAAAAATATTCCCGGTATTTATTCATTTATTTCTTGCCGTACCTAAACACGGTTATTGGACGTCAACGAACATTAAAAGAAAAGAATTTGCCAAATTGGTCCAAGCATTATTGAGCTGTGTACTTTTTTCTATTCATTTTTATATTTTAGAATATAATTAAATATAGTGTCTTTATTAAGTACATATTACTCTTTCCACCTAATTGTATAGGATGTTTCTTTGTAGGTAGGAAATGTAACAAGGAAAATAATGGTAATTAATTTTTCAAAAACAAAATTCGTCTCAATCGCGACGTGGACGTATTAAATGCGATCATTTACGAAATGGCAATCCTTTGAGCTCCAAACTTGTTTACATGTATCATACAGAGAACAGTATGTCACGACAAAAATATTCTTTTATAATGCAATTACTATCACGCGATAAACAGCCTTATGCACTTGAAATTACACGGAGATTTCTGTGCTATTTTTTTAGCAAAAGATTTTGTGATATATGTCCGCTTGTCCGTCCGGTAGGCGTGGGTCTGGTCATTGGGCAATTTCGTTATACTGTTGTTCAAGAATCGCATTTATTGATACGTGTTAAGGAGTTGCTGTATGCATAATGTTCTCGCTGGTCGATGACCCAGCTTAACATTGCGAGTTTACTCAGTTTTTGTTGACGTTTATTTTTTATTGTTTACTGTGAGAACGTAAAAACGAGTTTTACAGTAGGTAAAATGCATTTTTTCGTTTAAAAATGTTTCATATTTGTATATCCTGCAATTACAACAACATTATATACTTTCGTAAAAATTATGTAATATTATAATTTCTAAATAACCCTAATAGTATAATTAGTACCTAAGCATAGTTCAACGATAACGATAATAGCAACATTTACCTCAACCGTCCAGACAGTTTAATTCAACATTAAGATAATGACAAAAACACACGAAAATATTAGCCTTTCTCGAAACAATAAAAGCCCTATCATTTAATTCGAATGCAAGCTATACTTAAAATAAACGACATTTTGTTATCCGTATAATTTGTGGGATTAGAAAATTTTAGAATGTGATTGCCAGTTTTAAAAATTGCCCCCGACGCGCCGGCGCGGGCAAACGACAATTTAATTTTCGAGGTATAATGGTATGGCAACCCCGGCGGTTACTCGGATTACATGGTATAATCAAGTGACAAACGGTTCGGGAAGGCGACAATCGGCCGCAGTGAAATGGGTTGGTTACACGATATTGTAGTTACAATCGCTTTTATTAAGCCATGTCCGTTTATTATTAAGCTTTTAGTTCATTATGACTTCTACTATAAGACCTGTAATAGTACATATTATGTATATATGTGTTTTTCTTACGACTTACAAAGTGAATGACAATCAATGATTTCATAGAAGTCTTTCTGCATATTTAAATGAACCTATTTAGAATAGAATTGGAATCGCTTAGAAGTTGACACAAACGTATTTATTTTGCCTATTATCATACTAAATACAGACCTCTTAGGATGGCCTTTGTTCGAAACTTAAGTTAGAGGAGTGGATAAATTAACTGAATTTAACTTTGACAGCGTAAGCCGCCCCCAAATACTTAACAAATGAATAGTAATTTCGTTTTCGGATTAAATCGTTTCAAACACGCGACACTAAACCACTTTTCTATTCCTTGGCTCGACTCGAACCGTCATTTTACACAATTTTACCCAATTGCTCTCGGTTCTCGGAATTAATTTGATATTAGTCTTTGAAAACGCAAGGTGTGGTTTTGTGTCCTGATTATTACTTTGAAGAAGCATTTCATAGCGTATCAATTCACTAGATTATAATACAACCTTTTAAATAATTATGTATTTGGTATAATGACAGTTAGCCCTAACGTCTACGTATTAACAGTTTACCCTTTTCAATGTTTATGTGTTATTAGAGGATATATTTTTAAACTGTTTTTCTTCTTTACAGGAATCGCAGTCAGGGACTTCAGAACGATGGAACGGGCGGGGGCCAGAACACAATATGGCTCTACAGCAAATACTAAAGCTACAAGAAGCCAGAGCTCTGCACAAAACATCTTTGCTTCCTATATACAAGAAAAATGGCTTACCGTCACCTCCAGCCGGTCATGATCAAATTAGAAGCAAAATCATGGAGCAAACTGATGTAAGGGCGTTCGAACAACTTAAGCTAGAAGCAGAATTTCGAAAGCTCTTTGAAAGAAGCGAAAAAGATGCACAAAACGAAGAATCTATGAAGTATTTCCAACACATGCTAGAAATGAAGAAAAATTTGGAATACTTAAATAGTATACAGAAAGAAAATAAAAGTAATTCAATCGAAACTACGAATGTGAAGAAAGAAACCTTGTCGCCTATTGCTACGCGCTACAGTTCTGAAGAGCATATGGCATCCCCGACAGTATCCCCAAATCTAACGAATCGACAACCCACGTATCAATCTACCTCATCTAGTCCTGCTTCCACAACCAGTCCTATCACCTCATCGCCCTTAAACCATCTACAAAATATGCAGCCGTTTGATTTCCGGAAATATAAAAATAACGAGTCTAGTTCGTCTAAAACAAATGACACTAACCACAAAGACAACAATCGTAACCACAACTACGAGATGTCAGAAAAAGCGGCAGTGGATTTGATGCGGAGCCAGTTCTTTAATTTTCAATTGCCACCAAACTTACCCGTTCCTAGTATGACGATGCCTTCTTCGTTTTCTCATCCAGCAGCTATGGTCGCAGCTTTAAGTCAAAACCCAATAGGCTTGGCGTCTTTGCAAGCTTTGTTACCGCAAATGTCTGCGAAACCCGCTGAACTGAGGGACAGAAGTGATAACAAACCAAGTATTACCACAGATAGACCAGATGATGAGAATGTACTCAATTTAAGTAAAGAAGCTTATACCGAAGCTCAACAAACTCGAGACATGATGATTGGCAAATTAAGCTCTCCGAAACGACAATGGAATACCTCGCATATGCCATTAAACTTAGGAACCCATTTCATTAATCCTACAACTGGCAAGAAAAGGGTGCAGTGTAATGTATGTTTGAAAACATTTTGTGATAAGGGAGCTTTGAAAATTCATTTTTCTGCAGTCCATCTGAGAGAAATGCATAAATGCACGGTGGAAGGTTGCAGTATGATGTTTAGTTCTAGGAGGTCAAGAAATAGACATAGCGCTAACCCTAATCCTAAATTGCACTCGCCACATTTAAGAAGAAAAATTTCTCCACATGACGGTAGAAGTGCCCAATCCCATCCGGTTCTAATTTCACCACATGCGGCTGGGTTGGGTATTCCACCAGCTATGAATCCTATGCATGCTTTTGGTTCGTACCCTATGTTGAATTCATCTCATAATATGCGTCAGTTTTCATCCAACATGCCTTTGGAATACAAAAATAATTTAGGAATAAACTTCTCCGCAATGGACCATACGCACATTTCTCGTAGAGAGTCAAGTTCAGTCGAAGCTAAAGATAACGAAGCCCAGGGCGAATCAGATGAAGATGATGGAATCGTTGTAGTTGCTGGTGATGAAGACGACGATGACAATGATCACAACATGGATTATTATTCGAGAATGAACAAAATGAATGGATCCTTAGAGGATTCTGAAACAGAATACGATCGAAGAAGCACTAGCGACAATAATGAGAGTTTTGAGTCTAAGAAGGACGAAGATATTACTTCGGAAGTAATGAAAAGAAAACGTAAGAACTTAAATCCAACTCGTTTTCATAATAATTACGCGCCTGTTCAAAATCATGAAAATCCAAATGAAGAGGAGCATATCGATGAGAATGAAGTCCTTAATTTAAAGAAAGCTAAATATGATGACTCAGAGCAATCAAATAATAAGCGTGATGATGTTGATGACTCAAACAATGAATCCAAAAAATCTGATGCTCCAGTTTTAACTAAAATAAAAGAAGAACCAAAAGAGAGTATTATTCCTCAAGAAAATGTCTTTGTAAAAAAAGAACCCATTGACAGAGATGAAACCAAGCTCAACGACGCATATCCTAGTCAGTTTTCTTCCGAGAACGCGTTGAAGAAATTAGAAAGTTTATCCAAGGGTAATTTTCCAAGTGCTCCAAAGAAAAATGAAGCCACTACCGGTCCATACAATCTTTGTATGAACGATTTCAATGATTACTCCGACAGATCACCGTCGTCTTCAGTTTCTAGCTACGATTATAATTCTGATGATGCCCATGGCCAAATCTACGGCCATTTCGACGATGGCTTCTTCATCACAACAAACGATATTCCTATCGACACAGAAAACCCTTTCAAATG
Organism: Eurema hecabe; assembly: GCA_026213755.1. Taxonomy (NCBI): domain Eukaryota; kingdom Metazoa; phylum Arthropoda; class Insecta; order Lepidoptera; family Pieridae; genus Terias; species Terias hecabe. The sequence goes on along the minus strand of JADANM010007051.1, from coordinate 7,341,335 downwards.
CAAAGTGTGTGATAAATTATTCCAAAACATTTTCATTATTAAAACGCATTACCAAAACGCTCATTTAAAAGTTATGTACAAATGTAACAATGAGAGATGTAAGGCTGCGTTTACAACACGAAGGAGTAGAGACAGGCATAGTGCCAATACAGCTTTACATAAAAAAATGCCTGAAGATGTAGGTACTGACGATGAATATAGAATTCTAGAAAAAACTCGAGAACAAATAGAACTGATGTCCAAATATAGCGAGGAAGAACGCGCCGTGCCCTACATAGAATCCACGAAGTACTATCGCTTGAAAGACTTGATGAAGCCAAAAAATCCCTTATCCCATCTACCAATGCGCTCCTATCCACCTTTATTGCCCGAGACGTATTTAAACCGTGACATGTTCAATCAGCATCCATTTCTGTTCACGCCATTTGGCATGCTGCCAAATTTCGCTCCTCTGCCTTTCGGCTTCTTGCCTCCGAATCTTAATGCGTTCGGATGTCAGAATCAAAATTATTCCCCACCACTTATGTCTAAACTCAATTACTGCGTTGAGGAAGAAGCGCCGCGTCCGAATAAAGATGGATACTATCCATGTCGGGGTTGTCGAGAGTTTTTTAAGGACTTGATGGGTCTGAAGGCGCATTGTGAATCGTCGCATGCGCAGTTATTGCATCGATGCGCGATCAACGGGTGCAACGCGGCGTTCTTTTCACGGACTAAGAGGAATGCGCACACCGAGTCGCATTACTCTCAAAGATCTGACAAATTATCGTGACCTTTTTGACTTGAATCCAGTGCATTTGTGATCAGTGTTGGCTAAGTATAATGATATAAATATGTAAATAGCTTAATACTTTTAAACTTATAAATGTTTTGATTTCTTGCAACGATGTTTTTTCGTTTTAATTAGTCGCTGTAAATTGTAAACTAATGAACAAATATACGTAATGTTAATGTTATTCTCGTAAATTTCTTGACATTCCATAGTCGTGCAATAAATTATGTATATATAGACAATAATGTAAAGATAAAAAGTTTCCATGTAAAAATTTGCGATTCCTTTTTCTATTTATAAATGTTTTGGTGCTAAATACGATTTATTCTGTAAAATTCTATCATTGTAATTTTAGACAAATAATTAATTGACAATTAGGCTTCGTGTGAATTTCTCCTTGGATTAATTGATTATTAGTAGTTAAGTACCAAAAAGTATTATTACTGTGAGATTATTATAATTGTGAGCGACAGTAAAGCTATAATTAATCATTATTTACCAACAGTGTATAATAAATGGTTTCAAAAATTTCTTAAACAGTCGTCTTATTTTCCCTCCTGATATATTTTTTTCATTTACATAAAGTTATATTTATATAACTGTGTTGAAAATCCTAAAAATACTTACTTTAGCTTAATTCGAAATAATAGAATCGTTGACATTAATTTTAACCACACAATAATTTGTGAGGTATATGTAGTAGGTATTAAATATTATAAAAAGGTAAAATTAATGAGCTTGTTATCATATAACTAAAAGAAAGGTTTCTCCATAACTATCATATTAGACAAAATAATTTATAATCAAGCCAAATAATTGAGGCGCGTGAAACCGCCGGACGAAATTAGTAGATACATATACACACAAAAAAGCTAATAGGAATATCTACAATAATTCTATATCCATTTTTATTTATGGTAAGACTAGTCGTGCGCCGGGGTTTTACCTGTAAAGTTCCTTTCTCTGAAATAATATCGTGATAGAGAGTATCCTTTGTGTTAATCTAAGTTCTAATCTATCTGTATGCAAAATTTCAGAGACATTGATTCATTAGTTTAAATGTAAAGAGTAGCAAACATCCAAACATGCAAAATCACAAAATTTTCTTATTAATAATATGAATTGACGACTGCTTGGCGCAGTGGTAGCACAACTGCTTTCTGCTCGAAAGGTCGTGGGTTCGATCCCCACACCGGAAAAATAAATTTGTAATTTACATTTGTATTTTTCTGGGGTCTGGGTGTTGCTATGTATTGTATGTATGTATTTACAAAAGAAAAGTATGTATATGTAATTTATTCCGTTATCTGGTTGCCATAACACAAGCTTCTGCTTAGCTTGGAACTAGATGGTGCTGTGTATAAATGTCCTGAATATATTAAAAAAAAAAGAATTAGTACCTACGATGGCTAACCAATAAAGTAACTTAAGTTTTAAAAATTTACCATCGTGTATCGATCGAGCGTCGAGTGTCGTATCGTATGACGTGACATTCCCGCGACATTTCGCTGTCACACTGACGTCGCGTGTGCGTTAATTTTTAATCATTCTATTATCGAACGACTTCGTAATAGGGGCTTTAATTAAGTGTTGACTCAGGTTTTATATAAGTAGGAAATTTTGAAAAATAATTTCCGTTTTTCCTTTTTTTCATATTTTTAAGTTAATATTGAATATAGTATTCGCAAAGAAAGCTTTTCATTTAAATAAATAAAACAGTTAGTTCTAATTCTTATTGCTTAAAAGTTCCACAGGTTTCGTCGAAGAACTAAAAAATTGAATCATTATAAAACAGATATTTAAGAAAATTTAAAAGAATCAGCGTAACTAACGCTTGCACATTAGCGTAGCCCAGCTAGCCTAGCTAGCTGCCTTTACCACATCGCACATGATATATTGCCTCAAAAATCTATAACAGTACTTTAGTTTCTTTGTTTAGTAGTCTGGCAACCCGCTCCAGAGCTTGCAAGCTCCGCGAATGACCACTATCCGTCAGTTGGCTCGCCTGCTCGTTTGCCCCTTATTGTTAAAAAAAAAACACTAAATCGTAGTTTATAAAAGTATCATATATATAAAACAAAGTCGCTTCTTCTGTCCTTATGTATACTTAGATATTTAAAACTACGCAACCGGTTTTTAACGGCTTCTTTATCAGAAAGAGTAATTCAAGAGCAAGGGTAGGTAAATTTATAATACATGCGTAATATTTCCTGGTCGCTTGTGCAAAATAATAAATCTACAAAGTTTGAACGAAATCTGTCCGATTAAAGTGGGTCACAATCGCGCCCAAGAAATCGGTTACAAACAAACATATAAACATACAGGTGAAGCTTATAAAAAGCGTGTAAAAATAATATCAATTTTAAATAGCAATTTTGATCGTAAACAAAAGGAAACGGCATTCTAAGAAAATTTAAATAATAAAGCCCAGTTACACACAAGTGCTTTAAGAGCAAAATAGTATGAGAATGTTCTAGAAATGATCGATTATCTCGGCTTTTAATGTCGTGGCCCTTTTGATATTTCTATACAATTAAAGCCTGAAATAGAGTTTCTTTACAGTTAAATGGATTGTTTGTTAAAAATAGAATCGCTGTTACATATTTATAACCCCAACGTAAGGTACTTCTTCTTTAATTGAATTATATTTTAAATACGCATTTGATTCAAATTCAGTACTGTTCTTATGTATCTATTTAAAATATTTTGTGCTAGGTATAGATACTTAGCCTATAATACTTGAAAATAGTCTTCAGTAAAACGAACTTTTTGAATAATATCTATAACTTAAATACGGCGCAAGTAAGCGTTGTCAGTTTTCAACGAAAAAAATCTTAAATTTCGTACCCTTTTAATATTAAAACGGCTCTTTAATTTTAATGAACTCGTCGTTATAAGAATTTAATTGGAAAACCTTTTTTAGAAAATTTCAAACAAATTATAATTACAGTCTAAGTTAAGCTTAATTATAGTTCGTCAAAGTTGGCACTGAGCAAAACATGTTTCTAAATTAAAATCTGACATTGTATCGGAACCCTTAATTTACAAAAATACTGGCTGAAAATTGTGCATTTCGTTTCGAGCGAAGCACGTTCTTATTTTAAATGGGTAGTGTTTTTTTTTTAATAGCACAGGGATCGGTTGGCGTATTCAAATTCAAAATAAGAATGGAACGTCCCGCTTGTCAGCAATTTGTATTGAGAACACTTCTAACTCACAAAGAACGATGCTCCTATGTTTAGTGGATCGTCACGCGATTTTGACAGGCCGCGTTCATATTGGATGACAGCTGAATATTCCATATTTAAATTTTGTATTTTTTATGGTAACGTCTAAATTTTGTTGTTAAAGATATGTCTTCCTATTGCTAATTAATATAAAAAAATGCTTTAGCAAGGTTAGATGTAGGTAGCTAATATTACTTGCCTTCTTTATTATTAGTCGTTTTGGCCAATAGATACAATATATCTCAGACAAAAAATAAATATCTTGTATATTTTCAAGTAGGCTTTTTATATAGCAACACACATACGTACAGTACCTACCTACTAAAATAGCCTTTAAGTATAAGGAATAATTATCCGTTAAATAAAAACACGTCACTATGGCCAAGTCCTTACATTAAGATTTGCATATAAAAGTAGATATTTCTAAACTTTTCTCGAAATTAACATTAGGGGGTTATTATGAGCCCCCGGTTTCGGGACTTAATGAGTAACAGTTGTTGCTACTTAATAACAAATTCCATCTCTTAGACTTTCAAATTACGCCTTAGATGTAATTTTTTGTAAAGAATCAAGGTGACATTGGAATAAATAAATATAAAATTGTGGAAGGAATAAGTGAACCTTCTTTGAGTTAAGGGGGGTTCAGTCGAAGTTCTAACAGGTTGTATTAATATGAAGTAATGTTGTACGTGATAAGTATTTAAATTTCCCTAAATAAATATCATAAGCGCGATTCAGAACTCTGCTTATAGGAAGCGATGTAACAACCTCTTATGAATATAAGGCAAGCGTCTATTTTATGTACCTGTATATCTACATTTTATAACAACGTATTTTTAATAAGTCTGCATTACATAAACGAAAAATATATTCATAATTTTAAAAAAAGTTGCATAACAAATGCAAAAATAACAGCAAATCGCTCTATTTAGCATTTTGCTGTAAACAACGAAATAGCTACCTACTTTAAGCCATTTCGAAATCATAATAAGATTCATAAAGCACCTCTTTGGATCACGCAAACCCTTTTGCTGGAGGACGATAAAATAAAACAACAAAAAAAAAACAATCGAATTCTGACAACTTGAGTTTTGAATTTGGAAGCGTCGCCGCGAGCGCTGCCGCCGCCATATTGCACGCGACGTTCGAAATTCGAACACAATGACTGTTATTTTGCAACTATTTTAATTTGGAACACGGAACAATGCTTATACGTCCCTACCTACAGAAAAAGCGTTCCTGTTCATAAGCGTTTTTACTCAAAGATAAGTAGGTACATATATTATAGGTATAAAAATCGTTTGGTAGTTTTTAAATGTATAACAAAGAATAGCCGATTTTCTTTGCTTATTTTCCGGCTTAAACAATATATATTATTTTGTCATCTTTCTAAATATAAAATAAACGTAGCTTAAATTGTAGATATTAGTATGCCTACCTAATTAGTAAATAATATTTCTATATGTTAAACTAACAAAAAATATTTCTATATGTTTTTCTACAATCTAATCTAGCATGCCAAACATCAGCCAAAACCATTCAGTAGATTTTGCGTAAAACAGTAACGAACATATTTACTTACATACATACAAACTATCGCGTTTAAAAAATTCTTAGGAAATTTCTAGTCATTAAGACGTGAAAACTACCAAGCAAACATATATAACTGCGTATAATAACTAAGTATTATAATTGAACGTGACACCCCTACAGGCATCGTGTTCAAGGCGCGAACACTGATTGGTTAAAATACGTTCTGACACAAAGACCTTAAAAATAAGTCACAGTTATGAGCTAACAATAGTTAATTTCCGACCTATATTTTGTTTTATGGCAAGCGACTGAGTTGGGGAGCCTGAGGGTAAACGATCACTTCTGTCCAAGAGCAAGGAGGTTTCTCTCTGCGTTGCTGACTGAAAGATAGTAGAGTCAGAAATCATGTAAATTAAGAAGAGTGAAAGAAATCATGTATTACAGTTTAAGGGGATATTAAAATGATACTTTTTGTGCGTTATTGGAGCAACATCTTGTTGTCTAAGTAAAATAGTTAATTTTACCCGCGCAGAACTTTGAAAAGGTTTAACTGATAAGAGTGAAGTTAAAAGATACTTTTTTTCGCTTAGGATGTTAATTAAATATAGAAAATAACATCCATGCACACCAGCCAGTGAATATATTTTACAATGTTGCTTACAATAAATAAAATGCAAACAATATTGTACCTATACCAATATTGTATTTGTATCTATCTATGAGAGATGTGAACATCTTTAAAAAATCTTGTGAACATCTTTGAAAATTACAAAATGTACTGGTAGCTATGAAATGAATACTTAAATTAAAAGAAAAAAACACATCTCTTCTCGAAATCGAATAAATTAGGAATTTGAATCACGTGAAAATGGATGAATATTTTGAATAAAGAATCACGACATTTCGCTCTCACGGTTTGTCACGTAATTTAAAATTTCGAACATCGATTGGAATGTTTCGAATAATTTAATATTAATTCGAAATTTGAATAATCTAAAGCATTCGCAATATTCAAATTGGCGAAATACTTTCACGTGCGTATAATTATCGCTTAAAGCATTTGTGGTAATAAAATGTAGGAATGCTCAATTCAGGTGCATTCCTTGTTATTTTTCATACATTTAACTAATAGTGAGACACGATAATTCGATAATTTTAAAAATTTGAATTTCGGTAGGCATTCGAAAATTGTCTAGAATATGAATAAAATTTTTAAATTGCCTCATTTTGTTTCCCACGTTTAAAAATTCTAACATTCTTCCGTGCTTTTGCTATAATGACTTATCATACAACTCTCATCTTACAATACAGTAGATAAGTATATACCTAACTACCAACTAAAGGTAGATTTATTTACTATAAGATTAGATTTTCAAGCGTATATAAATTGAAAGTCGAAACACATCTTATACTAATTTTATTACAGGGCTATTTATTAAATACTTAATATAAGAACTATCTTCCAAGCTAATCATCATAATAATCACTAACGTAGATCACAGATTATATTATAATATTATCTGTCTTTAATATGTGGTCTGTGTATATAAAATAAGAAGAACTATCTAAAAAAATAAAGGTAAAGTAAAATAATCTTCATATAGCTCAAAATCAAGTCTCTTCAAACTTCAAAAACAAACTGACTTGCACAGATCTCATACGTTTCATCTGAAATCTTAATACCTATAGGTATAATCATTTTTTTTAATCGAACGAAAAAAAAAAACGATTTAAATATCGAACAATCGATTTGAAAATCGAACCGATTCAGCAAATGATTATAGAACTAAATAATATCAGATCACGCGAGCACGGAAGCCGATCGCCAAAAGCTATAGCTTGCGCGTGCTCATCACAATTTCGTGGTAGACACGCTCCTGGACCACGCAATGGAAAACGAAAAAAAAAAATGCAACGAAAATTGGCTTATTGGTAGAAATAGCTACTGATGCCAGTAGCCGGGTTCTTTAGGATATTGTATAGCTTTCAATAAGTATGTCTTTTATAGATAGATTAATTAATTAGCTAAAAACAAACATTTTAATATTTAAAAACATAATTATTATATTTAAAAAAAATTATCCAATGATAACATTCTACATAATATAATAATTAACAAATACCTACTTATTCAATTAGATTACAACTATACGCAAAAACAATTTAATAACGATGAGAGAGAAACGTACAATTTGTTAGACTTACGTCTGTTTTATTCTACATACCATGACACAATGACAGTTGACAGCTCTGAGCTCAGTGACACTTTCAACCAATAACAAGTCTCTAGACGCCATTGGCTGTCGTTCCAAATTCAAATATTCAAATGAGTTGTCTTAGATGTAAAAAAAAGACATTTTTATTATTTTTTTTAAATTAAATACGTACATTATTATTATACATTGATTGAATTGATTTGATTAATGTTACATTGATTTAATTATATCAACCTTCGTTTAGGTCAAGCAAAACCTTTATAACATTAACATTTTTAACATCAAATTTAATAAATAACGGTATTAATTCTCATTTGAATAAAAATGCCAATAATTATAGATAATATCTAAAAACTATAACATTCTGAATAATATTGTAAGTCTTAACTCTTATGACAGGCTGGAATATCACAATTCGAAATACAAATCCTTCGTGGGCGGGAAACGGGATTGGTCGGAAATGTCACCGCATAGAACCCTCGCAATTGGTTCAAATTGTCGCAGCGTCGCCGCGCGTGACAAAACCGACCAATCGCGTCCGAGACACGCCTACGAACGTGTTCTAAATTTAAGTTTTAAAATACGTGACCTATTGGTCGAAGTTTACCGCCTAATTTCCTTGTAAAGTAAGTAATAGATTAGGTACTATTTTCTCTATTAAAAGTAGTACTTCGAATGTAATAATTTAATGTATATCATTAAGTCATTTTCAAAATTTAAAATAAAATGCAATTATAATACATATAGTTTTTATGGCGTTCAGAATTTTGTAATTACCATGAATATAAGAATATTACATGGGTATCTATGGCATATAAAATTGTTTTAAGTGTGTGATGGTTTAACATAAGACAGCCTGAAGATTATCTTGCCTTCTATAATGAAAAATCCTAATGCTCTATATAATTTTGTAGAGACAAGGATTATCCATACAAATTGTACCTACCTAAATATATTAACTTCAAAAATATATATCTATGATAGATATTTAAACTAGTAGGCGATTCCTATCTATAGGTATGTTTACGTTAATAATACCAATTTCTGGTTCATTTTCTTTTATTCCTGAACGTCAATGCGTCATTTCAAAATTCGAAATTTGAATCTCGAACATTCTAAATCAATGTTTCCAGCCAGTCTGTGTACGTGGAAACCATTTTAAAAATTTAAAAATGGAATGTAGGTACACAGAGTTAGAAATTATAGGATTTAGTCGCATAATCCTCCCGGCAGGAGGCCTGCGCGGAAGTATTGATTGGCGCGCCCGCCCGTGACAAATGACACGGCGAGATGAAATTTAATTACGATCTACTTAGATACTGAATGCTGCATGATACGTTGAATGTTATTTACTAACCTTGTGATAATTTGTAGTGGAAAATTGGATCAATAGTTATTTAATTTTTTTTTAATTACGTACTTAAGAAACAGACACCTACACTACAGCAGTAAAATGTTTAATAGATAAGCCTTAATTTTAGTGTATTATGTAGATTAGAGAATGTTCCATAACAAGAATATCCATAACTAGCTATGTCCTCCTGACTTGGTCTAATAGAGACACGATCAAATCAATTTTACTTAATGTTCAATAAAATTTCATTGATTACATTAATGTGGCTTAGAATAGGTGACAGGAATTATAAAATGGGGTCTATAGTTCAGTGGTAGTTTTCTATTATCTTACAAGTATTATCACATTAGATGAGATATAAGTAGGTATAGCCTATTAGTCTAGAATCTAGACTTTACAGATTTAATCTAGACTCAGACATTACTCATAGAATCAAAAGCTTACGTGATTAAGTTAGGTGACAACTTATTAGGCATACTACTACTAAATATGTATACGGTACTTAATCAATACGTAGCTACTTAAATACAACTACCCTCACAATTTAATTAACTTTTTTCTCAAATAATTGGTATTACCAAACAAATACACAAACTGGAGTTGATTAAACAGAACTAGCCGGGTCCTTGTAAAGTTATCCATTCATTCTAGAAGTTTCTGTGGTTGTTCGTTTGCCTAATTGGAGTTGCAATCGGGAATTATGAGGGTACACTTGGAGTACTTTTAAATATTAAGTGCTGTTTTTGGGCTTGGCTATTTTTTTTGGCTTGTGTTGTATTGTTCGTTTGTTTTGTGCGTCGTGGTTAATTTTATGTATATCTACGTAAGTAGGTAGTAAGGAAATACATAGATTTTAAATATTATCTATTTGAAATTGGATAAGAAGAAGCTTGAAAGCATATTAATAGGTACTAGAAGATTATATTAGTTGAATTGGTGATCTGTGTAATTTGTGAAAAACTCATGAAAATAAATATTCTTTGTCTCGTACACTTATTTATAGAAACTTTTATTGTTAAATTGATTTGTGATTTTGAGTTTGTTTAATAAACTTTTATAATTTTTTTATAAAATGAAAAAAAAAATATTTTCAGTACAGGTCAGCTTGTAGGTATTGCTTATGGTAACAATCGAAAATTCAATTATCTATAGGTACTAGGTACCTACTTTTTATTTTTATTTTATTATTTTATTTTAAATAAGTATTAAGTGTATTTTGGTGTTGCTGCTTTTTTGTATATTGTTGTAGAAGACATATTGTTAGACGTTATGGCTAAGTTTATTTAAAATAAAGGCATTTTGTTTAATGACCATTTTAATAGTTAATAATTTGCTAACTCCTTTAAATATATTCAATATGAACCTAATAATACTTTTATAGTTAAGATATATAAGTACCTACCAACGAAATGACAACGGCCAATGGGCTTAATTTTTTTAAAACTTAAATTAAGAGGTCACTATTAGTCAATATAATAGCTGCTACATAACATACCTAAATATAAAACAATTGAAAAACATTAGAATTAAACTGGCGATTTTCTTAATAACATATATCTATTATTTCAGCATAAGTAAAGCTAGGTATACCTTTAACAAACAAATGAATTGAATAAAAAGCTAATAAAAAGGAGGTCTGTTAGAGCTATGTATTCGCAATGGCATAAAACTTTATACGGGTCCTTATCAACAGGTTTACGATTATTAGACCCCACTGCTGTTTAGAAGTCAATCCTATTTTACTACGAAATACTCTTGAAGGAGAGCTTACCTTTTAAGTTTCGTATAATAGAAAACTAGCGATAATCCCCGGCTTCGCTCGCATATATTATAGGTGTATCATACATGTTAACCTTCCTTGAATCACTCTATCTATTGAAAAGAACCTCATGAGATTCGGTATCCATCACTACTCCACTATCCAGTGGAGTTTTGGCGGGAATCGTGCGGCTCTATCGGATCTATATGTAATCTCGATTGAATATTCCTTTTTTGGTGCATAAAGTGATTTAATGTATGATTGTGATAGTGTATCATGCAGTAAACTAGCTAATACCTAAGTGTCCAAGAAATGAAGAATTCATTTGAGAGCGCATAGTAGCGCCGTTCCGATTGCTCCAAGATTCGTCGAGGTTCTTCGTAAAGCTCACTATCACTTTACGAAGGGCAGAACGAAACGAATTACTGACTCGACTAAAGACGACTTGATGACGATTTTACTTGACTCATATCGACTTTTATCTTGACCACGTTGCCTCTTATTACATTGACATTGGCAAAAAGCTAGACGCTAATGCCATAATATAAGAAAGAAAGAAAGAAAGAAGAGATTCGGTGACGTAGTTTTAAAGATTTAAGCATTAATACATAGGCATTTGGAGCGAAAAAGTGACTTGGGAATGATAATCCTGATTTATATACAATGGGCATGTACTACAAAAATTCTTAATTAGAGTAAGGTTTAGGTTAGATTTTTAACCGATTTCTAAAAAGTGATCCTTCCTACTTATTACCACCAAAAATCTTAACTTTTAAAATACGAACTAATTTTTTTGTTTATTACTAAGGGGAAGTGGATAAACTATGTTTATGGCACGTGGCAAATACGTGTGTAATTATCAAATTAAATAAAATTAACAAATAAAAAAATTACACATCTAAGAAAAGTTAACCCTGTCCTTAAATCTTGCGAAATTTATTCCTCACATTTGCATTCCATTTCATTTGCTCACCGGCACTTCGGACCGGGGTTTTATTGTCCCTTTATTTTTATTGTGAGGGTTAAGTGCAAGGGTTGATTTTGTTCGAGTGCCTCTGAAAGCTTGAGTTACGATTGAATAAAGTTAAGTGTAGTGTGTTTGCTTGCGGCTTTTTTATATGGGATCGCTACTTGGCTTTTATTGGTTTTTCATGAGAAAACTTAAGTATGCAGTACGATGTATATGCTTAAATATATGAAGGTACCTTTTTTATTCTTAATCATAATTCAGGTAACAATTGTTCATTTATTTATTACCCTTTACGTTTGCGCCGGGGTTGTGGCGTAGATTCTTATACTGGAAAAATATGTATTTGGTGCTAAAACTTGGATGTTTCTAGAATTTTGAAGTTGGAGTTTGCTTTAAGATTAACACTACATTATATAAAACAAAGACACTCTCTGTCTCAATATTTTTATAGATTTAAACATAGGTAGGTATGCTTAAATGTTTAAAACTACGCCACCCCTTCTCATGCGTTTAATTAGTGATTCAAGAGAAATGGTTATATTTATAAAACACGCGAGTGAATCCGGGGCAGGTAACTAGCTAATACTTAAAGTCAGTTTACACCCTCTTTAAAATAAAAAAAAAAATATATAAAAATTAAAACGGGGAACTAGGTACTCTGAAAATGTTTTCTATGGCTTTGGATAGGACATATCTAGGAGTACGCTATTTCATAATAAATAATGTACACTAGCTGACCCGGCGAACTTCGTATCGCCCTACAATAATGAAATATCAAAAAAGTGAAATACTGATCTTATCTTACATAAGAACCTTCTGCTAATAATAACAGATACCTACAACAAAAAAAAAATCAGCCAAATCGGTCAAGCCGTTTTCAATTTGGTAAGTTTGGTGGCCGATCGTAATGAAATTTGGTGGGTACACAGTCGACCTAAAGCCTGAGATAAAACATAGGCTACTTTTTAACTGGAAAAAGGGTTATAAGGGGGGAAGGGGGTCAAAGTTTATATGAAAGTCCACGCGAACGGAGTCGCGGGCAACAGCTAGTACAATATAAAATTCCAGATTCCAATTAGCATTCCAGGTTCAAATAGTGACCGTTAATGTCAAGCTCGGGCTAATGAAACTGGAATCTAGCGATCATACAGTTTCGCAGACACATCGAGACGTCTATAAAACTTTACTGGGAGGGCATCACTTTGTATTACAAGACGTTGTTGTTGCTGTTGGCGCGGAGTTTGAAAATTTAAATAAGGAACTGCTTAATGTTGCCATACTAAATGCAATGTTTTTAATCTGTGATAGGTACTATGTAATGTCATAGATTAAAAAAAATATTTTTATTAAATATACCAACGTTTCTTCGAGAATTCTACTTGACTTTAAAGCATATTATATACCTACTTAACTGATACACCGAATCAATTTCTAGAGAATAAATAATGTCTCAAAAAGAAAAAAAAATCAACAAAAATAACTTAAAAAATATAAATCTTGTTTTTAATTTTTTCCCTTCACTTTTTATAATTTCAAGCGTCATTTCGGCCAGGCAAATTGAGTCGATGCGTGCAAATATATTAGGAACTGAACGCTTCCATAAACAATACCATTAGCCGAGCGTTACGCGGCAGATTTTAAATTTGGAACGAACACGGCCATTCGTCATGTCGCCACCGCCCGCGACACTGCGCCGCCGATTCTGCGAGATGCGAGGATTGATATAATTTGATACTTTTACCATCCTTAACGAACTATTTAATATTGCTAAGATATATGTCGATTGCATTGTTTTTTTTATTGACAGTTTACAGCTAGAATGGATATAATTTGTTTATTTGTTTGTTAATTATAATTTCAATGTAATTACTAAAATAATAGTCAGTTATTTTAAGACGATTTGATGATTAGTACTGATTTTAAGACCAGTTTTAAAGCAAATATAAACTCTTTCAGCTTAGCTACGTAAAATGGTGATTTCTTATGTGCATTTTTCTTGCAAATGTATTAAAATTTATACGATCAAAAGAATTTTGAAAATATGGTAAGTTTTAATCTACACGGTAAATTTATAATTGCATAGTGTATAGTAATAGTATTTTAATATTTATTTAACTATTTTTTAATAAATTTAGAATTATCGTTCACATAATTCTTCTAAAGTTGTTATAGCTAGGTATAGTACGCGTCATTTGTGTTTAGCGATTGACGAGAATAGCTGCGCATCGGTAGAATCGCGCTCGTAAGTGTCGTATTGGTGCTAGAAAGACAACACGACTGGGACAACCAATCAACGCTCGCGCACCCGACGAACACGAGCCTCGCGCGCTGTGTCGTCCCCTCGATACCTTAGTTTTGACTTCTGCGCAGATTTCGTTCAGCGCTAAAGATTCGTGACGCGTACTATACTTATTATTTGTAACATCTTAAAGCCATACTACAAGTATCAAATCCATCTATTCCCAGCACAGCACTTGACTAATGACGTCATGTGTCCCGCGCAGAGCGATCGCGAGCAAGACGGCAAATGACTCGCGATGAATTTAAAATTTGAACTTGGAACGCTAACGAGGGAGGCGGCGAATGGCAACATGAGTTATTATCGGACTGTCAAATATTGGATGTTGCCAACTTGAAATAATATAATGTGTTTACAAAAAAAAAGTAAATTAATTTTGTAGAACATGAAGATTTCTTTTACAATGCAACCAAAATCCTACTAATGTTATTAATGCGAAAATTTGCAAGGACAAATGATATATTATGTAGGTAAGTATTTTTATAATGTACTAGCTGACCCGAGCCCACTTTGTTGGGCATAATGTTAACAATAGGTACTTTTTTATTTTTGTAACTTAAATATCAGATGTAGGCTGAAGTTTGCATACGTAATATCGAGACATATCAGGATACAAATATAGGTAATACCATTGTAGGTAGGTACCCCTTATAAGGTATAATCTGGCCTAATCTGTACTAATATTAAGTATAAAGAAGTAAAGTTTGTGTGTTCGTTAAATTGAAAGGGGTAATCTCGGGATTTACAGAACCGATTTAAAAATTCTTTCACCAATAGAAAGCCACATTGTTGGCGAGCTTCATAGGCTGTATTAAAAAAGTATAAGGGGTACATACCTACAATAATACATAATAATATGCTGAATTAGTTAATGCTGTATTAGCGTTTAACCTTTTAGAATAACACAATTTATTTTTTTACTATTATATTTTTACATAGACTATGTATTTTATATAGGTATACTATTTTTGATTATAAGAAAATGTCTTATTACCAATTCTTTTAATATCATAGCCTTTGTTATATTCCTTAAACTTTAAAGTAGATCTCTCAAAGAATTTAATTACCGTTGCATTCTAAATTAAAAAGTCGTTAAATGAACGTATACCATTACGGTAACCTTACACGTTAACCTAACACTTACTAGGTATGAGAGACTCTTTGTAACATCCACAAAGGTACCACAAATCACAATGAACCACTGAAATAAACCAAACGGTAAACTTTACAAGTGGCCATCTCGGTCATATCACAACACTATCGTACCATAAAACCTTCTAACGGATCTCGAGGTAAAAATAGTAAAACACACGACGCGGGTGGGCCCCAGTGAATATCAATTATTGGTAATTAGCAAGTACCCTCAGTATTGTGTATACTTCGACTAGCGAGGTTTTGCTTTCATACTTGAAGAAAGTAGTAGACGCGTCAAGTATCTATTCGGTAAATCCAATTTGTCTTAAGGGTTTGGTACAGAATGGTAGGTTTAGCTACTTTTAGATGGAATAATGATATCTATATATAAAGCTGAAGAGTTTGTTTGTTTGTTTGTTTGAACGCGCTTATCTCAGGTACTACTGATTCGAATTAAAAATTCTTTTTTTATTGAATAGACAATTTATCGAGGAAGGCTTTAGCCTACATTACATCACGCTGCGACTAATAGGAGCGAAGAAATAATGGAAAAAGAAATCGACGGGGACAAAGTCGCGAGCAACAACTAGTTATAAATAAAGCAGGAAAAAAGTTTATGCATACCTACAGCTCAAAATAGGGTCGTATAGCAAAGCTATAAGACACTATGTGTTGCATACTGATAGGTACACATATAATTTTTATATTTAAAAGCAATATTATCGTTCAAGAAACTGTATAAGTCTAAAAATGGTGCATTATACATATTTGAACCGCCATATTTCTTTACTTGACAGACGTTGCGGATGACGGCTTAAAAAAGTGACATAACCGATTTTAAATTTAGAACACGGAGCGTGGCAAGATGGCGCCGCAGTTAGCACACCGTAAACGTACTAAACTGATTGGCGGCAATGAGCCATTAGCGGGAAAACATTCAGGCCATAATGACTCAACGTGACATGACTAAAACCACTTTAACTTGGCCTATGTGTCCCCAATAACTTCAAACCTAAAGAGGTCTTGATAAAACGGTTATTGCAGCACAAACGTAATTAAAATTGATTAGCACTGAGTTTATTGGTTTTGTTTTGATTTGATGACCTTTGAAGACAGCTATTAAGTGTTTTAATTCAATGTGCGTTTGTCTTCGCTATTAGCGACTATTTGTACACAGAAAATGACCTTCTACTAGTAGGCAACTCTGATGGAAAATTCTGAAAGTTTTTATTTATTATATCAGTTAGTAGGTATTTCGAATGTGGTGCACGTACTTGTTTTTCCTTGGATCTTTAAGATTCAATGTAATATGGCACAAGAAATAAGTTAGGAACAGAAATTTATACTATACCTAATCTGAATATAAATTAAAGGCAAAACAAGTTGAGAAAGAATTCCGACGTTTTCCCATAACCTATGATTCTTTTAGGTACATTTCAGACTCAGAGTTTTTAGTTAGTAGTATTTTAATACGTAGTTTCTAGCAAGAAGGTTGATACCTACCATGCCTATGGATGTCAGAACATGTGGGCTTAATGACATGGCTCTACCATCTGCACTATCCTCTTAATTTAAAAAAATCAGAAGATACGTAACAAATGTCATTAATTAAATAATCCCCTTCACTTATATCTTATATCTAATAATCGTGTTACCCAATTCCCATCACCATCCTTGAATAACTTCAAAGAAACAAAGCAATTATAAAACAAAATGTCTGCCGGATGCTAATGAAAAATGATTTTTGTGCGTGACACGATCTGTGGTACACGCGTCTAAATATGTATTTAATTTTGATTGACTCCGATTTAAAGGTCGAGGTACCTATAGTCGAGGTACCTATAGTTATATTTTTAGTGGCTTTTGTCTCTGGTTTTGGCTAATAAAAAAAAATCGACAACAGTCGAAATATATAGCGATATGTTTGACTAGTCGTCGCGTCTGGCTTTTTCTACATAGCTAGTAGGATCACAATAATCAGTTTCAATAAAAAAAATCTAATTTAAAATTTTCGTGGTACCTTTTTTAGTACTTATCTTAAGAGCATTGATCGCAATGTTGCTGAATTTAACAGACGAATAGTACACTATAACAATTCTTAATTTATAATTACGACTGTCTTCAATTAGTGTTAGTAAATGAATCCACTGTTCATATAAGTCGTATTTAAAGCTCCATAACTTTTACAGAAAGAACTCTAGATATATCTACAACTCTATATCTATGTACCTACATGTAAAACAACAGTCCTCCACATACGATATTATAATTCATATAAAAATCATTCCTAAAGCGACCGCGCCCTCAGACATTGTGACAAAACATACAATTACAAGTTGACACGATGATTGATATACCTTTCGGCTAAGTTTTTATATTTTCCGCTTTGATATTTAAACATTAAAACGAAACGCCAAGGGCGTCGCGTACATATATTAATTATATTTTAAATTAATTATACGTTGTACATATCGCGTTCGTTTGTAATAAACTCGATTAAAGCGCTGTTTATCTCTTTAATTTGTATTTGTATCGGACTTATTTACTGAGAACTTTTTAATAGGAGACTCTATGGCCCTTGAGGAAGCCAAGGATAATGTTACATCTACTATTTAAAAACACTACGTATTCCGCTGACTGCATCGGGTCAAAGTTATCGAACACATTGTATGAATACAACATTGAAATTATTAAATAAATATAAATAAAGCATATGTCTTAAATAAATAAATATTTTCAGGTATTAATACACAGCTAAGTTCCAAGCTAAGCAGAAGCTTGTGTTATGGCAACTAGATAACGGAATAAATTAGGTACCTACCTACATACTTATACATACTTTTCTTTTGTAAATACATACATACAATACATAGCAACACCTAGACCCCAGAAAAATACGAATGTAAATTACAAATATATTTTCCGGTCTGGGGATCGAACCCACGACCCTTCGCGCAGAAAGCAGTTGAGCTATCACTGCACCAAGCGGTCGTCTTATCTCGTTTGTTGCGGAAGAGTCTTCAAGGGACTCCGGAACTCCTTCATATAGCAGTCTGATGTTATACTGTGGGGTTTCATTCGATAAAACATATCCAACAGACTTTAAGAATAAAAAAAAAAACATTATAGTAGATATGCTTAACATTTTAACGTTTCAATCGATATTTTTATAGAAAAGAATAATCTACGAAGACGAAGGGCTAAGATTTATTCTATGCTAACGGAGTTGCAGGTAAAAGTTACTTACAGATAGGTACTAAAGAAATTGAACGGACGATAGAAGATATTAAGGACTATAATAATATTATGATTTTTATTAAGAGAATTATCGAAGATGGTTCTTATTTGAAGCAAAGCTCTTCCGATAGACATTCTTAAATTATACTTAAATGTTTCATATAGACTAACCTTAGATACATCAAGTAAAATAAATATTTATTTGTTCATTTACCATTTTTCATTTTGATAACCCCGTAAACAGATTTTTAAATTTACTATTCTTCGTAATTAGGCATACTAAAAACATTTCAAAAATTACAGCTTAACGTAAAAACAGTGCTATTTTCATAAAACCCCACATAATAGCATTATTTATTTCCCAAGTAATTGGTTGATGGTACCTTTTACAATGGTCTAAATCGTTCTGTTTTTGTGCTATATGGCATGCTACTTAACAACTGAACCCTACGATTAGGATAATAGCGAAATACTACAGATACAGGAGAACGCGTGCCAGGTAAACAATGTTCTTATTAATTTTATTTTAAAGATTATGGTTTTTATGATGACCAATTCATAAGGAGTATTGTTTGATAGGCGATCATCAGTAGGTACCCATGGATGTTACTATGTCTAGAAGCTATAAAATACTGCTGACAATCTTATATATAAATATAAGGAAAGGATAAAACTTGAAGGAAGGAAGGAATGAAATTTGCTTAAAGCAAAAGGTCTTGTGCTCTTCTGTCAAGATAAGTGAGTGGCGTAGGTGTGTCTTTGTAAGGGTTTTTATTCTTCTAGAATGGACAAATAATTATCAGTATGACTCTAGTTTAGATATTTACTAAATACTTTATATTGTTACTAATAATCTAAGCATACCAGTAGGTAAGTATATTTTTTTTATTTCTAAAACGAATATACAGAGAATTAACATTAACCGTTCTATTTTACCTTATGGACTGCTATTACAAAATAAAATAAGTAAAAAGGCTTGCTTAAGATAATTAATAGACATAATAACATGCATAAAACACCCTCAATTATTACCTATCATATTAGCATAGCAAATATTGGCGATATCACAAATCGTTGCTATACATCACAGAACTAAGGGGTACTGAAACAAATCGATGCAATAAACATTCTCACGAGCGAGCGACAAGAGACGTCCGCTCTCGACCGCTGCCCGAGGGCGAATAACTTTTTGTGTTGTTTTCGCGGGTAGTGCGAGACTGTGACCGAGTGTGCGACATGAACCGCCTCAAGGGAGACATTTTAATGCAAAACACATACGTTTAAAAAAGGAATGTGTGGAATTCTGGCGGCGAAAAATATTGGCCTAAAATTTATAGGCAATTTTTGATGCCATTTTTTTTGTAAAGAAAATATCTTAGTAATGAATAGGCGCTTAATTTATACTTATTATAAGAACAGAGTTTTTATATTAATGTCAAAGATTTTTTTGCCCTAGCACTCTAGAAATAATCAATACCTATTAAACAATTTTTTTTACAAATAGCGCATTCTATAGGACGCACTAACACCACTAACTTATAACATTATTAAAACCTTCTGAACAATTTCGCCACAATCAATAAAGTCCGATCGGTTTATTTTATTTCAGTACTTACAAAGACAAAACAAGATAAAAGTCCAGTGCATTGTAATCTGTTCAATAGTGTGACATGCGTGCGCAGTTAATCTCGGCGAGCGTGGGAACGAGAAGGTGGTCATTACAAACCACTGTACAAGTTACCCGGTCAATACATCGCCAATCATGCTTAGTTTTTGTTAAAATATACAACCTCCTTTTTACTTTCAACCTGCTTTTTACTTTTTCATTTCGAACTGGCCACTTAGAGTTGGAATTTAAAACTACAGCAGAGAAAAGTTTAGTTTCGTTCAGCGTTTCGAAATTCGAATTTGCAGGAATTTGAAATAACTGAATGCGATAGTTGGCTGGTAAGCCAACCTGGTAGCCATACCTAAGCTTTAATAAAAAAATTATTATAAAGCTTGTTACAGATTAATGACACATAACTGCATCAGAATATTATTAATTATATTACCTATCTATGGTTCTCAAACTATTGACCCTAGACATTTCACGTCCCCAATAAACCGCACTTTTTATATGCCTAATAATATGTATAAAATAAAGATTTTTAAACGTTACCCTTAAAATTTCTACCGAACTGAGTCTGAATGTATGTCTGTTAGCAGTTAGTAGCGCCCCACCTGTTCCCAATTACGCGTCTTCGGACAAGACAATGCTCGCCCGAAATAGCTTAACTCTTTACGCTAAATTACTGACTTATTACGTGTTCACAATAATACTTATAAAATATTTTATATTATCTGTGGCTGATTTATTTATGATAGTCTTTAAAAAGAATGTACTTTTATTTTTTACTGTTGACATAAATTGAAAAATTACGCGCCACAAGCGTCTTTCTTTAGACTTACGTTATTTATAACCAGAGGTTTTTAGACAATAAAAACAAAAAAAAATTGCCGGTTGTACCCAACTGTCAGTCACATTACTGTTCACAATAAACATTTTATTCATTCTCTTCTACATTAAACTAAAATTCAATTGCAATAAGAGATAATTCTTTAGCAATAGAGATTTTCCCAGACTCCATTGCCAACGCAACACGAAGCTACCAATCGCAGACAGTTGCGTGACTTGGTTGCCGACTGAAAAAATGATCGGTTTTAAATCACAACACTATGGGAAACCTTGAGACCTACAATTTGGTTGCTTCTGCGTTTCAGAATACTTATAATATTATGTATGGTTATTGCGTTTGGGTAGTTCTAGAATGCTAAGTTGCTTTACTGTTTTAAATTTTACATGTTAATAAAATCAATAACTTATACCTAAGGTAGGTCACTGACATTCATTTAAGATACCTATAATTAATACAATATTAACTATCACTGTAAAAAATATTTCTGTCCTTGTCAAACTATTACTTTTTTCTATTTTTTTGCATTGAAATTCTAATGGCGTGGTTGTTTTACTGTATCCACACTAGATGTGCATTTCCAAGCATTGTGTAAATCTCAATACATTACGAGGATCATTCATATTAAATTGATATAAATATGAAGTGTTTTTTCATGGTTAATAAGGAGACATTTAAACACGATCTGTCTAGATTGCATCTAAGCAAAGAAAGGGACCCTATACCCTACCATAACCTTTAAAATAAACCTAAGTTGAACCCTGGGAAAGACGGAAAACGAAAGAAAGTTACATACCATGTAGGTTTTTAAGTAACCATTAACATATAAGGACCATTATTCTCATCTCATCTCATCATCTCATCATGACTCCTGCTTATTTATTAACAGGAGTAACAAGAAACAATGGTAGCGAACCTTTTAGAAAAATTACGAAAGAAATCAAATTTATAATAGAAGGTGAGATTGTTAATACGACGAGGTACTTAAATTCAATAAAACTTTAATTAACTAACCTTATTTTGTAATTAAATTCGTATTTTCAAACATTGTAAACTTCAATCAGAACGTTAAAAAGGGAAAAAAGTCACAATGGCTGGGAAAATGTGTAAGTAATCGGCGGGTGGGATTGCAAATAGCCACTGGCCGGTACTCGCTGCGATGCGCACCGTACTTAGCCGCTAATTGTGTACCGTCAGCAAAACAGTTTCGACCATTTCATCTCATAAGATACATGGGTCTTAGTGGGGAAATCTCTAATGAAAATGTTCAATATTAATCATGCTGGATTGTAAGACTACTACAATTCAAACTGTGACGTCGTTTCTTAGCTCAGCTTAATCTACTTTTCATTAATTAAAATACATAAATACATTATATGAAATCCCACACGCGGTATTTCGAAGGCTATATGAATTGAGGTAGTACAAGAAGAGAGCGTATTTCCTCTTAAAAGGCGGGTAACTTACTTCAGAGCTGCTAAGTTTAACTTACTCCAATGCTGCTAAGCTCCTCGAGTGTACATGAGCGACGATGACTACTTTCCACCAGGTGACTCGCCTGCTTGTTTAAAGAACTGTCTAGTAGGTAACTTTAAATAATATAATATATCTATTATAACACTTAAAAAAATTTTAATATTTAACATTACAATTAATATTGCGTGTGGTTGTAAAGTTTCTAATATAAAAATCAAAATTTTAATTTTGGCAATTTGTATACCAGATTTATCATCATTCTAAATTCAACAATAATTAATCAACGAAAAAAATTAGCCGCATCTTATTTAACAAGAGAAAGCAAAAACTTTTTTTGCTGACTCTACAATAATTAGAGTCCAAATTTTGGCCTGCTCAGTGGAACAGACATTGCCGTAATGAAAGGCCAAATGATACTTTACACTGTTATTCCATAAATTGTGCACATTTCAGATATCTGTCACTAACAAATCGTGTAGTTACAGCTTTATTGGGTCTTTATTGGTTATGCATTTTTTATAATAAGAAAATCTTCATAGGATTCTTCATGGGCATTGGGTAAACAATGTGTTATACTGTACCACTGTGTCCCGTCTTACCGGGTACTGGTAAACACTTCCACGACTACTGGTTGTGTCCTGTTGTTTTGTTCGTGTGTGTAGTATAGTCTATTTATCAAGAAAAGCTTAAGCTACACAACAAATATTATACTATAGAAGAGATATATTATTTTTTTTTATTTTTAAAACATGTTAATTCCTATTTAAATGTTCTAAAAATATGCCCGCGACATCCTAACAGAAATTGTATGTCCACTTCATCATGTGAAAAAAAAATTTACTGTGACAAGGTGAACAAGAGTTAGAAATATTGGTTGCATGCACTTGCATATACCGAGCAATAGACATATGCACTAGCATTTACCCATTGCATATGCACAGGCTCACACTGCTGTAAAATAGCAACAGCTATCAATTGGCGCGGATAGCATCGAACATCTTCGCGAAGATAAGACTGCAGCTTATAGGGCGCCGGCACGCAACGCTTCCCGTACTTTGGTTTTTGTATTTTTTACTGAGATACTACACGTTTATTTCCGACTTATAGTTGATTCTGGATTCGCTTGCTTAGAAGTAATAAAGGCTCATACACGATTTTCAAAATGAAAATTGAATTAGAGTAAGTATAATGACAATTTAGTTTAACAGTTTACCTAACCTACAGAAAACATTTTTTCTTTTTATTATTTAAAGCAAACTTATCGGTTATTTGCTCGATTCTAATTTTATATTGGACCTCTAAAATATAAAATGTATATAGAATGCTACTTGGCTTTATTTTAAAATACCATTAATTATCTAAAAATACAACCACCACCAATAGTGCCTAATGCCTATAATACGTCATATAAAAATACCTATACAATTTTGAATTTTTAAAATTGTAAAGAAACGAATGGATAAAATCAATTTTAGAATAAAGATCTTTTTAACTACATAGAAACTTACAAACCATTTTCGACTGTTCTAGAAGATTCTAGCAAATTAAATTTCCCTTTAATATGATAAATAAATAATTGTTTCACTTGTACTTGTGTCATGGATCGTAATTCGGTTCTGTCTGCGTGTCGTGGAAGCATTTTGCTTTAGCGTTGAAGATACACCTGGGAATAATAGACCGGTAAATAATCTTTTAAAATATTTGTAAACAAAACAATAAAAAATGTAAATAGGGATAATATTGGATGATAATCGTAAAAATGTCCTTAATGGACTATTAAAATATAATTAATAACAAGCTTTTAAAATAATTTAAATCCTGCTGAACTTTTTAGGTCCCTATCTAGAAAGTATTTTGCGAAAAGCAAAAGATGTAAAATTTAGTATAATAATTTAAAATATTTCTAAAATCTTCCAAACTAGATAAAGAGGGTGTTCGTGGCGATGTTGAAATAAGATTAATTTTATTTTAATGTTAGATAAGGTTAGGTACAGTAATTATTGAATCTTTTAGTTTTATTGTCTTGCCCCGTGCAAAAGAAACGATATATCTTACGGAATAATGAAATAACATTAGGTGGTAATAAAAATATTTTAATACAATATAACTAAGTACACAACAAGCCTTTCGTAGATGGTTTGAGCGCGTCGTGCGAGATCTCGCCTGATAGTGTTTCGTTGTAAAACTCGGAAATTAACATCATTTGCCAACGATGCACAGATAGCACCTACGTAGGCTCGGGCTATTTGCCTGATCGTGCCTATTGTTTTTTATATTAAACAAAATGAAACAAATTGGTATAGTTCTAACCTAAAATAGGCACCAAGTAACCATGCGGTTTAGCCGAAAAAGACTAACCTACACTGAGGTATACCTAGTCTCATTTATGTTTAATGCTGGATGAGAATAGCTGCGCATCGGTAGAATAGCGCTCGTAATTGCCGTGTTGGTGCGAGAAAGACAACACGACTGGGACAACCAATCAACGCTCGCGCACCCGACGATCACGCGCCCCGCGCGCCGCGCCGTCTCCTCGATACCTTATTTTTGACTTCTGCGCAGGTTTCGTTCAGCGCTAAAGATTCGTGACGCTACTTATACCTAGTAACATGCGGTTAAGCCGAAATATACTAACCTATAATATATAAATAGATAATGTTGTTGCTATAAGAATCCCCATATATATGAAAAAAATGTAAGTTATCTACAAAAAACATACTTACTGCGTGACGTGCATGACAATATATTATGTGAGTAGACAAAATTGTCTACTTTGAAATAGCTTTGCGTGTTCATATTGTGGTTATTATTTTATGCCTTTTTTAGGGAGAAATTTACGCATGCTCGCCGCGAAGATGTTAGTTTCGACGGGGTATGGGGTTCGCCTGGCCAAAAGTGGCCGCACGGCCAGGAATTATTCTACGCCTACATTTTTACCTACATATAAAAAACCCTTTTATTTTACAAATCTCACCGAACATTGGGTCGGTGATATTGATGTATCCCTGCAAAAACATTAACCTCAGCAAAAACAAACTTACTCAAATATGAATTATTGTAATGCAATTATACAATTCAATAATCGTTGAACAATAAAACTTACAATGCCAGATATGACAAGGTTTGACGAACGGACCTCCCTGTTAGGGAAAAACTTTCAAACCAAAACTAACCTTATTCATTAAGTCTTAAAGTTAAATTTTCATTAAATAACTTCGTTCAGTAAATCCGGCGCTAACTTATAGTACAATAATTTTACGCCTCAAATCTATTTACGCTCCTGTAATTTCAAAGTTTGTTGCTCGTCCGAGAATAATACAACTTTTTACGAAGTGGTTAGATGTTAAGTAAATAATGGGTGTGTTATTTAGTAACAATAAAAGAGAGTCTAATAATACTGTGTGTGTAGTAGCTATTTCTCTTTATAGTGTACCCTATGTTAATAGCTAATGTTTCTTCTGTTTATTCTAAATTATTTTGTTTTTAATCTTAATCTATTTAGTTTACCATTTAATACGTAATATTAGACCTAGATCAGAGAGCAATAAAAAAACCTTATAGATTTAGTTATTAAATATAAAGTGTAGATATTTTTTTACTTTAAATTGTAGATACTTTAAAAGCTGAGCCTTACAAATATAAGTATTTTGTATTTAGCGCGATATGGTTTTTACCTGCAGTTAGGAAAATGTATTTCTGGAAGTCTATTTAGTACCACATCCCGTTCGTAATACTTAATGCTATTTGAAGTAGATTCGAGAGCATTTAAACATGAAGCAAAATTAGTTTAATTTAAACGTGTAATAAAACTAATACGTGTTGTTTTTCCACGATTGTCTCCTAAACTACAAAACCGATTCTAAATAAAATTTGCCCACCGTGTGCAGTTTAATCCGACTTACAAGATAGGATAGGAACGAGAATTACGCGGGTAAAACCGCGGGTCACAGTTAGTTCTATCTATATATAAAGTACAGGTGTAGTTATTGTAAAAGTGATAGCACAGATCGTGTGTCCGTGTGTCCGTGTGACCCGAATCAGATATTAATCATGTTGTTAGGGCGATAGATCGCGCCCGCGCCCGCCGGCACCCACCAGGGCTACAGAAATCTATGGAGCTTATATTTTACCTAATTACGGAAAAACGCACCAAAAGTTGGGTTCAATACACACTTTTAAATACATTTGTAACTCTCTAGAGTCTGAGTGTTGCTTTGTATTATGATTTGGCATGGGGAGTAGTCGCAGACCTATATTTCCTACACACGAAATAATATTATAGTATTTTAATAGTACATTCATCTCATACACAAGTGTCACAACAAGAGGGGAAAATTACCCACCTGTTAGTAATATATAAAATTCATCTGGTAATAAAAAAATATCTTTACAATCCACCAATTTTAAAGCTTCTCACATGCTTTATAATATTGAATTTGTTTAACTTTTTTTCAAGTTTAAGAATATTAAAAATGAATATCAAAGGCGTATCAACGGCTTTCGTTGTGCGTCCGGGATCATCTTCCAGTGGTCGCGGGCGTAAATTGAAATTCTCGTGACCGTCGCGCGATAGTGGACACCGATCGCGTTTGCAACGGAGTTATATGCCTTACACACGATATTGTTCTATTATTTCCATTGTACATTAAGAATTAAAAGTACTAGAAGGATTGTTTTTCAATCCTATCAACTGTTTTGGGTTCTGTAGACACGAAGCTAAAAGTCTGGCAAAACCAATTTGTTTACCGAGTTGGAAGTTAAAACACTATTCTTAAATTTAAGTCGTTAAAAAAATCATAAGTACATCATTAAAAATGCAGTATAGAAAACTCGGTGGGTAAATTCGATTCACGCTTGTCCGGTCTGTTATATATTATTGGACATTAATTAGAGTACATAGCTGATTACTGATCTCAAGTTCGCCTTAAAAAAACTAAAATAAGTACCTATTAATCAAATAATCTTTTCACAGCTTTAAGTAGACGCTCTTCCTATTTTCAGAGCGGACAGCACATTTGAAGCATCCAAAGCCTGTCACATATCCATACTTTTTTAATCTACATCAGTATAAAAGACAGTATCAATTACAAATAACACAACGAAACTACAGCGTAATTTCTCTCAATTCGCTTACGAACTTACGAAATAAGTGCACGTAATGAGACAGCCAATTTGAGGTCCATAGTAGAAATATCACGACACTCGAAGCACGACTTCATTTAAAAGCTTCTTACAACCGTCCACGCAATCATTTCATTAAACAAGGGCTTCCTCAGTGACGGCTTGACAGCTTTTGTGAATAAACACTGAATAACATTATCTAAGATTGATTTTAAAACCAATCTACGTCTGGGTCAGAGGGCAACCGTTCAGGAGTTGGATCACGAAACGTCGCGTCGCGTCGTGACGTCAATCATTAGTTATTACGTTTAATGAAATTTTAGAAAAGAGTTTTTTTTAATTAGTTATGACGATTTAAGACTGATAGTTAAAGGTCATCTCTAATGTTAGTTTGTATACTATTTTTTACGATATTAAATGCCTACACACAAATAAGTAGTTGCTGTGGAAAACGTAAGCTTTCTTTCATGATTCATGGACACTAAGCCAGTTTTCACTAAACATCATTTTTTTTTGGTACTTAGTTATTCGACTTGCTATAACCTCGTTAGCATTTCACATAAGAACTTGAAAATTAGATAGAACATTTTTTAATTACGTCATGTATTAATTAATTAAGTTATTTTTCTTATATCATATAATATATAAGAGGGAGCAAACGAACTGACGCGTCACCTGATGGAAAGTGATCAGCGCCGGCCATGAGCACTCGCGATGTCACGAGTGTGTTGCCGGCCGGAGGAAAGGTAGGTAGTAGGTACCTACGCTCTTCTTTTGAAGGTTCCAATGTCGTAGGTACGTGTTCGGGATCGCTTATTACCTGTATTAAAAAAATTGTGTTTAATTTCTTACTTTTCAATTGAATACATAATTTTGTAATCACTAAGCTCTTTATCTCAAAAAAAAAATGGCAAATCTCCAAATCGCAATTTTAACGACTTTTTCCTGTTTACAGAAGCTTTATGAAAAGTGCTTTTGCTGTGCCAAGTCTTATTCGAAACTTCAACAGTGAGAAAACTAAAATAAATATGTAGGTATGTACAAAGATAATTGGGAATGCGAAATGTTAAAATTTTAAGATTATAATTAATAATTTAAATGGAAAGCGGAATTTTAAGAATTATGATTTTTTTTCTATACCTATAACTTAAAGTCAAAAGACACGTATTGCAGAAAAAATATATGTAAAGAGTAATTGCTATTTGATAGACTTATCACAAATCCTTGCTACTTGAACATGTTGCATTACAATTCGTAATTTCATTTTAGTACTCAAATGTGCCTTAAATCTCAAAAATGCATACATAATAAACCTGTATTCTGATCCATAACGTATACGGCTTATTTATTTTTTACTTTAATACAATACATTTACCTACAGTTGATATTTTTTGTTAAAAACTTAGTATATCTACTTTATTTATGTTTTTCCTTGGAAACAGAAGATGGTAGTCAAATGATATTGTCCATACATAATGTTGAGATCAATGGTAAGCGATCGCACGGTCTAATGTCAGGCTGAGCAGGGGCGTGGCGCATCTCACGGCGACTGCCGGACGCCTGCGCCGGCGCATACGGGGTCATTCCTTTATTCCACTTATATTAAATACTTACTGATATTATGTAGAGGAAATTTTGTTATGTTTGTAATTAATTTAGTAATATAGTATATATATTTGTGAGCGTAGATTGAAATATCATCTCCTGTGATCCAATTAGTCTATAGATTATTAGATATTATATTCTGTAACATATGTATATTTGCCAGTCAGTAGGTAGTCTACATTCTACAAGATTTTTTTATAAAACATGTCAAAATTAAAAAAATAAACTACAGTCACTATTGAGTACCTACTTAGGTACCTAAGTCACATTCGATGAACATATTTAGGAACATGACTATGTCAAAATAAATTTATTATTATTATTGATCTAGTTCAAAGCGGATGAGATTACGATAGACAAGTTCATTCGTTAAAAATAATCAATCGTTTTCAGTGTCTCACGATATTTCAGAACATCATACTATTTTAGAACCACCGTTCGCTAAAGATTTATTTAGTATCAGAATCAGGCAGTGTAACCGACCGCATTGTGCGTTATTGTGCGAATTAAAAGGGCATCGCATCAGCCGGCGGGCGGGTCACGACGAGCGCGCGTGTGCGTGCTAGTACTTGCGTGCATGCCTGCGTGTGCGTGCTTATTAAGGGTACTTGTCTTTTAATACGTGCAGTACGTACTATATGTGGTAGTAAAGAGGTTTATAATAAGGTTAGGAACGCAACTTTGTCAGTGGTATAGCTACTTTGGACAAAATTCAATTTTTTTATCTCCACTAATATTATAATAAGGATAGATTCGTTTATTGTATCATGTATGTACCTAACAAATAAACTCAAAAAGTAATGGACCGATTTTAATAATTGTTTTTTTTCAGTAGAACGCCACTATTATCTATATTTAGTACTATCTACACGTATGACGTACGAAGCCGGGACGGGCCGCTAGTTTAGTGATAATTCGCCTCGTATGTTCTATTAAAAGGTCGTCTCTAGACAGTGTTTATATGAAATTGTTATTTTTTTAAGTTTACATTAAACATTTACTTAGTTAAAAAAACAGTAGGAATTGTTTTTATCTATCAAATAAATTATATACACCCAAATTAAGCCACAATAAGTCATTGTGTTTCGTAACGTATTTTTTATAAGACCAATTTACTATGACAAACAAACTAAGGAATTTTAAACTAAAGAAAATTCTCGAAGCAATTTTTTAAGCGCTCTATGCTTACAGAGAACTAAATCATGCTATTACGAGCACTTTGTCCTTTTGCAATGCCATTGTCGCTCGTGACCGGTCCGGGAGCGAACCTATTACCCGACTATGTAATAAATACGTCTCGAACATGCAGGCTGTATGTATGTTTGTATGTGTAGATCGTGACTGTGATCTGGGATAGTTGACGTGAAATTATGAGGTAAGGACGTTTCGCCTGGCCTTTGAGGGGGGTGGTTTAGTGTCTATATAAGTTGATACTTTATACATATAAGAATACTTAGAATCGTAATATTATCACGCAAAGTGAAGCCATTTCAAAGTAGACAATTTTGTCTAATTCGGTTTATAGATCGTCGCTGTTAATCGCATTAAAATTGGTATGTTATTTGTAATTTAGATTTTTCCATATTTATAGAGTAAATTTCTTACAGCAGCAACATTATCGAGTGCGTGTCCTCCATATTTCTTATTTTCCGTTCCATATTTTTGAAGGAGGTATAATTCATTTCATAGCTTAATAAGCACATTATTTTTCTCATAAATATGGAATAAAATCGATATGTAAGAGATAATACGTATTAAAAAAATCCTACAAAAACTAAGAAAAAAAATATTCAAAAGAATGCCGCGATATTAAATAAAAATATAAATTTAAAGCATGTCAGCGGTGTCAAATAAAATTAAACGACGAAACAATCTTGATACTTCATAACTAAAGTAATTTATTTACAACTTTTCTTATGTCTCAATATTTCAACCGGCGTTAAATACAACGTTTGTTTGCAAACATCGCACTTATACTCTTTGCTGTTAGGTTTATTTTCCCTTGGAACAACTTTCTGTTCCTTCTCGATTGTTCTAGAAGAGCACGTGAACTCTCGATGTTGGATCCGCTCTAAGGGAGACAAACATACAGTAATTTCGCAGTTTGGACATTTCCATGGAAGGGAGTATGTTTCTTGATAGCTGTTGTAACTCCAGTCAGAATCCACGACACTGTTTAAGAAATATTAAAAAAATATTTTTAAAAAACCACACTGTTTAAAAATGAAAAGAAAACATCTAAATTGACACAGATAAAAAATATTACGAGGGAAAAGCAATCGTAGATATTATTTTTTCTTAATTAATGCTATGAGATCTTTCTCTACTTATATCAAAATTTAACATTAAAATCCACGAAAACTATTCTATAGTATACTTTATTGCAATATTTTTTCTCAGATATTCCTAATATTTCTATATAATTATCTATGTGATAAAGAGTCCCTTTTTTTAAAGTGTTTAACATACATATTTAAATTTTTCAACACTTAAATTTTAAGTTCATACCAAGTAAATCTAAAAAACAAACTCACCAATTAAACAAAACATTCTCAGTCACAAACACACCGCCCTTCTTCTCGTGTGATTTTCCTTCGAACCCTGGACTGAACGGATTGGGGTCTACCATATTTTGACCATCACCACTGTACAATACCTTCAAGTCAGCTGGTAACAATCTCTTTATCGTATAATAAACTTCACTCGACATATAAGAGCTCATGTCTTTCGATAATTCGTATTGAAGATCTTTGTATGGAATTTTATTTTTATTTTTTTCTAGTTCGCTCTCTACTGATTTATTGGGGTTTGCATCTGTAAGAAACAAAGACCGGTTTTAGGTTAAAATTTAAATTTTATTACTATGTAGTTTATATTTTATGGCACGTATAAAAATGTCTCTATATTTTTTAAGCTTATTCTAGTATCAAAATTGGTTATGCCAGTTGTATCAAGTATCTGTAGGGATTTTAAAGATATTTTCTTACAAAATACATTATACCCGATACATCATAACAAGCTATATCAATTTTAATAATACTTTTTAAATATATTTGTCTTCCTGTATCAAAATAACTTGTCTCCGACATATACAAAAAAAAACCGGAAATTAAACCGTGAAGCAAGCCTACAATCTATTTACACTTTTTTGATATAAAATTGATATATAAAGTAATTCGATACCAGAAATAGACAGAGACAGTCTGAATCATCTCTATCTCACTCATATTTAAAACAAATACCATCTCACCTAAAAGCCGCCTATTTATAAGCGCGTCCCATCTCTGCCTTATTTTAGCAGCTTTTAACAATAAATTAATTCCACTATCGGGAAAAGGAAACTCCAGTAACAACCACGAATCACATATAATTCTGAAAAAACAATTGAATACGCGACTTTGCATATAAAAATGGCTGTGACATACGGAAAGGCAGACGGACAGACAGACATGACACATTTATAAGGGTTCCGTTTTTTACCATTTGGCTACGGAACCCTAAAAAGCAATACTGTAAAGTAAAGAGTGTATTTAAAGATAAAATATAAGATTGTGTGTATGTGTGTCTATGTGTAACTTTAAGCTGCTAAATTTTTAAGCTTTATTAAGCTAATTCGTCAAAATTTGATTTTAATGTTTTATTAACTGTGCACCCAACAATATATTATATTGAACTCAATTTAAACTACAATAACTGTAATTATATATTACGGGAGTGCTTGCTGAGGTAGGTATATATATTTGACTGATTATCGCCTTATTTATTACATTATACTTCTGACGTTAACGAAGATAAACTTTATTATTTATATAATATAATATAGTAATTGTTTTTGTACCTGGTAAATCCAAAATTAGTGTCAATAGAATGTGCTAGTAGCAACAACGTGTGCGCAGCTGGCATTCTCATAGAATTCACTATATACGGCTTAGTAGTTTCTAAGAGCGATCTGAAAAGAATTTAACGTTTATTGCAGATCATACACGTACGTTGAAACAACATACAAGATTTTGCAACCGACTTCAAAAAGGAGGAGGTTCTCAATTCGATCAGTATGTTTTTTTTCTATGTTTTTTTACGCGATAACTCCGCCAATTATGAACCATGATTTGAACAAATCTTTTTTCGGCGTATAGGTAATACCTCAAGGGTGGTCCCATTTAAATTTAATAATTAAAAAAACAACCCCCAAGGGTGGAAAATTGGGGATAAACTTTTTTATACGCAATATCTTCGCCGATTATGAACCAATATGAACGATTATTTTTTTGTTGAATAGGTATTATATCGGTTTTATTTTTATTTTTAAAAAGTTAATTATTACACTCAGACAGTTAAGCAATAAATATTTTTTTATGTTTAATTAAGTTTCCTGAAATTTGAGTCAATTCTACACTACTATATAGATTTTTTTTTTACTTTACGTAAAAAACCCCTTAAAAATGCCCTTCAGACTTGTACATAAGAATATAACATATATAACACCCCGTATATATGTTTAAATATTAAATTCACTTACAAATAGCACAAAACCTGATGATTAGCAGACACAGGCACTTTGCTCTTGTACCCCGGTGGCGCATCGGTTATGTCCGCTTCGCTCAGCTGGAGGGTGCGGGGTTGCTTGCCGAAATACGACGTCGGGTGGAGAAATATAAACGGCTTGCTCCACGTGTGGAACAATTGGTCTGACACCGACTAAAATATATAAAAAAAAATTTAAAAAAAAAATTCTAAAAGTCTTTATTAAGCTTACTTTGTATTTAATTGTAATTAACACTTTTTAATTGTTTTTAACGTAATTTTATTTATCTTTGCTTATGCGCATTATATTATAATCTAGCTGTTGCTTGCGACTTCGTCCCCGTTGATTAGTTTTTCCATTCTTTCTTAGCTCCTATTAGTCGCAGCGTGATGTTATGTAGCCTAAAGCCTTCCTCGATAAATTGTCTATTCAATAAAAAAAGATTTTTTCAATTCGAACCAGTAGTTCCTGAGATTAGCGCGTTCAAACAAACAAACTCTTAAGCTTTATATGTTAGTATATAGATATAGATTCGGAAGGTGCACTGACTTCTAAGATACAGTTTTCACCTAGTTAAGAAGGGTCTTTATGTTCTTGCCCTCATAGCCATGATACTAAAATTTGTAATCTTTGTGTCTTTTTTAGTATTAATAAAGATTTATTATTATTATTGCTTTACTAGCTGCTGCC
The DNA here is from genome assembly GCA_026213755.1 of Eurema hecabe. NCBI lineage: Eukaryota > Metazoa > Arthropoda > Insecta > Lepidoptera > Pieridae > Terias > Terias hecabe. The sequence goes on along the minus strand of JADANM010007051.1, from coordinate 7,306,961 downwards.
CGCGACTCCGTCCGCGTGGACTTTCATATACACTTTGACCCAACCTTGTCTGCCTTTTAACCCTTTTTTCCAGTTAAAAAGTAGCCTATGTTCTTTCTTAGGCTCTAGACCATCTGTGTACAAAATTTCGTGCTAATCGGTTCAGTAGTTTAAGCGTTATAAAAAGACAGAGACAGACAGGGTTACTTTCGCATTTATAATATTAATGTGGATTCAAATTCTTATTAACTCAATATCTTTCTTCAACTGGGCTACGAAAAAAAATTATAGTAGTTTTAATACTACAATACATACATTTTAAAAAATATATGTTTTTGTAATGAGAAAACTAGATCATCAGATCGAAATGCCATCTACAGTCTTGCGTTTAATTAAGAAAATTAATTTTCAAATTCCGTATATCATATTTGGATATTGTAGGATATTTGGTTCTTTTTACCCGACTACGGCAAAGCCAAAGGAGGGTTATGATTTTGACAGGCTATGTATGTATGTATGTATGTATGTTCATCTGTTCCCTCATAACTTCTAAACCACTAATCAGAATTCGACAAATGACATATCATTAGAAGCGTCTTAATTGTCCGCTGGTTATAGGCTATATAGATTTTCACCAAATTCAATGTGGCGCCCTCTAGCGGACAAAATATACAGAGTAAAAAAATAAAGTTAAGCTAGATATGCCGTGTTTGGTATCATTTTAAAGCGCTTCACTTGTACATTTCGAATATATATATATTACTAGCATTTGCTTGTGACTTTACCTGTATTCATGGGGTACTTTTATACTTTTTCAGCGTCGTTTTTTGT
>JADANM010007051.1:7255709-7299205 GCA_026213755.1 Eurema hecabe | reverse complement strand
GATTGTATACTATTTTTTACGATATTAAATGCCTACACACAAATAGTTGCTGTGGAAAACGTTAGCTTTCTTTCATGATTCATGGACTCTAAGCCACTTTTCACTAAACATTAATTTTTTTTTGTTACTTACTTAGTTATTCGACTTGCTATAACCTCGTTAGCATTTCACATAAGATCTTTAAAATTAGATTAGATTAATTACGCCATGTATTAATTATTTAAGTAATTTTTGTCATATATATAAGAGGAGGCAACAACTGGCACGTCACCTGATGGAAAGTGATCAGCGCCGCCCATGAGCACTCGCGATGTCACGAGTGTGTTGCCGGCTGGAGGAAAGGTAACTACGCTCTTCTTTTCAAGGTTCCTATGTCGTACGTGTTCGGGAACGCTTATTACCTAGGTATATTAAAAAATTGTGTTTAATTTCTAACTTTTCAATTGAATACATAAATTTGTAATCGCTAAGTTCTTTATATTGAAAAAAATGGCAAATCTCCAAATTGCAATTTTAACGACTTTTTCCTGTTTACAGAAGCTTTATGAAAAGTGCTTTTGCTGTGCCAAGTCTTATTCGAAACTTCAACAGTGAGAAAACTAAAATCAATATGTATGTACAAAGATAATTGGGAATGCGAAATGTTAAAATTTTAAGATTATAATTAATAATTTAAGTGAAAATCGGAATTTTAAGAATTATGATTTTTTTTCTATACCTATAACTTAAACTCAAAAGACACGTATTGCAGAAAAAATATATGTAAAGAGTAATTGCTATTTGATAGACTTATCACAAATCCTTGCTACTTGAACATGTTGCATTACAATTCGTTATATCATTTTAGTACTCAAATGTGCCTTAAATCTCCAAATAAATCGATAATAAACCTGTTTTCTGATCCATAACGTATACGTTTTATTTATTTATTTTTTACTATAATACAATACATTTACCTACAGTTGATATTTTTTATTAAAACCTTAGTACTTTATTTATGTTTTTCCTTTGAAACAGAAGATGGTAGTCAAATGATATTGTCCATACATAACGTGGAGATCAATGGTAAGCGATCGCACGGTCTAATGTCAGGCTGAGCGGGGGCGTGGCGCATCTCACGGCGACTGCCGGACGCCTGCGCCGGCGCATACGGGGTCATTCCTTTATTACACTTATATTGAAATAACTACTTACTGATATTATTTAGATGAAATATTTGAATATGAAATTAGACTTACGGATCTATACCCACGATCTACTGATATTATAAAGAAGATTTTTTTTAGTACGCAACTAGATCTACTGAATAGATGAAGGTAATTCATTTTCTAATAGAAAGCTATGAGTATATGTATATGTATATGAGTGTGTAGGCTCAAATATATAGACTCCTGTGATCCAACTAGTTTATAGATAATAATGAGATATTATTATTATATTGTATGCTGTCAGTCAGACGTGAACAAGGACGTAAAACATGTTTGTTATTAGGTAGGTACTTAGTTGTGAGTTTCGAATTATTTAAATTCACTTTGAGAAAGTCAATTCGATGTACTTATTGAGGAACATGGCTTTTCATAAGAGGCTATGAATAACAAGAAATCATCAATTACTGTTATTGAAACCTAAAATGGTAATTTTGTCATTAAAGTGATCTTGTTTAAAGCGGGTTAAATTACGAAAGATAGCCAGTTTATTCGTAACAAAATAATTTATCGTTTTTAGTGTTTCAGAACCATAAGTATTTCCACCGCCGTTTGCTACAGATTTATTTAGTACCTATGAGAATCAGGCAGTGTAACCGACCGCATTGTGCGTTATTGTGCGAATTAAAAGGGCATCGCATCAGCCGGCGGGCGGGTCACGACGAGCGCGCGTGTGCGTGTTCGTACGTACCTACGTGCGTGTATGTGCGTGCTTATTAAGGGTACTTGTCTTTTAATACGTGCAGTACGTACGCTATATGGTAGTAAAGAGGTTCATAATAAGGTAAGGAACGCAACTTTGTCAGTGGTATAGCTACTTTGGACAAAATTCAATTTTTTTATCTCCACTAATATTATTATAAGGATAGATTCGTTTTTTGTATGTTACAAATTAACTCAAAAAGTAATGGACCGATTTTAATCATTGTTTTTTTTAGTAGAACGCCACTATTATCTATATTTAGTACTATCTACACGTACGAAGCCGGGACGGGCCGCTAGTTTTGTGATAATTCGCCTCGTATGTTCTATTAAAAGGTCGTCTCTAGACAGTGTTTATATGAAATTTTTATTTTTTTAAGTTTACATTAAACATTTACTTAGTTAAAAAAACAGTAGAAATTATTTTTATCTATCAAATAAATTATATACACACAAATTAAGCCACGATAAGTTATTGTGTTTCGTAAAGTATATTTTTATAAGACCAATTTACTATGACAAACAAACTAAGGAATTTTAAAGTAAAGAAAATTCTCGAAGCTATTTTTTAAGCGCTCTATGCTTACAGAGAACTAAATCATGCTATTACGAGCACTTTGTCCTTTTGCAATGCCATTGTCGCTCGTGACCGGTCCGGGAGCGAACCTATTACCCAACTATGTAATAAATACGTCTTGAACATGCAGGCTGTATGTATGTATGTATGTATGTATGTGTAGATCGTGACTGTGATCTGGGATAGTTGACGTGAAATTATGAGGTAAGGACGTTTCGCCTGGCCTTTGAGGGGGGTGGTTTAAGTGTCTATATAAGTTGATACTTTATACATATAAGAATATCTAAACTTAGAATGGTAATATTAGCACGCAAAGTGAAGCCATTTCAAAGTAGACAATTTTGTCTTATTAGGTTCATAGATCGTCGCAGTAAGTATAGTACGCGTCACGAATCTTTAGCGCTGAACGAAACCTGCGCAGAAGTCAAAAATTAGGTGTCGAGGTAACGGCGCGGCGCGCGGGGCGCGTGATCGTCGGGTGCGCGAGCGTTGATTGGTTGTCCCAGTCGTGTTGTCTTTCTCGCACCAATACGTCAGTTACGAGCGCGATTCTACCGATGCGCAGCTATTCTCGTCAATCGCTAAACATAAATAACGCGTACTATACATAGCATCAAAATTAGTATATTTTTTGTAATTTAAATTTTTCTGCATTTATAGGGTAAATTTCTTCCAGCAGCAACATTATCGTGTGCGTGTCCTCCATATTTCATATTTTTCCCTACCATATTTTTGTAGGAGGTATAATACTAACCATTTCATGGCTTAAGTAAGCAAATTATAGATAATAGTATAATAAAAATAATAGATTATAAAGTGTATTGTTTATTTAAAAAGAGCGCCTCTCGCCATCAAACGTAAAATTTTGGCGAGTTTAGTTAATTGTGAAATCTATGTTATACATTTCTTGCAAAAAAAAAAAATAATTTTCTTCATATACTTATATGGAATACAATCGATATGTAAGAGATGATACGTATTAAAAAAATCAATAAGAAAAAAAATATTCAAAAGAATGCCGCGATATTAAATAAAAATATAAATTTAAAGCATGTCAGTGGTGTCAAATAAAATTAAACGACGAAACAATCTTGATACTTTATAACTAAAATAATTTATTTACAACTTTTCTTATGTCTCAATATTTCTACCGGCGTTAAATACAACGTTTGTTTGCAAACATCGCACTTATACTCTTTGCTGTTAGGTTTATTTTCCCTTGGAACAACTTTCTGTTCCTTCTCGATTGTTCTAGAAGAGCACGTGAACTCTCGATGTTGGATCCGCTCTAAGGGAGACAAACATACAGTAATTTCGCAGTTGGGACATTTCCATGGAAGGGAATACGTTTCTTGATAGCTGTTGTAACTCCAGTCGGAATCCACGACACTGTTAAGGAAATAAAAGAAAAGTATTTTTAAAAGCTACACAGATTAAAAAAGAAAACATCTAAATTAACACAGATAAAAAGTAATACGAGGGAAAAGCAACCGTAGATATTTTTTTTTATAAAATTATAAAAAAAAATAATATCTACGGTTTGTAGTAGTTAATAATATCTACTAGCATAAATATGCTATGAGATGTTCTCTATATAAAAATTTAACATTAAAATCAACGAAAACTATTCTATAGTATACTTTATTGCGGTATTTTTTCTCAGATATTCCTAATATTTCTATAGACTACTATGTCACCAAGAGTTCATTTTTTAAGTGTTTAAACTAAATAATTAAATTTTTCAACAATGCTTCACTTAAATCTTAAGTTCATACCAAGTAAATCTAAAAAACAAACTCACCAATTAAACAAAACATTCTCAGTCACAAACACACCGCCCTTCTTCTCGTGTGATTTTCCTTCGAACCCTGGACTGAACGGATTGGGGTCTACCATATTTTGACCATCACCACTGTACAATACCTTCAAGTCAGCTGGTAACAATCTCTTTATCGTATAATAAACTTCACTCGTCATATAAGAGCTCATATCTTTCGATAATTCGTATTGAAGATCTTGGTATGGAATTTTATTTTTATTTTTTTCTAGTTCGCTTTCTACTGACTTATTGGGGCTTGCATCTGTAAGAAACAAAGACCGGTTTAAGGTTAAAATTTAAATTTTATTACTACGCAGTTTATAAATTATAGCACGTATAAAAATGTCTCTATATTTTTTTAAGCTTATTCTAGTATCAAAATTGATCATGCCAGTTGAATCAAGTATCTGTAGGGATTTTAAAGATATTTTCTTACAAAATACATTAGACCCGATACATCATAACAAGCTATATCGATTTTAATAATACTTTTTAAATATATTTGTCTTCGTGTATAAAAATTACTTTTTTCCGACATATATAAAAAAAACCGGAAATTAAACCGTGAAGCAAGCATACAATCTATTTACACTTTTTTGATATAAAATTGATATATATAAAGTAATTCGATACCAGAAATAGACAGAGACAGTCTGAATCATCTCTATCTCACTCATATTAAAAAAAAGTAACATCTCACCTAAAAGCCGCCTATTTATAAGCGCGTCCCATCTCTGCCTTATTTTAGCAGCTTTTAACAATAAATTAATTCCACTATCGGGAAAAGGAAACTCCAGTAACAACCACGAATCACATATAATTCTGAAAAAAAAAATTGAATACGCGACTTTGCATATAAAAATGGCTGTAACATACGGAAGGACAGACGGACAGACAGACATGACGCATTTATAAGGGTTCCGTTTTTTACCATTTGGCTACGGAACCCTAAAAAGCAATACTGTAAATTAAAGAGTGTATTTAAGGTAAAATGTAACATTGTGTAATGTGTATGTGTGTCTACGAGTACCTTTAATTTGCGAACAGAATGATGAAGAAAATTTTCTAATTCCTCAAAATTTGATTGTAATGTTTTATTAACTGTGCACCCAACAGGATGTTATATTGAACTCAATTTAAACTATGATAACTTTAATTATATATTACGGGACTTCTTGTCTTGTGACTGACTGACATAGTGATCTATCAACGCACAGCCCAAACCACTGGACGGATCGGGCTGAAATTTGCAGTTCAGGTAGATGTTATGATGTAGGCATCCACTAAAAAAGGATTTTGACCAATTCTACCCTCAAGGGGATAAAATAGGGGATGAAAGTTTGTATGAAAATCGACGCGGACGGAGTCGCGGGCAACAGCTAGTTATTTATATAAGATTATAACTGTTTTTGTACCTGGTAAATCCAAAATTAGTGTCAATAGAATGTGCTAGTAGCAACAACGTGTGCGCAGCTGGCATTCTCATAGAATTCACTATATATGGCTTAGTAGTTTCTAACAGCGATCTGAAAATAAATTAACGTTTCTTACGGACCACATTACACATACGTTGAAACAACATACAAGATTTTTTACAATTAGACAGTTAAACAATAAATAAACATCTTTTTTTCGTTTAATTAAAATTTTCCTGGAATTTGAGTCAATACTCTACTATATAGATATTTTTTCTTTACGAAAATATTCTTAGGAAATTACCCTTAAAAATACCCTTCATTCTCGGACATAGCAATATTAACACCCTGTATAAATGTTTACATTAAATTTACTTACAAATAGCACAAAACCTGGTGATTAGCAGATACAGGCACTTTGCTCTTGTACCCCGGTGGCGCATCGGTTATGTCCGCTTCGCTCAGCTGGAGGGTGCGGGGTTGCTTGCCGAAGTACGACGTCGGGTGGAGGAATATAAACGGCTTGCTCCACGTGTGGAACAATTGGTCTGACACCGACTAAAATATAAAAAAATAATAAAAAAAAAATATTCTAAAAGGCGCCAAGTCTTTATTAAGCTTACTTTGTAATTAACACTTTTAATTGTTTTTAAGGTAATTTTATTTATCTTGGCTTATGCGCATTATATTATAACCTAGCTGTTGCTCGCGACTTCGTCCCCGTTGATTTGTTTTTCCATTATTTCTTAGCTCCTATTATTCGCAGCGTGATGTTATGTAGCCTAAAGCCTTCCTCGATAAATTGTCTATTCAATAAAAAAGATTTTTTCAATTTGAACCAGTAGTTCCCGAGATTAGCGCGTTCAAACAAACAAACAAACTCTTCAGCTTTATATATTAGTATAGATATAGATTCGGAAGGTGCACTGACTTCTAAGATACAGTTTTCACCTAGTTAAGAAGTCAGGGTCTTTATGTTCTTGCCCTCATAGCCATGATACTAAAATTTGTAATCTTTGTGTCTTTTTTAGTATTAATAAATATTTATTATTATTATTGCTTTACTAGCTGCTGCCCGCGACTCCGTCCGCGTGGACTTTCATATACACTTTGACCCAACCTTCTCCGCCTTTTAACCCATTTTCCCAATTAAAAAGTAGCCTTTGTTCTTTCTCAGGCTCAAGACCATCTGCGTACCACATTTCGTGATAATCGGTTCAGTAGTTTAAGCGTGATAAAAAGACAGAGAGACAGACAGGGTTACTTTCGCATTTATAATATTAATATGGATTCAAATTCTTATCAACTCAACATATTTATTTAACTGAACTACGAAAAATGCCAAAATAAGTTTTAATACACTGATATAAATTACAAAAAATTGTAAAGAGAAAAAAAATCATCAGATCGAAATGCCATCTAGAGTCTTGTGTTTAATTAAGAAATTTATTTTTAAATTCAGTATATCATATCTGGATATTATAGGATATTTTGTTCTTTTTAAAATAAATAAATACATATAAATTTATTTACCTTGCAATGGTTGAATTCATCTGCAACAGCGATTTGGGGGTACAAGGCTCGACACAACACTATCTGTCAATAATCAAAAATTATTAACCTATTAAATTGTGAAAACCTCATCAAAACTTGTCAAGTCGTTTTAAAGTTTATAGCTTAAACACAGACAAACGCTGGAAATTGAAGTAGGCATATATTGATACAATAATATAAAAAAATGTATTTCTATAATATCTGTATGAGAAATCGTAACTCAGAAAAGTGGATACAATGTTATAAGACTAACTGAACCGTAAACTACTGTTTATATATCTGTTTAAGAAACTATAGCTCCTTAACGACTAGACCGTTTTTGATGCTGTTTTTATTTATTTGTAGAATTCATTTTTTAATTTGCGACTCGATACGAGAACAATGCCTCACCTTCAACATAACCAAATCCCTCCCACTGGAAGTACTCGATCCATTAATCAGCGCCTGTATCCTGGTGGCGTCATTAGTGAGCCTGAACTCTATATCCCGGATGTCCAGGGCATTATCATCTTCCTTCCCGTCAACTATCTCCCAGGAGTCGACCTTGAGTCGCTTACGACGTTTCGAATCTTCAGCTGCTTTTTGTTTGTATTGCCTGTTGTGAAAATTATAATATTAGTGTCGAGGATCAGAAGTCATGTATACTTATAATTAAAAAAAGAACTTTTAACAACAAGCTTTCATATAAATGTTCTAAAAAGCAAATAAACTTTTGCTAATTTATTTATACTATAATACTAGCTGTGTCCCGCAGTTTATACCGCGTAGTTCCCGTTCCCGGGGCAATACCGGGATGTAAGCTATCCTATCTTTTAAGTTGGATCAAACTGCACGTGGTGTGCGAATTTTATTATAATCGGTTAAGTGGTTTAGGAGTCCATTGAGGACAAACATTGTGACACGAGATTTATATATATTAGGATTACTAGCAGCGTGACTAAAAAAGCTTAAGTCAAGGAGTCCGCCATATTGGATTTAGTGTGACATCTTATCATTACGATACTCATCATATTTTAGGTGTACATTGAATATGATTTGCCATGTTGGATTTAGAATGACGTCACTCCCTTATCAATGCACTATCGTATAAACTGTATACACAATTTCAGATAAATCACTTCATATAACTGCTTTAAAATGAAATTAGTTCTAAGATTTCACCCATCTGGCGTAATTGTAAATGACAGTATGCGGTATTTTTTCAATAAAATAAGAGACTCACGGCCAAATACTCATACGCAAATTCAATTTAAGCACGCCTTAAGTCTCGTAATTTTGACAGAATAGTATGGCGGACTGTCAAATCGGACCGTTTTAAGTTGTACTTAAGTTTAAGTTGCGTTTCAGTACCGGTACCAGCTGTTTTTTCACCCGTCCCTTACACATGACTTAACTATACATTATTAAAGACCTGTTATAATTTTACTAAATAATATAATAAGATAAATATATTAATGTAGTAATATTACCTTCTCATATCTTTAAGTTGTTTCATCTGTCCGTGTCGCAAGGCTCTCTCGGAGGAAGACATATATTCAGCTTCCGGTGCTTCTGTCAAATTGTTATCCTAAAAATTCCAAAAACATAATTATTATATTTTAGTCATAGTTTATTTGTTTTATAACAAACAGAAGTCTGGGATGGGACAACCCATCCTGTCTTTTAACAGACCTGTAACAGTCTTTACTTGTCTTGACCTATCGCGTAGTCTTTACCTATAACTGTAACAATACCTTTACTTGTAACGAAGTCTACTACACTAATAACAAAGTCTTTAATTGTAACAATATTTTACTTGTAACTAAGTCTTTAACTGAAACAATATTTTTACTAGTAACATAGTATTTAAATGTTACAATATCTTTACTTGTAACAAAGTCTATACTAATATCAAAGTTTTTAACTGTAACAATATCTTTACTTGTAACGAAGTCTACACTAATATCAAAGTCTTTAACTGTAACAATATCTTTACTTGTAGCGAAGTCTACACTAAAATAACAAAGTCTTTAATTGTAACAATATTTTTACTTGTAACAAAGTATTTAAATATAACAATATATTTACTTGTAACGAAGTCTACACTTATATCAAAGTCTTTAACTGTAACAATATTTTTACAAGTAACAAAGTATTTTAATGTAACAATATCTCTACTTGTAATGAAGTCTACACTAATAACAAAATCTTTAACTGTAACAAAGACTTCTCTTATTAAACTACCTGTATCAAACTTTACCTATAAAAGTCTACACTTGTAACAAAGTCGTAACCTGTAACAAAGTCTTCAACTGCGCAGCCAACTTGGTCATCTCATACAGTCTCTGCTCCTCTATTCCTCTCCTCTTGCACCAGGCGCGTCCTCCTCCTTTATTCTTCTCTTTCAACCAAGCGCAGTACAAAGACACTAGAGTTATTGGATCACCATGGTCTGATTCGTCTGGTTTTCTTGCGTTCTGTTATTAGAAGATTACATTAAGGTAAGTCTTTTAAAAATAAGATTTACGAAAGATAGGAACTTTATTCTCTTCTTAGAAAGAGAAGATTTAAAGTTAAGAGTTTAATAGTCTTGAGTAGTTTCAAAAAAGTTAATATGCATTGAAATGTTCATTAAAATACTTTTTAGGAAGTAGATTAAAATATTAATACCCAAAAGGGTCACCATCCTGCGAGTTAAGCAAAGTTATTTTAAGAGGTATTGTCTTCAATATATTTTTTTAAATAATAATCTTATAAGATATTTAAAATGAAAACATTTTCACATGGCTCTTAATTTAAGAAATATTCAGATCTTTGATATTTTCAATTAATTTATACATAACAATAACACCATGTTTGTATAAAACTTATTTAATACAGATTATGTTAACGGAGCCAGTCTTCCACAACACAGGGAAACCTTCTGTGGAAGCTGTGCAAATGCATATTTTGTACCGTTTCTCAATAAATGTATTTTTATTTTTTAATTTTTTTCTGAAATTTATAGAACAGTATACTATGTACCATGAAATATTTTTTTTATTTACATAGTCCAAGGCAGGCAGAACTATTGTATCCATCGCAGATAATTACATATAAGTTGAAATAAGTACTTTATATGTTAAACATACCTCACACTCAAAGTCTCTATGAGCCCTTGTAGTATATATAGATCGTATTCCCAGAGCTGCTGCTAAAGCTAATGCTGAATCCAGCTTATGCGGTGGTAAAGTAGCACTGCCCACTACTAAAGCCTTCGCCAAAGATACTTCTACTGGTAAATTAGCCAGCGCTTTTCCTAGAGCTGTTAGCTTCTCGTTAGATGTTAAAGCACCCTGTAAAATACAAAAATAAATCAATAAAAATGGCGGAAGGATGTAATCTTCCTCTGAACCAAAGGGAGGATTCTCGACCTGACTGGCCCTGATGGTTCGATGTCAAGAAGTTGTATATACGCTAAGTCTCGAACAAATATTGTAAGCGTGATTCAGAACTCGGCGCCTTAGTAGCGGTAGCTACAGTCTTATGGATTTTTTTGTTAGTAATTCTTGAATATCGAAACATTGAACAGCGCCATCTAGTTACAAAATATGCTACAATTGTCTAATTGAGTCTGGATAATGGATAAATTACATATGTATTCTAATATTCTGTAGAAATATAATATAATTTAATATCTTAATATATATAAATTACGTGTCACGTTGTTATCCGCGATTGACTCCTAAACTACTGAACCGATTTTAAATTAAATTTGCACATACTGTGCAGTTTGATCTAACTTAAAAGATAGATTGAAAGATAAGATAGCTAACATCCCGGTATTGCCCCGGGAACGGGAACTACGTGGGTAAAGCGGCACGTTTAGTCCATACAAATATTATAAATACGAAAGTAACTCTGTCTTTCCATCGCGCTAAAACTACTGAAGCGATTAGGACGAAATTTGGTACACATATGGTCTAGAGCCTGAGATAAAACATAGGCTACTTTTTAACTGGAAAAAAGGGTTAAAGGGGGGAAGGGGGAGGGCAAAGTGCGGGCAGCAGCTAGTTTATTATAAAACTTACATGTTGTTTTAGCTCCAACAAAGCCTCCTCAACCGCGTTTTCTGGAGGAGCATCTATAAAGGGGAACCTCCTCACGTCACTGACTCCCAGAGAGCTCATTAACAGAAGTAGAGACGCAAGGGGTACCCTGGACACTTCTGGGGTACTGAACGCGTCCATATCTGCATATTGCTCTGCTGAGTATATGCGGTAGCATACACCGGGACCTGGAATTAATGTATCTTCATGTAGAATTTCAGTAACTCAACTGGGAGGGTTATCTATTTATTTATTTATAAATTATTATTAAATATATAAATATATTATTAAATGAATTACCAACACCATATACAAAGAGATAGTGCTGAAAAAAAAATCAGTGTCAACAATGTAAATGTTACCGCGAAAAGATATAGTATAATCCTTTAGAACCATAGAAAATAAAAGGGTTATTAAATCGATTAGTTTACCCTTCTGCCTTAGTGGGCACTTACTTTTTGTGAAAATTTGTCTTTTAAATTTGGTTTTTGGTGGTTTAGGTTGCCAGAAATTATTATAACTTAATATCAGGTGTTAAAGATTAAAAACAAGTTCTAGGACAAGACATATCAAATGACAAACATTACCTATACAGTGTGTTACAAAACAAGTGTCCGATCCGAAAACCTCTTACCATATAATATATATCCCTATTTTGCTATCGGTTTAAAAAATAACAAAATAAGTAAGTTTGTTAAAAATAACATGGCAACACCGTCTCGCGTTCACGCGCTCTATTAGCGCTAAGCAGTTAAGCACTATAGTAACAATATAGGGTCTACAAACCGTACGTGAGATGCCAGCGTTTGTGAATTTGTCGAATTTTTTTACTAGTAAACATAATGATTTTAGATATAGATTTTTTTTATTTTATTCGTAATGGTTTTTGGATAGAAAATATTACTCTAGTAGTTAATAATATAGAATCACATATCAAGTACGTGATTCTTCCACTAATCTATACCTGTTCGTCCAGCTCTGCCCTTTCTTTGGTCAGCGCTCGCTTGCGATATCCAGAACTCCTTTAATCTTTGCATTTTAGTGGACGAATCATAGCTCATTTCTTTAACCTGAAACACATTATATTCACAATTATAACATTTAATCATTTTGTATGCATTCAAACAACAAATAATAAAAAAAAACATAAAAATATTTAAAAAAAAGTTTATTATGTAATGCGGAAATTGTATTCAGCGCCATCTAGTTTCAAAGTTCTAAAGACTATCATGACATAGTATAAAATAAAACAATTTCGCTTTCGATTGTCTGCCTTTGCTATCTGTTTCTATGTATGCTTAGATCTTAAAAACTACGCATCAGATTTTGATATACATTAGGGAGATTGATTTAACATGGAAATATAGATTTATGAGATTGCTTGTTTGTAAATAATTAATATAAACACAATCATATTAAAATATTTTATTAATTTGGTTTATACCTTTCCAGAATCCACAACGAACCGTATACCATCAATAGTAACCGAGGTCTCTGCAATATTTGTAGAAATTATGCACTTTCTTACACCCTCTGGTGGATAATCAAATACCTAAAAAGTGGTTAAGAAAATTGTCTTTAATACACAATATGATAAGTAGCAAAACGTATACATATTAAAATAAATTATAAATGGGAAAGTGTGTCTGTTTGTCTTTCTTTCACAGCAAAACGGCTGGACCGATTTAGTTGAAATTTCGTTTGTAGATAGATGATTACCTGGATTAAAAAACTACTTTTTATCGGGATAGAAGACCCCGTTCCCGGGGCATTACTCCGGTATTGCTAAAACCGCGAGGAGCGGCTAGTACATAGTACATATAAATTTTACTTTTAAAATTAAAAATAGTAAAACTCACTTTATCTTGTTCCACCAATGACAAACCACTATGCAATGGCAACACTATCCAATTTTTATTTTTCTCAGCATACTGCTCTGCCGCATCACAGATCGCAGTTATTTCTTGCACGCCGGACATAAATATCAAAAGATCGCCTCTTTCATCACCTACACAATTTTTTTTTATATAAAAAAAAACAAATGTACAATTTATATAATATTTAAATATTATATGCGTAGATGGGCAACCAGGTAAAAGGGTTTATGAAAACTAGTTGTGGGGATCCTTGCGCCTTTAAAACAAGGGCCATATATTCCTGTGGCACACCTACAAACTATAAAAGACTTATCGAAATAAACAAAAAAAAACTAAATATCTAATATTTTATTTCTTAAAAAGGCATTTAACGAATCAAAATTTAGACTCTAAATATAAAACCTCATATAGATTATGACAATATGTAAATAACACAATAATTTATTTAAATAAACTAATACTTACTTGGATACTTATTATCTATCAAGCTCATTATTTGAACAAATGGCTGCGGATCGAGCCGGTCGTCTCGGCTTGGTTTATCTTCAATCAATATGGGCTTATAATTTAATTCTATAGGAAATAGTCGGCCTGGGACCTGTGAAATAATTTATTTTTAACCTTCCTTTTATGTTAAGACAATATGTATCAGTTCATATAGATCTGACAATAATAGAGTATTTATAAATTTTTATATATAATTAAATAGGATAATAATTATGGAATAACTTGTTTTTTATTTATTTCATTTAAAATGATTTTCTTGATATGTGGATTATTTGATAGCTATAGTGTTTGATTGCTTCTTATATTAACAAAACTATCATTTATAAGCAGGCTTTATACATCAGAATTGTGGCGAATAAAAAATTTATTAGAAAAAACTTACTTGTATAACAACAGCTGATTCTGCACTAAAATAGTCTTCAAATAATTTAATATTTATGGTAGCTGACATTAAGACAAGCTTTATGTCACTTCTCGTATGTATGAGACACTTTAGTACTCCTAATAGAAAATCGCCCATTAGATGCCTTTCATGAATTTCATCCAATATAATTACATCATAGTTGGGTAAATTTTCTGAGGACATCTGTAATTCACAAAGATACAGCAAAGACTTTAAAAATAACATCTTATATTCATATATTAATTCTATTTTAGAATTAATTATTCTTTTGTTAGTATGTATTACTCTTCTTATTGTAAGTTTTTTATTTTTTCACTAACCACAACCCAGTTTCATTCATAAATTATATCTTTCTGTTTATCAAACTAAATCATTGTAACAGCGACTAGGCATATTAAAAAGACATTTCTGATATAAATATTAGTATATATTTAAAAAAAGCAAAGTAAAGATAACAAACAAAATTACCTGTCTTAATAAAAGGCCCTCTGTGATAAAACAAATACTGGTATCAGCTGTTTTGCTTTTCTCAAATCGTATTTGGTATCCAACTTTAGTTTCAAATTGAGAAAGCATTTCAAATGCAACTCTCTTTGATAATGATATACATGCTATCCTCCTTGGTTGTGTACAAGCTGAAATAAAAAAAAACATTAACCTCTTATTAGAAAGGAAGTCTATTAAACTGATGTGATCCAAATTTTCTGCACTAACACTAGATGTCCAGATTTGTTTATTTATTAACGTTGGTTGAAATTACACGTGTTTAAAGACCCTTCACAACTAATACTCTAACAAAACTACTTATAATATTAGAAGGGAAAGTCATTATATTAAAAAAAATACAAATAGATGATATCAATATATTATGTGTACAGTAATACTCTACTTACCCAATTTACTTAAGAATAATTGGATATATTTTTAATGTGTTATTAAATGTCTATAGACTAGAAATTATATTTTAAAAATACTGATTTTAAGAAATTGTCTACTTAATTTTTTTACCTAAATAGAATGAATTTTTCACTGTGCTGCACTGATAAAAAAATACTAATAATTCTGTGTACTGGGGCATTCCACGCCAAATGGACAGGTAAAAAAAGGTCGATGCTTCCAATTTCAATAATATTTTAGTATGTTATACCTATATAGGTCCTCAACCTAGTCAATCCATATTTTTACTCTGTGGTATATAGTTATTGATTTAGAGCCTAATGAAGTTTTGAGTCTACAGCAGGAATGCACTATTTGCAGTCCCAAAAAACGTTATTTAAAATGTAGAAACAATAAACTTAATAAATGTATTTTATAGTTTAGATATTGAGCTCTCTTTTGACATTTTTAGAAAGTGAATTTTTTTTTTTGAAATTAAAAAAAATTGAATTTTATTTTACTAACTCGATTTTCTCAAACTTGGACCACTTTAATTTTTTTTATTTTTTTTCAATAATAGCTTATAGTATGTAGATTAATCCTTGCCAAGTCTCATAATGGGCCCGGGAGTAGTTTAAGAGCTAGAGAAGTTATAAGGCCGGAGCGCAGCGGTAGGCGCCGTGCCGCGCCTGGAGCCCGTTAGTACCAGTTTGCAGAAATATTCAATTTTATGAATAATTCATTGATTTTTCTTTACGATGCGAATAATACAATATATTAATAAAAAAACAACAGGTTAGTGTTCATATTTTTACAATTTTAGCACTACTGGTGCGTAATGCACCTACTGTTAAATGGAATAAGTATTTACCAATATTTTTATATCCTGCTGCATGAAGGTACTGGGGAACTTGAGTAGATTTTCCACATCCGGTATCCCCTGCTACTACAACTACTTTCTCATTTTTAACGGCTGCTACAATTTCTTCTCTGAAAATTTTATTATTAAGATAAGAAAGATAAGCCTATATTTTCTGACTATGTTTAACCATATCCATACCAATATTATAAATGCGAAAGTAACTCTGTCTGTCTGTCTGTCTTTCCATAGCGCTAAAACTACTGAACCCATTAGGACGAAATTTGGTACAAATATAGTCTAAAGCCTGGGGAAGGACATAGGCTACTTTTTTTTAAATCAACCCCCAAAAGGTAGTGCGGGCGGTTGAAACTTTTTATAATTTTACAGTCTCACAACCAATAATTCTTTTTTTAGAATAATCCTGGATATATGAGGATGGTTTTAAGCAAAAAAAATTGCAGGCGTAGGGTATAAAGTTTCGGGTAGGATTTGGACAGCGCGAAACGAACTTGTGTTGGGCCAGCTAGTATTAATTTTAATAGTAGTAGTAGTAATCATATTAATAGTATTTAATAAATATAACTTAAATTAATATTAAACAATCAATAATCTATATGTTTCTCACCAATCATCATTCATGTCAGGTTGTATTCAAACAGATTAATGGCAGATATTATTAGAATATTAAACTAAAGCACTTAAAATTGTGTTATTAGGAGACAGAAAATTTTAGAATAAAGAATAAACCAAAATACCTGTACTTAGCTACAGGAAGATCATTTTGAGCTTTTCTTAGCTTCTTCAACTTCTCAAATTTCTCTTTATTCTTAAAATCAATGTAAATCGAGACAATGTCCAAGAAAGCATTAAACTTTCTATCATCAAGCCTATGTCTTTCTTTCTCGTCATACACTTCTATATATTTCATTTGAACCTTAAAGTTTATACAATCCAGTTTTGAAAATGATTGCTGTGTTTCTGATTTAAGGGTATCCTTGTTATCCAGAGGAACGATTGGCTTTCCAGCTTTTTTAAGAGTGGCTTCATACTTCTTAACAAATACCCAAAAGTCATCAATACTATTTGCTACCGTATTGGTATCCTTGCTATATAGTATTATTTTATTAAGGTTTCGTTTGTAATTCAAAAAACTAAAATCTGTATCAACTGTTTGCCTCTCATGAGGACTCAAAGATCTTTTTTTTATTTTTATTTTATCTCTATGTTCATCTTCACGAGATCGAGATCGAGAACGTTTTCTTTTATAACTGCTGTGTCGGGAATTCCTTGGCATGATTTATAAATTTATTTTAAGAGGTTTACCATTATTAGAGGTACCAAATTTTCTCTTAAATCTTAAAGGTAAGGTACATACAACAAATGAATAAATGTTTTTGTAAACATTAAGTTTACAATATTGTACATCTGTCATCTGTCATATACATACATAGAATGTCATCTTATATTTTTGACGTTGTCAATTATTTTTCAGTTATAGCAATAATTACTGTTTACTGTTTGCCAGTGTCAAATTATAATTTTAATCATGATCTCGCATAATATATTTTAAATATTGTTTACTACTATTTTACAAAAATGGCTACTACTATAGTAGTAAAATTATATTTAAAACGCGAGAGCCCAAGATTTTTCCAAGATAATAACTAAAAAATGTAAGAACTACAATAAAAAAGTAATAGGTAAACTAAATTTTATAATTCTAAGTACCATAAGTATAGTACTTCCATTTCAAACAAATTTCATACATTTTCTTTTGTTTCTAGGAAAAATAAACAGGTGTGTTATAAAATATGTAGTTTTTTTCGTCTAACACAGTCCTCGGTCTAAGTTTTATATGTTATCCAATGCCCTCTATCGTCGATATTAAGATTTTTAGTTTCGATCCGCCATTGCGTTCCGCCATTTTGCTTGTTCGGGAGTGAACGTAAAACGGCTCCTATGTATTCTAAAGTGGTGATAAGTTATTTATTTTAATAAATTAGTGTTTCAACACACTAATGGCTTGCTTAAACACACTTAAGTTAGAAATTAAGACATTAGAACAAGTGTTTCCAAAAAATCATGAGCGGTTTCAGATAATGTCAGCTAGTGTCGACGAACTGACCTGCAGATTCGTTGGCAGAAATGGAAAGAAATATGAAATACACGCGAATATCACAGTAAGTACACGATTTGAATATTTAAATAACTTTACGTGTATGTCAATAATATTTTATTATTGATGAATGCGTTTATTGATTACCTTTGTGACAAAGGGTCGTTGTTTATGAGGGCAGGGCTGTCAACAAAAGATTTACGGAAGTGATTATTTTATGGAAGAATCTAATTTATTTCAGTTTTAAATTGGTTAAGTTTATAATCATGTAACGTTATTCAGTGGAAATGATGCAATTGCTTTGGTGCAGTGCGCGCAGGTTTCGATCGCAGCTCATTTCTACATTAGAGAATTTCACGGGTCCATGACGAATCATTGTATCGATCATTCTGGTTTCAGTGCGTTGCTTTTAGTGTTTGAAACTAGTTACAGCTATTTTTATTGAGGGTAAGCACTGTTTTGTTTAAGTAACGGTACAGATGCGCGAATTTTGGGACAATGCTTCTTAGTCATGTTTTCTACCTGTTTTTTGTGTGCGAGGTATCTCAGCCGTTGAAATACCTTTTATTGTTAAAGTTATAAGCAAATACAGTAAAACATTGTATAGAGATATGGTACTTTCATTATACATTTTTTTATTTTTTTGTATGTAGTTTAATAACAATAAGATATGCTTAGATTTGTAGTGTGTTTTGCATGTCTGCAACAAAGAATAAATTTAATAAATATTGACTTAAATATTATTTTGAATAATAATGATAATCTGTTTTGTTTACTTTTTCTCCGCATATTTTGATGTTATTGTTGTTGTGCCATCAAATAAATCACTGTTTACTTTCCCTATCTTTTACGAGTGCGACACTAATATCAGTATTATAATATTGTATAAATATTTCAAAGGTCGAAAACTTGATGTAAAATATGCTAAGATGTACTTCAACAGTTTTGTGATTCATATTGACTTTTTTGTGAAACTCTCTTTTTTAATTAATTTCATGTGAATCAGTCACAAAAATGGAAATTTTCATAGCAGTCTTAGTCATTATAGTTCTTAGATTTAGTGACTAGTGTATTTGGGTTAAATTATCATAATTGCTATATTTTAATAATCCAAGTGTTGCATCAGCTGCCTGTAGGCAGATTCTAAACATATTATCTTGTAATTAAATATAATAAGGTTAACTAAATCATTTATTGTAAATCATATTTTCTTGTAAGATAACACTCCTCTGTAACTTACAATTATTACTAAAGTTTTGTTAAGACATAATATATACACCATATTATTTTACCATATGTATGGTTTGCCATAAATGTAACAATGAATGAAGTAATAGCAAATTGAAAGAAGATACATATTCTCTGTGTGTTAAATTATAGGTAGTATAAAGTTAATAAGTTGAATTATTATTGTATATGTATGTAAGAACATGTGCAGAGTTCTTTTGACTATTGAATTTCAATGTTGTAAAATATAAGTATTACCAACTATATCTATTTCTTAATTCATTAAAATTACTTTTATTTTTATATGTATTCATTACTGTTATTTAAAATGTAATAAAGACAAAGAGAATGAACCATAAAATAAATGTAGATATTACATTTGCATATTTTGCACATTAAGTATTGGAAAACAATTGTGTCTGTGTTTTTAAGTATTCTCGTAAAGATCATAATTGAATAAAACAACTTTAAAAATATAATGTTTATATAAACAATGTGTTTTCAGGAAACATACCCAAACACTCCTCCGGTATGGTTTGCGGATAGTGAAGACCCCATAGTGACAAATGCAGTACAGATACTCAGTAACACACAGGGCAGAGACAATCATGTTATAAATCAGGTACTTTAAAAAATCCTTATTTTAGAGGCAACTTTACCGTAAATCCCAAATATTTTAAAAACAAAAAACAGGCAGCAAAAACTTATATATGTACCTATTTTTTCATTTCTTGACTTGTAAAATAATGCATTACGTGGTTTTTGATTTAATTTAAATTTTAAAGTGATACAGTAATGTCCATTCTTATTAACTGTTTGTGATTAGATCTTGAAACTAGTTTAGTCTTGTATTTGTCTTGCCAAATGTAAAAATGTATTTAATTGTCAGGAAGAATAAGGGAAACTGATATAATTTCTAGGTTGGCATATTACTGAGAGAGTTATGCAAGTTACACGGCATACCGGAGCCTCCAGATTTAGATTCACTCTCTCTGCCCGTCCACCCAGCACCACAACACAGGTTTGTTCTAAAAAAAAACTTAGAAACACACCATTTTATTCATTAATATCTCCTCGTCAACCCAAATGTTTATTTTTTATCAACAATAATTTGTGTAGAAATATACAACATTAAATATTATATTGATTTTCTCTTGATTCACTATCTGATGAAAAGTGCTTGAAAATCGGTTTCGTAGTTTTAAAGATTTAGGCATGCCTAGAGACAGACAGAAAAAAAAAAGATTAGTTTTATACTATGTTATGATTTACAAAAGTTATTGAACATAGTCGCTAATGTTATCGTTTAATTTTACAATCAAAATTTCTCTCGGCATATTGTGTTCTTACATACAGCATACATACCTTGTACTTTTTTATCGTGAGTAAACAACTATTCGCTCGGAACATAACACTCGATAATCGATAGTGCACTGCGCAATTGGTTCCCGTAGTTCGATCGTGTTTACATTTAATATTAATATTCATTAATCGATAACACTTTCTTATGGTACTTGCAGTATTATAAACGCTATTGTTAAGTAATTGAATTATAACAACTACATAAATGCGTAGTAGTAGTACATAATTCGAGAGGCGATTAGTTAAGTTAAACCGTTTTTATTTAAAAATCATTATTTAGGTATAACATTATTTAAGTGTTTCTCATAAAATTTAATTTAATTTTTGTCAAACAAAAATTTACGAAATTAATTATATATGTTTGTATATTAGGTATGTTTTTGCTTATAAATAAGAAATATAATATTACCTATATTATATTAGTATTTATTTATTTTTTTAATTCCAGAGTACCGAGTGTAACATCGAATGGCGCCGAGTCAGGAACAGAGGAAGATGAGGAAATGGCTGCTGAAGAAGATGAATCTGAAGGGGAAGACGACTTGCCACTAGAAATGGTAGATGACGCTGGCAGAAGCAACAAGGTGAGTGTTGTGGTCGTAAGGTAGCCTATATCACTTTCAATGAATGCTATTCTATGGCTAGATAGATATATTTTATCAGTTATAATTCTAAATAAAGGCTCTTGAAAACAGTACTTTTTGTAAAACAATGTCTAGTTAAATTATAGAAAGTAGCCTATAGTACTTGTAAATTACAAGTACAATAGGCTACCTTATATATCTGCATTACAAGTTGTAATGAATGAGGCTATCATATGAACATATTGTTCATACATATTTTAAAGCCATTAGTAGTTCTAAGTATAGGTCCTTATAAAAACTTTTTTTTTGTCTTGTGTGAGTAATTAAAATTATGTTGCTTTAAAAATAACTTACTGCTTAATTAATCTTTAAAAAAATTCTAGGGTATTATTGCTATTTAACGTTTAGTTAGTAAGTCCTATGTATAAAGTTTTATATAAAGCTTAATTTTTAATAAAATTTCAGGACGACATGGAAACGGAACACTTAGCAACGCTTGAAAGACTAAGACAGAACCAACGGCAGGATTACTTGTCTGGCAGCGTGTCTGGTAGCTTGCAAGCCACTGACCGCCTCATGAAGGAACTGAGAGACATATACCGTTCACACTCATTTAAGAATAACATGTATTCTATAGGTAGGTATCCTTTTTAGAATTGTTAAGTATGTGTAGTACTTGCAATAGTTACTGTATATGTTTAAGATGAAAAAACTTAACAATATAAATATTATAATTTAAAATGATCTTTAATTGATGGATTCTATTTATTTTATATTAAACATGTCTGTTTAATTATGCCATTAGTGAGTTGATACTGAAAGTTACATGTTTATTCAAAATATTCTTTTCTTATAAATCCCTCAAACTATATCTCTTCTTATTCTTCTTTTACATATAATCCCACATTATTCCAGAGCTGGTAAATGATTCACTATACGAATGGAACATAAGACTGCGGTCTGTAGACCCCGACAGCCCATTACACAATGATCTGCTGGTGCTCAAAGAGAAGGAGGGCAAGGACTCGATATTACTCAATATCATGTTCAAGGAGACATATCCCTTTGAACCGCCTTTTGTTAGGGTTGTCTACCCTATTATATCTGGTAAGGGTTGGCACCAACTGAATAATATAATCTTCTCAGTATTAATTATATTTGATCGGATATATAAATTGTTATGTAGATGTGTCATTACTATCTTCATATAGTAGTTGAACTGTCGGGAAATGTTCTAAATAATATAAAAATAATTTTCATATTTGTCTTTATGTGACAGAATTTCTTATGTTGAAATTTTGTAAAAAGTACACTTCAGGATTATTATATTGCCTTTATATAAAAATTTTATAAACATTTGTTTTCTTTTAATAAAGATATTGTAGTATCTTTCATACATACATCCATCTTGCATAATTATAATTTTGGAATTTCCAGGAGGCTATGTGTTAGTGGGAGGCGCGATATGTATGGAACTACTGACGAAACAGGGCTGGTCGTCGGCGTACACAGTGGAAGCTGTTATAATGCAGATAGCGGCAACCCTAGTGAAGGGCAAGGCGAGGATTCAGTTTGGAGCCACTAAAGTGGTATCACAGTCACAGTACAGCCTGGCTCGTGCGCAGCAAAGCTTCAAGTGCCTCGTGCAGATACATGAGAAGAATGGTGAGCTTATAAAATATACATCTGTATTAGTATAGATATTATTTTTGTAGTGGCAACCCTAAGAAGGCTAGGATTTTGCAGAGACATCAAGGTCATCACTTATAACTGTTATTTGTTGTTATAGAGAATACATGAAAGTTATCTGTGACTTATATTTTTATATTTTAACACTTAACCTTCTCTTTTGGGCTAAAAGCTAAATTATGAATCATTATTACAGTTAGGTGGCGAAGTCATGGCACTGACACTTGTGTAAATATTTACTTAAATGATGACAAAAATTATCTATTTCCAACACCCATGACTCGATATATACTTTAAATATATATGCTATTTATATGATGATATATTTGAGGTTATTGAATTATTGTTTTGTTTGTTTCCAGGCTGGTTCACACCGCCGAAGGAGGACGGCTAAGGCCGCCAGCGGCTGCTGAATAACGCCCGCGTGTGATCGCTCACGAACACTACACTAAGTAATCAGAAGTGACGAACAGTATTCGATTCCATTACGTTATTGCAGTGTGTATTACTGCTCGTGTATGACTGTGACCTATCTCATATGTATGTGTTATCGTTAAGTGCTATTATTGTTCGAATGCAGTGTGGTTAAAGAGAGACTCATAAGACTTATAGAAAATGTTTAATGTGTAACGTTTTTTGTAATCATTAATTTTTCTCGTAAAGTTATCCTTATGTAGGAATAAATGGAAGTCTCCCGGTGGGGAATGGAGTGATTGCCTATTTCACCGATTGCTTTCGTTATGGCATGGTGAGCTTGACG
This sequence comes from Eurema hecabe, assembly GCA_026213755.1. Taxonomy (NCBI): domain Eukaryota; kingdom Metazoa; phylum Arthropoda; class Insecta; order Lepidoptera; family Pieridae; genus Terias; species Terias hecabe. The sequence continues at coordinate 7,275,603 of JADANM010007051.1, read as the reverse complement.
TCCTTAAACATTTCGGACTTGAACCAGGTATAGACGCGTTATTTTGACAAGAGTTGAGACAAGATATTCGCTTCTCACTCTAACCAGCGTTGGGAAGGTATGAGCGTCCCGTTTTAATTTGACGTTTCTGTTGACGTCTGCGCTGTCAAATGTCACTTATGTCTTTATAACGTGCCAGTTATGTGCCTCCTGTAACGCCACCCAAGGAGGTTATATAGTCGATTGTAAAAATGTAGACAAGAAGTGTACAGTTGATATTTTGGCATTTCTTTTTAGTTGTCGGAATAAAGGAAACTGTGATTCTTAAATAGTTTTTTTTCATCCTTAAAATCAATACTCAAATGGTGACGCCTTTGCAATGTGGCATACAGACCGATTGCTTAAATTTTAATTTTATTTTAAATTCATAACTGTCAATAAAGAAAAGAGAAAAGATCCATATAATCTTTGATTTTTGTATCAAGTGCTAAAATATAGAAATTCTTTTATTTATTTTAGGTTACTTTAATTTAAAAATTCATTATTTTAAGGAAGTAAGGTAATGTTGGATACGTCACTGTAGAATTGTATATATCGCGAATTCCAAAATACTATTTTTAAAAAAGAAAAACATTTTGACGCCCAATACACATTTGATTTTGGCACTCAATTTTCTTGATAGTTTGGAATCGCGCAAAATAGATTATCTATTGGTATATACAATATTACGGTGATAAATACCTATGTTTAAAATCAGTAACAGTTTTATATTTGACAATAGTACAATCGGTTTTAAAAAATAGTTACCATATAGAATAGGCCAAAATAAAGATCTGCTTTCTAGACAAGTTATTGTTCTATAATATTACATAAAAAAATCACATTGTTAACATTAAAAAATCGATTTTGTTTTTTGCCTCAACAAAAAATAAAATGAAAAGCATAATTTCATAGAAAAGTAACTTGTCTAGTTGTTTCATAGTCTTTGGGTTTTGAAGGTGATTGGTTCTCTTTATAAATAAAAATCACTGATTAACGTCACTGTTAAATATGCCTATTAATAACAGGTAAATAACAGTGATTTATAACATCACAAGTATAGTACGCGTCATTTATGTTTAGCGATTGACGAGAATAGCTGCGCATCGGTAGAATCGCGCTCGTAATTGACGTATTGGTGCGAGAAAAACAACACGACTGGGACAACCAATCAACGCGCGCCGCGCCGCTACCTCGATACCTTATTTTTGACTTCTGCGCAGGTTTCGTTCAGCGCTAAAGATTCGTGACGCGTACTATAACAGGCTTATTTTGCAGGCTTTACATTTATAGTTATAAATGTTAAGTCCAAAAATGTGGACATGGAGAGGTTCACTTGCAGTAATGGAGACATACAAATTGTACTTTAATCTAAACTTGTAAATATTCTTAGTTATCGGTATAAAATAAATAAAAATATATTCATATGTTTTATTTAATTAAATGGAAACCAGCAAACAGTAGCACCCATTTTGACTGACCTTCAAAATACGATTGTTCGAAATTTACTGAACTTTTGTCTGTATGATGTTACTTGAAGGATTTTATTTATTTTCAAAGCCTTATGCTTCCTTTGTGATTCCTCGGGTTCCCTTTAAATTTTTCATAGTCCAGTTCAGACAATGCCATTTTTGAGAACAATATATGTTATTTTTTCCAATTGAAATTGATATGATTTTAAAATAATCCGATTTTAAATTGGAAATGTATCTAGTTTAATAATTACTTTAAAGGTTAAGTAAAAATAACGTTATTAATTAAAAGTTTAAACAAATAATTGCTACATACAAATATATAATATGAAAATCATGGTAGGTTCTATAGCGTCGTTCACGTTACAATAGGAGTGAAGATTAGTCAAAGATGTAGAAAACTATTCATCTTTTAGGGCGACTGTACAACTTACTAATATTATAAATGTGTAGGTAGGTTTATATCCTGTCGGGGTCAGCAGGCGGAATTGCGCAAGTGATCCCCCGCTCCGACACAGGGGCTAAGAGTGGCAGAGGGTTTTAGTGGGTATTCCTGGCCGTGCGGCGCGTCTAGCGTGCCGCACAACACCCCCAATGGCCAGGCGAGTCCCACATAACCCGTCGCACTTTACCATCAGCCACGCGGCGGGCATGCTTAAAAGCATTTCCCTCTATAAAAAAAAAGGTAGGTTTATATGGATGTATATTATTCCTGTCTCTTTTACGCAAAAACCATTGAATAGATTTGGCTGATATTTAGCATACAGGTAGATAGAGACCCTGATTTAATACCTACTTAGCATACTACTTATCCATTCTACATTGCCCCGGGAACGGAAATTACGTAAGTAAAATTAGAAATTGACGCGGAGGACACATTATGTTATCTTAATCTATTAATCAGATTAGGTATGAAAAGACAACAAGGAAAGATAATTATTTAACTTAGCAATTAAGATTTGGACAACAAAATTGGAAATGCAAAATATAAAGGAAATTCCTTAATATCTATACGTTTATTAACCATTTTCCCTCGCCGTCAATAACGTAGACAGGCCAGAAAATAGGCAATTATTCCATGGAATATTGTGTCAATTTTAATTTATTAGATAGGTACTGTATAATCGTGCAAAAAGTAAAAAGTAGACTTAAAGGTTTAATATTATTGAGGTAGTGTTTAGCAAGGTATCAAAGGGTAGTGTTTTATGATAAATAGCTTTTTAAAGTTATTTATACTTGCATGAACTATTTTTTTCCTAATCTATTATTAAGTATTAGCTATTATTATTAAGACTATATCTTACACGACTAGTTTCAGACAGAGATTAATAAAAAAATAGTAAATGCACTCAATATGATTTTACTTAAGTTTGGCAATACATATTTCAAGTTACCTAATTTATAAATATTTTATTCCGTGTTTAAAAGGTAGATATTATTCGTACATAGCAACTAAGCAATATTAACAACACTGAAACAAATTAAACGAGAACGTTTATATTATGGAAGAGTAATTCATTTAATTGTAATTAGGAAAATAATTGTAACAACTCAGGGGTGTTTGTGAGACCATTAATCACTCTTAAATCGTGTTCCCTTTAGCTTTGGATTTGACGCACTCGACAATAAATCACTTTGTCAAACAAGAATTCGTTTTTGCTGTTTTCCATACTATTTATTAAGTCTGAGTCGCATACCGCAGTTTTATACTGTAGTTCCCGTTCCCGAGGCAACTCAGAGATAAAGATCATAGGCACTTAGTGTTAATCCAAGGTCTAGGTAATAGACCTGTACAACAAACTTCAATTAAATTAATTAGTAGTTTTTGGCTGGAAGAGTAATACTGCGTTTTTCAATTACAGAGCATAGTGCGACATTTCCATGATTGTCAAATTTTCTTAATTTTCTGGCCTTGGCCTTGCACATGTAATTACACGCATCGATCGAAAGCACTATTTAGTACTTTTAAGAGTTCTCGATATATGAATGAAGAAATATGTAGTTAAAACATTCAATGTTAAGCATAATGTTGAAAAATGCTATAATTGGAAAAAAAGGATAAACTCCCATAGTTTCATACATTCTTACGTGTTATATAATCACATATCCAAACATATTGAAAGTGGATAGAACCCTATTTGAGCTTACAAAAGGGTTATTTTTAAGAAAGTCAGAATATTATTTCAGAGGGGTAAACAATCTAAGTATAACGTACCAATTTTAAGTAATACAGAATATTTCATCACCTAGTATTGGAATAAACATAATTTGCGGTAGAGACTGAAAGGGTAACTCGTCATTAACCTGGCAGTTTGGTGAAATAACCAGTTATCCATGTTTTATTTACAACGTAATTAATTCGTTCAATCCATTGTATAAAAATATTTTATGGGGGTGGCGTGTTGTTGAATGTTGACATTACTTTGTCGGATAAAATTAAATCTCGGTACATTTAAAGTCATAAGCTACCAAGCTACTTAAATATGAATAAAAGAATTAATCTAATATTCCATATAAAAACTAACAGGGGTGATAAAACTCATTGGCTGTTAGATAACCCCGCAAGTTTATTGTAGTGTAATTTGTTTGCATAACTATCTCGTGTTTGTGCACTCACTTGTTACCTAATTACATTGTTATGTATATTTCCAGGCATATTTTCTTCGACTGCTGGCTGTAGGAATAACATAAATTAATTAATAAAGTTTTATGGCTAAGGCAAAAGCAGTTTATACAATTTTCTAAGTTAGAGTGAATAGAGAAGAATTCTTTCACAGATGTGACGACAAATTTGTTGCAGATTTTTTTTAATAGGCAGGATTCATCACGAGAAAGTAATGTTTACAATACATGCTGACCACAAAACATTAAATTTAAAATGTCGATTAATCCTTTAAAACCTTGCTTCCCAAAGACCGGTCGCAAGAGCTATGCTCGAGATGGTAGGTACTAGGTACTTACAATTACAGTGGAAACTTGATGTTCAAAAAAATGTTGTACCAACTATTTCAATGCATGAGGTTTTTGTTTTATGGTAATACATGTAAAGATAATATAAACACGTTTAAAAATGTCAATAAATTTTTAAAGTAGTAAGCCAATAGAGACGAAATAATGCAACCGCTATACTTTTAATGATTTTAATAATATTGTGTAATAAAGATAAGTGGAATTTGTGATATCTTACGTTGTAAAACTAAAATTAAATTTAGTACGGCACATTAGTGTACAGATAACTGACTGATTCAGCATAATGCGTTCTTCTTATTGCTTCGGCGAGCATCACAGATATATCCATAGTTTGTAACTTCGGGCATAGCTTCATGTGTTTATCTTGGGGAATAGTGTTAGTTACAACTAAAGCTTCCAGACACGAATTGTTTATTTTATCAATAGCATTACCAGCAAGGACACCGTGAGTAAGAATAGCATAAATCTTATTAGCTCCGGCTTCACGTAATTTTTCTGCGCCTTTTACAATTGTATCGCACGTGTCCGCTAAGTCGTCTACCATAATAGCAGTTCTATTTTTAACATCCCCCACTAATACAGTCGAGTCTTCGTCATTTGCTCTCTGCCTTTCCTTGTGTATGATCGCGAAATCAATATCGAGCCTATCTGCAATAGAAGTCATTCTCTTCACGCCGCCCGCGTCGGGCGAAACCATAACGCTGCTTTCCCATTCTGGTATATTATCTTTAATCCACTTTGTGATTGCCGGTTCCGCGTAAAGATTATCCACGGGTATGTTGAAGAAACCTTGAATTTGGGATGAGTGCAAATCGATCGTTATTACGTGATCAGCGCCAGCTACTGATATCAGATTCGCCAATAATTTAGCTGTAATTGGAGCGCGACTTTTTTCCTTCTTATCTTGTCTGGAGTAAGGGAAACTTGGAATTACAGCGGTGACTCGGGATGCTGATGCGATTTTGCACGCATTTATCATGATAAGGAGTTCCATGAGATTGTCGTTGATTTCTCCGCAGCCGCTTTGGACGATGTAGACATCTTCACCACGGACGGACTCACCGATTTCAACATTGGTTTCCTTGTTGCTGAATTTTTTTGTAGTAGCTCGACCTAAATCAAGGCCCAGACGTGTGACGATCCTCTTTGCAAGGTCTGGATGCGAGCTTCCAGTGAAAACTTTGATGTTAGGCATCCTCGGTTTATCTTTAACTTGACTTGTTTTATCTCCTGTCGTATAGTCGTGGTCTCTGATCGGTTTCATGAGAACGACTGACGCAAGTTAGTAATATTCTCACTTTTACTGATAGCAAAATGAGATGTTATTTTCATATGGCTATTTATTTATCGGGGTTCAATTCGGGGTCAGCTTGGTTCATATCTCAACCGTAATAGAAGCACATTGTTTGTGACTAAATCAAATTTTAATAACTAAATAAACAAGTGCGATTTCATCATATGTAAATACGAGCGATATGGTTAATGTAATAAACTTGTAATTGAACTTGATAAATATATTTAGATTTTAATTACACAGCAAGTGCTCAGTTAGAAGCCGACTATCGTTATGCTAAGTATATTTATACTGTTTTTGCTTCAGGAAATGTTTTTTTCTTAATAGGTAATATGAGGTTCTTTGAAACATCCAACTCTATTGATCTCATTTAGGTATAAGTGAAGAATGGTTTTACGATTAATTTATATTGACCCAAAATGCACGGGCAAGCGCATTTATATAACAAAGGATTTTAAATATTCATCATAGCTATTCAAATTCCCAGATGACTTCTATAGAATTATATCTAAACTCGTTCTGCATGTCCAACTAAAGATAAGAACTTAATAAAAAGTTCTGAAAAAGTTATTATTCTAAGAACAAAAGCGCAATTCGCTGGTTCTCTGTTCTTTGTTATTCAATGCTTTGCTTTGCAAAAATTTTCTAGTTTCTAGATAACTTTTCCACATTTATACGTGAATCGATTTTAGTAAAATTTGTGTATCCTGTTCCAATAATGAAATTTTAGTCAAGTTAGAAATCTGTAATAAGTCATTTTAAATATTCTTATATAGAAAAATATTGTCAATTAAAGTGTTGCTCAGTGCATATTTCAGTAACAGCTGAAACGATTTCCATATATATTTTTTTTTGTATTTCTTGAACTATGAGGATGGATCTATAAAGGTAGAGATATAAAGATTAGTTGTTATGTATAAGGTTATTGGTAATACAGAGTGAATGAAACGCGTCATAAAAAGGACATTATATTGAACCCAATATATATTTCAAATCAAATTAAATTCAATGACGTCACGAAACTCTAAATCACAGAATATTATCCATTGTTCAATGAACCTGTATGTATCCATATTATTGTACTGACTATCAAGGCCAAATACTTTCACATCCTTAATATCATCCATTATGGTGTTTCTGCCCCAGATACATACTGGATCGAAATCGTCACCTGTAGCTGTTATTAGGAGTTTTTCGTGCGTGGATTCGAAATGGAAAGACAGGTTTGGGAGAAGATACAGATCGGCAGAAGCTGAGCAGTTTGTGGAATTATAACAGTCCAAAGCTATAATAAGAGAAAATGAGGATCGCCTTCTTGTTTCCTCTGCTGTTTGTTCCACGTCCTAAAATCAAATAATATTTAAGTCATAATATTACATTTAATTTGTGAAGACACTGTATGCAATGCTTATTTTATTAAGTAAGTAGAGAATAATCAGTCATTAGTGTCATTAGTGTCATTAGTGTAGTAACATAAATAAGTTCATCCGTCCTTACGTAAGTGCAAGGTTACATAATCTTTTTAAATAAATATAGATATCGTTATTAAATCTATACATATAATAAAAATGTAACGAGTCGCTGTCTGTACATGGAAGATATATGAGAAAAAATATTATAGGAGACCTTTATTAACGAAATAGAACACAAATCAATGATTTTTGAAATTTTTGTCTGTTTGTCTGTTTGTTTGTGCACGATTATCTCAGAAAGGGCTTATCCCATCTAGATGGGGTTTTCAATGATATATTGTGGTAAGCTTCACTTAACATTTACTGTTTAATTCATGTCAATCGGTTGATAAATAAAAAAGTTATGGCAATTTAAAGAATCACGTTGAACTTGCTGAACGTTTGTGGGCGCGGGTTAGGCATTTTCAAAAATGCTGACCAAAGTCACTTTTCCACGCGGGCGAAGTCGCTGGCACAGCTAGTACTTTAATAAATCCACTTACATTTTGAAGAAGAACCATCGTCCCTCCTTTAATGAGAGTCAGGAAATCAGATTCCAACGTTGTCATGGTGGCCATATCTCCCGCAGAAGCATTTATTCTTTCACCACCCCAGAACTCATACCAAGTTCCTGGAGGCATGAGGATATGCACATGGCTTTGAAAAGGCTGAAGGTTGGGTGCAATGAGCAGAGCGTCGCCTACACCAAATTGCGTATCTATATCTCGGAGATAATCTGCTTCAGGAAATTGGTAAAACATAGGCCGAAGCAAAGGCCCATCTTGCAGAACCGTGTAGAAATATGGTAGTAGCGCCAGTCTCGTTTCCAGGGCTTTTACCATTCTCTGTCTGTGCGTCCCTTCAAAAGCACTAGGATCTCTTGGTACGGAGTTTGAATCGATCTTTATCATTGGAAAGTAAGTAGCGGCCATGTACCACTTGACGCAGAGACTAGTTTGGTTTGAAGGGGAGAAATGCTCCGTATCACCACATATTGGTGAAGACCAGAGCCAATATCCCGAAACACTTCCTAAGGCGGCTTTTCTAAGCTCGCTATGAAGGTTGGACCATAAAGTATCTATATTCTTTCTATTTATAATGACTGATGCATCGTGCCATTGACTACTAGCAGATACGAATATATCATCATTAATAACTGTTTTAAATGCTTTTATAGATTCTTGTCCGTATGTGTTATGCTTGAACATGTACTTCTGTGCTTTGTCAAGCAATGTCATATTCCATATGGGAGTATTTGTTAATGCATTATTGAAAATCTGTAAAACAAATAATGTTATAAAAGGTGTAGTAGGTAATTTAATTTCCAAAATTTAATTTGTGAAACATACTTTACCTCATTAAAGTAAGCTAAATACAATGTTGGATCTTGATTGCTTTTAGTACTTTGATCTAAAGGCCAATTATTTTCTATGACAACTCCGTCGAATTCCGTTGAAAAAGGCCATAATCTGTTAAGGAAATGATTAGTTGCTATGTGATATGCCGGGTACAGAACCGAGTCGTTTCCAACTTTTCCTTTGTACATTCCAAAATTATGGGGCTCGTGGTACATAAAAAGCTCAAATTCGGGCAAAACAGAACATGCTGGAATATCAGTCTGAGTGATATTGTTTTCGTTGTAGCGTATCTGAAATGAACATAAAACAATGAACTCGGTATCTACATTATAAGGTTCCTACAATAACGTCACAGTGTTAATTCTTCTAACAATATAATTGTTACGTTTAGTCCTTAAAGAAACGTAATATTTACGAATTTTATGAAAATAAATTTTCCGTCTATAACGTTGATGGAATTATCTGGATATGAATTATTATATCTTTTAAGCAGAAAAATCAATAAAAGGTGGTTACGTAGGAAGATTCGCGGGACATTGCTAGCTGGGTTTAATTTACTAGTTCAAAGTTCCTTATCATTGTAAGGTCTAGTAATGATCTATCTGCACGTAAATTCCGTTGGTACTATTAATATCCTTCGCTTCTCAGAATAATTTGCAGCGAGTTAAGCGGATAAATCCCCGATAATCACCAACCTACTCATCTAATATGTTACAAGACTAGTTTGTTCGTTAATTTAATACAATTCATTCAATTAATTATTATAATAATATTCACTTACTACCTAATTAATTATTTATACGTAATATAGCTACTGAATAAGTCGCAACGTTAAGTTTTCTGTGTCTGTTTCAAGTCGCAAATGGAGTACCATTAAACTTTTTGTTACAAGCCATCCTTTGGAACCTATGGAGCCAAGTACCATAGAAGTGCAATACGTAGATTAGATTAAGACTTTTGATTAAATAATTTTAAATATTTGAAACACAATAAGAGAAAGTTCTGTTCATTGAAACCTTACCTAATCTTAAATTTGTAAACATTATCTTTATAACAGCCAAATATATCCCACGAAAAACATTAAATGTAAAAAAATGCCAAGTCTCTTCATGCAGTCTTTTCATCGTAAAAAAATTTGAGATCTCATAGAAGCCAAGTCCTATTCAAATTATTTTGTTGTTATAAATCAACATTTAGTAATTGTACCAATAGTTTTCTTTATATTATAATTATAGTGACTTGGCAATGAGCACATATTAAAAGCCTTCCTAGTATTTATATTAATTCGCTTTGTTACTGATTAAAGATAAATTTTAATATTTTTATATATCTATCTATTGTAAATACCTATCTGAACGAATTGTGTCGGTGCCGCATGTGTCATGATTTCGACGAAACAGACTCCTGAAAAACAGTCTTTACTATCTTGGGAGCCTGGGTATTTTTTTTTTTGTAAATCACCTTATTATGGATATAAATTATTATTATTATTATTGTTTTATTCTCCTCAAGTGAGGGTAATTTTTACGACTACCGCGGGACAAATCCAAGCGATAGTTGTTGGAAATAATAGATAAAAGAAGAGTGAATGTTAAAGCAAAGAAGAAATAGTTTTAAATAGAAAATGAAGCAGAAATGCTTGATGAAGAAAGGAACTTTCGTGTGATGCGGCACGTGTTGAGTATGGTAACTTTTTGCAGAAGAGAAATAATGTAGGTCGGTATATTGAGAGTATTGAGACTTTGTGTCAGGGATTTAGGAACTATTCCTGTTGCTGATAAAACTATTGGCACTATGTGGACAGTTTGTGCTCTCCATTGGGATTTGAGTTCTATTGCAAGTTCTTGATATTTATTAAGTTTTTCGGATATTGTTTTTTGAATGTTGTGTGAATTGGGGATTGAAATGTCTATAAGATATACTATTCCGGTTTCTTTATTATGTACTGTTATGTCTGGTCTATTGTAATGAATTGTCTTGTCGGTTAAGATAGTTCTGTCCCAATAGAGCTTGTATTTCTCATTTTCTAAGACTGTGTTGGGTTGGTATTTGTAATATGGGACCATTTCTTTAATGAAGCTGAATCTGTGGACGAGAAATTGGTGAATGATGGCAGCGACCTGGTCATGGCGATGTGTATAATCTGTTTGTGCGAGTATTGAACAGGCTCCTGTGATGTGTTGAATTGTTTCGGGTGCTCTATTGCAGTGTCTACAAACATCAGTGGGTTGATTATTATTATTATTATTATTATAAATTTACCAGGCGACGTATAGGATAAAAATAAGAAAACCAAAATTATGTAATAGCTGAATGTGTGATAAGAGAAAAATAGCGATAGATAGTGGTTACGCAGGTAGATTCGCGGGACATTGCTAGCTGTTTTTGTACTTAAATAGTCATTTGTAAAAAATTCGTTATGTCTTAACAAATTGGTTAGAGCATGAATTGCCTTTTAAGAAAGATGTATTGAATGATATTAGATTATATTTTAATAAACTAATTGAAACTGTCAGTACCAAAATACAGACCTCTTCATCTAAGAGTGATCGTATCTATTTTATTTTATTTGAAAACTCATCGGGTTCAATAACCTACGTTTAAATTCTTATAAGCGTCTGAAGTATAATTTTAATATTTTTGAATATTAATAAAATGCGAAATGACAGAAAGATTATTACGATGCATTTTGTTTATTTCTTTTTTTTAATTTAATTACTAGCTTCGGTAATGTTGTTCCTATCCCTTCTGTAGCCTTATACCTAGGTATAGACTAGCGTAAACATATTTTTTGAACCGTCTTCGTCTAAAAAAATAGAGTATAATTAAAAAGAATAAGTTGGTATGTTATCGACTCATGCATTAAGCAACATTTGGAAATTCATTTTTATACTATAGACTAAAGTCGTTTACTTACGCGTATGTATGTCACGATGCCCGGAAAGAAAAATTATTTTGCAAACGTATTCGTGGTGAATTTTTACGGCTACATTAAGAATGCATGATACGAGAATATTTAATCTTGTATTCAATTTTGTGGCTCGGTAAGAGCTCCCATTGCCATTATTTTTTTGTTTATATGCTACGGAATATTACATGTTTAATTTTTGGGAAGGGGTTATCATCGCATTGAAAATAAAGTTTACTTATGCTTGCTTTAAATGTGAATGTTTGAAGATTGTGGCAAGTGTAACACAGGTTTTGTTTCGTCTGTATATTTATTTTAATCGATTTTCTCAAATACTAGAGCAATGTAAAGTTTATTCCAAGAACTAAAACTTATAAAAATACTGTTGCAGGATATACGTATATACGTTTGTAAATATTGCTGACTATCAAATATTTTAAATAGAATAAATTCTGAAGAGATTTTCTTTTTTACATTAATTTAGCAAGCTTTATGAATAGTATATAATAATATTATTTATATTAAAAAACAAATAAACCAGACGCTTACATAAGGTGATATATGTGGTACGAATCGTCTCCCAGCCCTTCGGATGACATTTGCACCGTCAGCTACATCTCGGATGCGTTGTTCTTCCTCGCTTTCACAGCGATTAGTAGCTAGAGTTATAGGCCTGTGCCCGCAATGGCTCTCGAACGGTATGCGGCTCGATGTTAATGTGGTTATAAAGTCATTGAGAGTTTTGCCGGCAGTCCCGCTAGAATTATAATAATAATTAGACCCTAGTTATAATTGGCAGTTGATAATTTTTACATTGATAAACAACGGTATAAGAATTAAATGATATTATTCTTTAATTGCAGAAAACTTTAAATATTAAAGCTATGTGTTTTACTTATTGTTATGGTTTCCTTAACTAATTTAAAATTTGTGTGTAACTTATATGGATTAAAGAAATAATCATTATAATAATGAAACGCATACCAAATATGAGCGCCGAGCATCCAATATTCAAGTTTTTTATAACTTCCAATTATTTTCATCGAGTCTTTCATGATGTCATTCGGTGTCGGACCCACAAATAGATGGAATTTGAGGTCAGTGGCCGTTAAACTCCTGACGATTATTTCATTTTCCGCTCGAACCATAATCTCTGTCGGAGCCTTCGTGTCGATCAATAATCCGTGGTAGGATCCGTTATAGTAAGCAAATATCAGGGGAATAGAACTGAAATCTTTATCGTTGTTATATATAACTTTCGTGGTCCCAGACTTCAAAGGCAATTCGCCTAAACCAAACATGCTGTCGTTGGTCAACTTAAATGTGATTTCCCAAATACCGTTGGAGGCTATTAACGGTCCACGAATGGTATCAAATATAACTCCCTGAGGAGCTGTTACTATTATATTTAGCTCTGGAAACGCAACTTCGTACGAATAATTTTTGTTGAACAATCTTTTGCCGAATTGAAGAGTGTTTGTTGCGTCGTACAGCGTGATACTTAGATGTGTGGCAGTTTCTTCGCTAATAGAGAGTCTAAGGTTGGTGAAACTGTTGAGAGAGTTGAAGGGAACAGTTGCTACTCTAGGGTATAAGGTCTGGAACTCCGACCATGGTCTGTCCATAAGATAGGAGAATGTGGAAGGAAGCCTGTGGAAGCAGAAGTTGGTGGTGACGTCATAGCAGCATTGATTGTGGCATTCTTCTTCGGATACATTGCCAGGTCCACAAGGAAGTCTGGAAGTAGCTGGTACTAGACAAGAGCCTATGGATAGCTGGAAGCTCCCGCTAGGTATGTAGTGGAACTGGTATATTAATACTGGCAGGATTATAGCCAAAATAAGCAAGACTATCACCACCTTCAGAGGCCGATTTAGAAGCACGTGTTGGTACCATTTTACGTCTAAAAATGAAAATAAATAATAAGTCATTATTATTTAATTGAGAGCAGAGCTTTAATGTATTTACAGTAGTTCCTATTACAATTCAAATTTTCAATTAGAGTCTGATAATTAACACAGCAACGTTCAATAATGATCGTGGTTTGCGGTTCTATAAAGCGGTTCTATAAGGTTTATAAAGTGACTAACCACAATGATTCTGAAATAACATGTAAATTAACCAGTAAGTCAAATCATTTCAAGTTGATCTTTAAAGTAAAAGAAAAGTTTCAGAAAATCTAAAGATTTCATACTAATATAAAATATAATCTACCTAAAATATTAAATAGTGCGTGCATAGATCGTTTTGTTTAGTTTAACAATCGGCCGAGGTAGATTGTAATCTAACAGTTAAAGAGGTATTGTGCAATATTAGAATTATATATTTTATTTAAGTGTCCGTTAAGTGTTATATATGTATTGTGTTAAATATGTATAAAGATACCCCAGTCGACCGCGAAAGTAAATTAATAAAAATCTAACTCACAAGTTATCTTAACTACTACCACTCTATATTATACTGCTAGCTGTTGCCCGCGACTCCGTCCGCGTGGACTTTAATGTAAACTTTGACCCCCTCTTCCCCCTTTATAACCCTGTTTTCCAGTTAAAAAGTAGCCTATGTTTTATTTCAGGCTCTAGACCATCTGTGTACCAAATTTCATTACAATCGGTTCTGCGGTTTGGCCGTGAAAGCCTAAAATTATAAAAAGTTTCAACCCTTCGAGCAACCTTTTGGGGGTTGATTTAAAAAAAGCGTAGCCTATGTCCTTCCCCAGGCTCTATACCATCCGTGTACCAAATTTTGTTCTAATCGGTTCAGTAGTTTTAGCGCGATGGAAAGACAGATAGACAGAATTACTTTCGCATTTATAATATTAAACTATGGATTCTAGCACATTAACGTCGGGGCAAGAAAAATTATAATTTTTTTTATTTGAACATATTTATTCATGAGTCATTTAAAACAACTAAACAACAAAAGAAATATTTCATCACTTTAATTCACATACGTAAGTATATAACTTTATCTAGTCAATTTTAATCATAATTTAATATTATATTTATATTTAATATAATGGATAACTCACGTTTAATCCCATTGTATGTAAATTTTACGCTATCGTCGTCATAGTCACTTTTGCTTTCGTCGAGTCTTGATATCATTTCTGTGTTTCTATATCGTAGTAAAACTCATCTTTCTGAAACACAATGATGACACGTCGTTATAAATTCATTATGAACTATAAACAAATCAGTCAATCCGAGCTAAGGATTGGACCTCTTCGAGTATCCATATTTTTTATTTTTATTAGTCTTTTAATACAATATGTTACTTTGTTATTAATCCATTCGACCCTTTTTAAGTCTATATTATCTTATATAAGATAACATTCTATAAACATTCATTTTACAGTTTAAGGTCAACGGGAAATACCCTATGGGTTTTAATTGCCTTCGCAGTGTAGTAGAATAAAAAATACCTGTTATTGCAACATAAGATCGCCCGTATATTTTTACGTTAACTTAACGGGTCTTTCACGACTTCAAAGAACCGTACACACGAGTAGACGGTTCGAATTTCATACGTTATCGAAATAAATAGTATTAACAAACAGACATACAATAAAATGATCTCATTAGTGATATTACTTACATTTAAATTAGTTAAGTAACCAAAAGCGTATGAAAATTATTATTAGAAGCCAAATAACAAGTTAAATATTAATAACAACTTCTTAAGTTGCTTGAAACAAAATAAATTCAATATAACTTAATTACTTGCCTACGTCGAAACGTTAATTTGCTTTTCTTTGTTTCAACTCAAACGAATAACACTGTTACTAACCACGCAAGTAATCAAAATAAACATATACCAAATAAAATCTTTAAGAAAACACAATCACTTAGCAATTTTATAACACAATTTTCTATTTCCATACACAAATAAATCACAAAATTAATTCCGCACCAGCACCGTTCCAACCAATACAATAGCGATAACAGATAATTTGAAATTGATTTAAATGATAACCGCGATATGGATATCGAAAATAATGCTAAAGATTATATTTATAGATTACGAGTTCTTTGTATTACGAGTAATTACCGCGATTTAAATACGTCACGATCCGGTTGTAGATTTTTCGCGGGCATTTTGTGTCAATTTACTTAAAAAATCAGCTCAAATGCAAATTGGACTCGCCCACGAAGACTTCCTTAAAATATTTTGTAAGTCATTCAAGATTCTATCTGCAATATACTGGAATTGAGAAAAACGATTTTTTCAAGTGATTATAAATATATTTCTACCTATTGTAATGTCATTAAAAAGCGACAGCGAGTAAAGATTTTGTTTCGTTATAAAACCCTCAAATTAGATGCAATATACAAATTTGATAATAATTACGCATCCAATTTAACTTGTTAAATAATTTGCGCTGATGTCATTAGCTAGAAAATTGACCAATTCATTTGGGGATGGCGTTTTCTTATCAGTAAGTATAAATTAGTCGTCAGAACTCAATGTGCAAATTGCGAGAGAATTTGTGAAGGTTAAAAGGACGAAAGTGAAATATATTTTTATTCTACGAGGCTATATGTATAATATAGTGTCAAAAGTATCACAATTAAATCGTGACGGTATTGGAAAAAAATAAGTACAGTAATATTATGAATTTAATATTTTTTTTTAATAAGTCAAAGTCAAATTTATAATTATTATAAACTTACGCATTGACTGGTAATTTAAAACAATATATTGTGTAGTAAACTGTTATTGAATAAGTAATTTGTGTCGGACAAATAAAAATTATATCTTTATAATTTGAATACATAGAGCTTGTTGAATGAAAAGGCAAGGCATTGGTAAATTATATGATATTTTCTAATGAGTTGGGAATATTATCGCACGGGATAGGTCGTTGAACCCAAACAATCTAGATTTAGTTAGTCTATTTTGCATATGAAGTTTGATGCCTACAAATTGTCGAATTATACGGCTTCCATTGCGTTGTTATTAGGATTATGATATCGCATATATTATAATAATATAGAAGGTGTGATATAATATGTTAAGTCAATTTCGTAGTATACCGAAAATCCTTTGAATATTAATTTAAATGTATGCCAATGA
This sequence comes from Eurema hecabe, assembly GCA_026213755.1. Taxonomy (NCBI): domain Eukaryota; kingdom Metazoa; phylum Arthropoda; class Insecta; order Lepidoptera; family Pieridae; genus Terias; species Terias hecabe. The sequence continues at coordinate 7,259,056 of JADANM010007051.1, read as the reverse complement.
ATGAGCTATACGTATATTTGAAATATGTCGTTTATCGGAAATAGACCAGTATATTATTCGTTCACTTTAGATTGACCATTTCTTAGTAATACATATACTCATATAGATTTTGTTTCGGTGTTAAAATCAAATTTACAATTTTATCGATGTGTCGTTACGCGAAATGGGCTCTTGTGATATAAGCGCCAAGTCGGATAATCAATGAATAAAATCACTTGTTTGTGGTGATTATTCGGGTGCTATATTTTAAGATTATAAAGGAGAAATTCTCCTCTAACTTAAGTTTCATTCTCTGGTTACGAAAACATGTTTTTTTCACTTTCACAATTTACTCAAGTTTGACTAAGGTGCTGTTTGACTAGGCTTTACAAAAGGTTATGTTCCTGACGCATCCCAATTTAAGTAGAAAGATGTTTGATAATTCATCTTTGATGAGTTGCCATTACTTAAAGCCGGTTAGGTGGTACCTTTAATCCTATGATTGTTTTACTTTCATTTATATCAACTCTTTTATTAAAGAATTTACCTAATTTATTATTGCAAGAGCTTGACAAGTATTCAAATCAATATTCATGAGAGAAAAAGTTGAGATGAAATTTATTTCTTTTGATTTAAGTCAACAAACGAAAGAGCTTGTAATAAATTATAATAAATTCAATTCTTACTGGGCATACAGGAAAAATACATCGAAGGATGATACGATAAAGGATTGATTGAATATCACTGTTTCCTTAAACAAATGTCGCGTATAAATGATAATAGCTAATTAAATTAGCTTTATTTTATAAATTATAATACACATGCGTCTGTATTTATTTCTTGTTCAATTGTCTACTTGTGAAGCGTATCGTTTCATTTGTATGTGTAAAGTTTTCTACAATAAATGTCATTTATTTTTATTTTTTTCTTTGATATAATTTTATCGCAACACATCCCTTTGTGTCGTACATATTTTAAACGTACAATAGAGCAGTCAATTGCTAGACGTTCATGTGATATTTATTTTATAGAAACTTATTTAAAAAATAATAAAGTCAAAGAGAAATCCTTTGTATGGAACGCTTTTGATGTATAAAGGGACAGTAGTCACATATTCTTATTTTTATCGTTAATGAGGTTGACGGTTCATTGAAAGTTCATCAAATAGACAGCGTTAATATACGATTATGTATGTATATATTATACTCGGTAATTGGATGGCTGCTGAGTGAAATGGTCGCGCAACAGCCTTTGATACCAAGGGTTGTGGGTTCATACCCCACACTGGAAACTTTTTGTAACTTCTCTGTTATTTAGTTGACAAGCTCTGTTTACTATGAGATATCATAATAAAGGGTACTATAATAAGCTCATCATTGCAATTCATGATATATTGGTATGTATATATGGATGTACGTAGCATACAAATAAGCAATACAAAATTAAATCGTTACTCAATTAATAAGAACGCTGGTACATAAGCAATCCCTTCACATAGAACGAGGAAGGCGCCCATGAGGGAGGAGTGGTGTCGTGTTAAGCTTGTCACTAACACCTGAACAACCTCTAACACCACGACCGCTCTGCCAAGAGCGACAACGACTACGAAGAATAGTAACTGTTTACTTCTTAATGAAATTGTCAGTTTGAGGAGATCGTGTAGTGCATGTATAGCCTCAGTTCATAATGTATCTATACTTATATATAAAGCTGAAGAGTTTGTTTGTTTGTTTGTTTGAACGAATTGAATCTCAGGAACTACTGGTTCGAATTGAAAAATCTTTTTTTATTGAATAAGCAATTTATCGAGGAAGGCTTTAGGCTACATAAAATCACGCTGCGACTAAAAAGATATAATGTAGAATATGGGAAAAACGGGGAATAGTAAACGAATAATTATTCATCTTTGAGGGCTTCCTTTGCGTACGCTGCGAAAACGGTTCAAGATACCAAAAAATATGAATGAAAGAATTATTCCTCTTTAAATGATCTAAACAAAAGTTCGCGACAGTATGTGTCTATCATCTAAGATTGACTCTCTATAACATTATAATAGAAATAGATCCGATGGGGACGAAGTCGTGAGCAACAGCTAGTCGACTATAAAACGTTTGCAGTTCCGTTAGTGACAGTTCTCGGAACCTGAAAAGAAAGTTATTGACAGCCACAAAGCGTGCTGTAGTTTTGCTGGCGATGACAGTTATTCATGATGTTCACTTTCCGATATAACCGCCTCCTCCTCCTAGAGGACGCGATATCCATAACAAAATTTCCCCTCGTTAAAAAAATCACTGCGTGCTCATATTGCGGGCCTAGGTGTTATTAATCTATAAGTGCATTTATAATTGGTCAAGTGTATGTCTGGCCACACAAACACTCATGCATGCATAATAGGATTTCGAGGTCACGCATAATGGCTTAATAATTAATGGATTTTCACATTTAAGCTTCAATAAGTCCTGAAGTAACAAAGTAATTTCTGCTGTTAAAATTTATTTTATAAAGTGGTTTGCTATCGTGACTTTTAAGCTAATGAGGAGGTTTTTCTTTAATTATTTTTAAGTCAAAAACACATTGGTGGGACCTCTTACTAGTAGTTATAGGCAGAGGTACTTACGTTTATGTACCACTCTTGCTTCGCTTTTGTGTGAAAAGGGGAAAGTTCTAACATAAAAAAGCTTTAAGAGTATCGTTTCTTAATATTTTGTGGTTATAAAATTTGTAAAATTAATAAGGTGAAATTTTAAGTGTCAGTCACATCTAGGTAAAATTTTTGATGCAATTGGATAGTGCTAAATTAAAATCCTTTGCATTTTCAGACGAAAAAGCGATCCGATCCTCGAAAATTCGTCGTTTTATTGCATGGTATAAGGTTATTGAACGCCAAAAAATATAAAGAAATTAATATTTGATGTCTTTTCGAGTTATTAATTTGGGTATTTTTAGTTTGATCAGTTTAATTAATTTTTTAACTTTAAATAGATTAAAATTTTTAGATATCGTTATATGAAGGAATCGTTTTATATAATTACTAGCGGACCCCTGCCTGCTTCGTTAGGCATAATGTTAAAAATCCTTTTTTATATATATACTATTGGTGAAAGAATTTTTATAATTGGTTCAGTATAGATTACACCTTACAATTTAACAAACACACAAACTTTACTTCTTTATTATATAAGTAATTAGTATAGATTATGTCCATGCAGTAACCAAAAAGATATATATGTTCATTTAATTGAATAAAGATGTATCGTCTTCTATTAATCGACGACTGGTAAATTGGTTGTAAAGATTATTTGACGACCGCTTGGCGCAGTGGTAACACGACTGCCTTCAGCGCGAACGGTCGTGGGTTCGATTCCCAC
>JADANM010007051.1:7220989-7231705 GCA_026213755.1 Eurema hecabe | reverse complement strand
GCAGGCATAAGACATAATTATAATTATAATAATAAACTTTATTTTCTTTTCCAAAAGTTACATGGGTTCAAGTGATAATATACATTATACAATTATTGCGACAATAATTATAGTATTTAAATAGAGTATTTAAATAATCTATGTTAAGGGATCAGTTCCGCTTTTTTCTCGTAGGTATACATCGTAGCTATATATCTCGAAGATATTGCCGTAGTCTAGTTTGGCGTTTATGATGATATAGCTATACATATATTGAATTGAGAAGAGAATAAAAAACACAAAAAATAGCGAACGAAACGCAACTATCTCTCTCTCCCGATCTAAAGATCTTTATTGTAATTTATCCTACAATATAGGTACGTCAAGGTATCTTAAATAGCTTGTTTTTGTGTCTCTTTGTATTAACTTACAGTTATTTATAGGAGTTCTATAGAGTTGTTCGAAGTATTATTAAGATAACGAAGCATTATTAGGCTTCCTAGCCATATCTAGAACATTTCTTCGTTATTATTTCATCAATATTTCTCTCCTACCTTGCTTATTCTAGAGGGTTTGTAGTAAAAGCTTTCAAACATTAACATCTACCTACCACCTACCTATCACCTTTTGAGTCTAGACTCAAAATTGTTGTGGATTTTGTGTGTGTGTGTTTTTTCGGAAATTTTGCTTCCTAGCCCTAGGGCTAAAATTTCCGAAAAAATCTGTAATCCTTACTAATATTATAAATGCGAAAGCACTGTCTGTCTTTCCACAACGCTAAAACTACTGAACCGATTAGAACTAAATTAATTGGGACACAGATGGTCTAGGGCCTGAGATAAAACATAGGCTACTTTTTAACTAGAAAAAGGGATATAAGCGGGGAATGAGGGGGTCAAATTTTATATGAAAGTCCACGCGGACGGAGTCGCGGGCAACAGCTAGTAATCTTAAAACGGAGCAAATGAGAAACGAACATGAAAGTAACTATAGGTCACTGCTCGTTAACTATAATATGAATAAACAGGCAGTTGAGAAAACCAACAATGAAATCAATTAAATGCATACAGAGTTCCTTACAAACTGCTAACAGCTTTACTATAATAAAGGTAAGGTAAAGTTCTGTTCACGTGTTTCAACACTTGGGAGTTCATATTTGTTATGATTGTGAACTTGTCCATGTAATTTGTTCGCTTAATTGAAGCTGGTTTTATCAACCGCAGTGCATTGAGATCGTATAAATGTTTACATTTTTAGGATTACTAGCTGACCCGTGCCCACTTAGTTGGGCATAATGTTAATTATCCTTTTCGGTTTTTTATATAGCCTATGACACTCATCAATAATGTGGCTTTCTATTGGTGAAAGAATTTTCAAAATCGGTTCAGTAGATCCCGAGATTACCCCTTACAATCTAACAAATACACATACTTCACTCTTAATAATATTAGTATAGACTATTCGAGATTTGGAACACTGGGAATTCAAGTATTACGAAACACAATTTGGGGTAGGTTGTTATTGTAAAATGTTACGTTGTGTTACAATCTATTCTAACCCTTACGTAACATTCTTGAGTGAGTATTACCTTTATTTTGTTTAATATAATAAAAATAATTATTATTAATAATGTTATACATTTTTGTTTTTATTCACTATCAAAATTCTTACGAGCCACTAAACACACTACACTACAGCGTTGGACCTCATAATTACATATGATATAACTATACCTATATAGATAGGATCTTTTAATAACTACTAACTTTTACTACTACTACTACAACATAATTGCTTTTAATAATACTAATACGAGGGATCAAAAGTCTATAAATATTTGTTGTTTATTTGACTTGACTTTGCTTTAAAAACACTGTAGGTACACAGCTATATTTATAAAATATATTCCCGTATTTACAAAAGTGAAAGTACGGAGACTGTAGTGTTAAAAATATTTCTCTTTTGTTAACCTTTCTTTTAAGGGTCTCCCACACAAGTCTTTTCAGGAATTATTAATATCACTGTTCTTAGGAAAATAATATTGTATCGAATAAAAACACGTTTTATTACCGAGAACAAAACAGTTTGCGTTACATTATTTTATTGAAGACTTTTTCTACTTAAATCGTTCAAAAAAAAGTTGCAGAGATTGTTAAGTCCATACTTAATATTTTAACTAACTACCTAAATCTATAACAAATTTCATCAACCATTTAATAACAATTCCGTTTAATGGTATGGATTTGGTGCAAAACGTAGTTGATAGAAACCTATAAACCATTTGATAGTTGTATTGGATTATTCAGAGCATGTCGGACTAAACGGACACGTGTGTAGTCAAATAGATGAACTTAAATGAAGTTGCACCTTAGTTCATCTATTTGCAATATCTTACTCTATACAAAGCTTGAGAACTTACAATGCAGATATTAATTCATATGCAGAATATCTTTAGACATTATAATTCTATATCAATAAAAGAAATGCGAAATGTTTTATGGAGACTGTACTTATAATTGAAATTCCTTAAATATTTAATGAAACCTAATAATAAATTTTATTAGTCACCTGGTAATTCTGATACAATACGATTTTATTCTTGCTTTAAAAATTTCATTTTTTTTAAAAGCCTGGAAACTATAGAGTTCTCTATACTACCTATAGAGAGAATAATACTAACTATAGAGAGAACTCTAGCTCTACGAGATTGTGTGCTCGATGACCATGTTACATTCTTTTGGTTACCCTACGATAGGGAGTAGAAGATGCCGATGGCAAACGTCCAGTAATGGATTGGCAACTTAAGAAAAATATATGAAAATGCACATATAAATAAAGCAAATTGTTTGCAGGTTCTTTGCCGTGCTATACCCACTTCGGTTGGCAGTTGCAAGGAAAAGAAGTAAAACTATGCTTAGTGTCGCGTGGTTCGTGGCTTTACTGTGCAGTCTGCCGCAAGTAAGTGTTTTCTTTAAAACTTGTCATATCTAACAGATCAAATAATTATTTTTATTACTTAATTTCTTTATTATCAGACACAATCACACCCACACACTCACACATATGCACACAGGTACACTCCACACTCACACACTAACACACTCTCTCACACTTTTCCTGCCATCACATTAAATTGTAATTTGATCGCTCTTAATTTAATTCAATTTTTATAATGTTGCATTGATATTGTAAACTGAACTTGCTAATGGGGTGGACCCGACTGCTGAGATTTATTAGCAGTATTTTTACTTGTTCAGTAGTCGGGTGACCACATCTATATGTGATGTTAATGATAATTTGATGTTAATGTTAATGATGAAATGATTAAATAATAAATTATAATAAAATATTTAGTACTAGCTGTTGCCCGCGACTTCGTCCGCATGGATGGGAGGAGGGGACCAAACTTTATATGAAAGCATATAAAGTTTGGTCCCCTCCTCCCTTATTATTGTTAATTATTAGTTTAAAAGGAGCTTATGTCTGTTCTCGGGCTCTAGACCATCTGTGTACCAAATTTCATTACAATCGGTTAAGTTGTTTTGGCGTAAAAGCGTAACCGACAGACAAACAAACAAACAGTTACTTTTGCATTTACGATATTAGTGTGGATTATTTATAAACAAAATTTCGTTCTTCTATAATAACTAAATGAAATCAATTACTTTACATTCCATTATTTACTTTAAGGCGATAACACGATTTGAAATCAAGTTAAATTTCTGGTTCGTCGAACCTTCATTTCCAGATAAATGTACTTACCTTTGTTTAAATAATAATTGTTTTCTGTAAAAGATTCCTCAATTCTCTGCGAATCAGAGTGTTTTTGGTACGAATGAAATCAAATAATACGGTTAGCGAAGTTAATTTGTGTTTCTGGTTACGTGTTAATTAATTTATCTACCCTTATAATATACAAGTAATAGTGATATGGAATTCGTTTATATAAAAAAATGTAGCTTAAAGTCAAAAATTAAAAGTTTCGTTCTGATTTACTTATTATTTTATTTAGCAGAAAGTGCTCTTTTAATATCGATTTCTTTATAAAATAGGGGAAAAACGATCAGGCTAGCCACATGATGGAAAGCGGTCATCGCCGCCCATGAACACTGGCAGAGTGGGTGCCAAACTTTTGAGTGGGTTGCCGAAATTTAAAAAAAATTCCTTGATTTCTTCAGACTTTTTTTTAGGTACGATATACATATATACAATGCAGTTTTTTATTAACGTTTCTATGCGTAGTTCTTACTTCTTACATTAAGCTTACAAACATTCAGTCTACAAACATATTCATTATTAATTAAGTAATATTTTTAAATAAATGTATATTTAGACAATAAACTATACCATATATTTCAAAGAGGCACACCCACAGGCAAAATTAGTGTCATATTTTTTGATGCTTTACCTATTCAAAGACACATTTCTAGAAAGCATATCATACAAACGAAGGTTTAATTTCAATATCGTATAACTTTTTAATATGAAACCCTCTATTTTCTATGAAATACGAGTCGTTATTGAAATAACGTTTAGATTGGCCATATGTGTAAACTTTGATATGAAAATTTAGAACTGACTTTTAGTTAAAAAATAAACTGGGAATATTGCTATTTGGCTTTATATTATACGCATAGTTAAGAACTTTTGAGTTTTTACTAGGATCTATTAAAATAATTGAAGTACGAATTATTTTGTCGTCAGAAATGTCTTGTTTTGTACGTAGGAGCATGCGTTTTGTTTGGTAAGTATGAGCAGTGAAGACCCGTTTTTTCCTCTTCATATATCCTACCTTTTGGACAAATCCTTCCCTTTTTCCTTTTATTAGGAACATAGCTTTATGTCTGTATACGTACGGGAGGTGGGGGTGTTATACTATCAGGCAAACCTTTTGCTTAGTTGCCTACCATCAAATAGAAACACGTTGTCGTACTTACACAAAATACTGTTGTCGTGGCTTGTTTTTCAAGTATAATATGGATAGTTATGCTATGAAAAGTTAAAAGCTGTTTTGAGAATAAGCTTTTCTCGTTTGCTTAGTATTAGAGCATCGATACCTTGATTTGCATATAGATAGAATTTTAGGCAGATATTTTTAAATTACTTTACAAAAAAGGCGCAGTGTTGCAAAAGTGTAGTGTAGTTGCGATTTGGCTGTTTTTTTTGTTGTTTTTGTTATTTTTAGGAGAAGGTTCTTATGTATGAAAATATAAGCATTTCCCTTTTTTTTATATTTCCTGATTATAGGGCGATACAAAGTTCACCGGGTTTTTTTTAATTTTGTTATAAGTTTTTAAACTATCTTAAAATAAAGAAGGATTTGTTACAACCCATATACCTCGAGATTGGCAAGATCCCCGCCCCGAATAGCACAATGGATCTTCAAAATAATTAAAACCTTATCAGGGGGTGTCAAAGTCCATGTAGACGGAGTAGCGGGAAACAGCTAGTTTAATAAACTATGTTATTATTAGGAGTCTAATTTACATGCAAAACTTTAATCATATCTATAGACTTTTTAATAACTAATTGCATATGTGACGTAAATTTTACGAAAATAAACTTAGTTACTTTCATTTAGATTGTACAACCTTGGTGCTTATTCCTGTAAGAGTAAACTCTTAGTATTACAGCTAAGCATTTACAAAGCCGGCAGTTATGCTAATTAACGCGCGAAGGGAAAATGACGTCATCTGAATGAAAAATACCGTTTCATTTGCGACAATTAATTTAAAATGTTTTAAATATTTGTATTTGATATTTATATTTCGAATTTCTAATAATATGTATTTTAATTTTTTTGAGTAATAATTTATTTTAGTCTATGATTAACCTAAATGTATAGTAGGTAGAACTGGCCAAATAGACGCTTTGCAGAAAAAAGAAAAAAATGAATGCTGAAATTTAAAAAAAGAACTGCGTAATTAAGATTGGCTCCGTGCAGATATAAGACATTATTACATATAAATTATGTTTTCTTTAATTACATTTTTATTATGAGACATTTATACAAGTTTGAAAAGTGTAAAAAGTTTATTTTTGTGATGCAGAAAAGTGAAGCGAACCACGTTAAAGTAAATTTTATTGGTGATTATTGTAGCATACAATTTATGTAGAATTTTTACTGTCAATAACTTTTAACGATTGAAGCTATCATTTTATGGCGTTGCCAGGTTGTCACGGCTATAAAAATACCTATTACGATGTCATCCGTTTCATTTTATCACACACATACGTACCTTTATAAAAGAATTAAGTTATTGGAATACTTTAAATTGACGACGATTGAAAACAAGGAACTTAAGGCGACTTGCATCCTAATTAATTTAACTAATGCATGCCCGATGGCTACAGCTTGTAGGATGAATACAAATTATGGCTTAATTGAATAAGCCTATGAGAAATCGATAAAACAATAACTATATTAGGTTTAATATGAATTGGAATAGTTATTATATTGTATAGACTTATCCTAGTATAATAATGAGTGTAATCTTGCAACTGTACTGTTTTAAATTAGTATTTTATTTCCATTGATATAATTGTTTATGATCTTTCGAGTAACTTCTTTTAAATGGAGCAACCATACATATTATATGAAATGGATATTAGATATGTTATAAGCGCAACATTTTGAAGACGCAGAGATCCTAAAGGAACGTTTTACCTTTAGGTGATTGGTAACCGGTCTCATGTTTATTTGCATTCACATGTAACTCACAATCTCTTATCTTCTAATGTTAAATTGAATAAAGCTATATATGTGTGTTGCCGCTGCTGCGTGGAACACTTTTTTGGTTGATTTGTATGTAACCTATCTATTAAATATAATATCTTTCTAGAGCAATTGATATTCACTTTCCTAATAACATTTTTGATTTCAGAGTCTCGTTTTCCGCGTAATGCGTCACCCGGCTGTACCCACCTTCGAGCAGTGCGTCTCCTTTGAAGCCTTCTCCAACCAGCACCAAGAGTTGGCCTACAACGTGATGTGCCTCCTAGCAATGTACTTCTTACCGTTGGTTGTTATAACAGTCTGCTACGCGTGCATCTTCTGTGAGATCTCGAAGAACTCTACGGAGATGTCTGGTAAGTGATAAATTAAGATTAAATTTATAGCTTATGCCCGCGACTTTCACTTACGAATATAAACATTGACCCCCCCTCGCCCTATAACCCTTTTTCCAATTAAAAATTAGACTATGTCTTTTCTTAGGCTCTAAACCATCTGTGTATCAAATTTCATTACGATCGGTTTAGTAGTTTTGGCGTGAAAGCGTAACAGACATACAGAGTTACTTTCGCATTTATAATATTAGTAGGGAAATAATGGGTATTATATACGTATATAAGTACCTAAATGTTGTTTTTGGAACAACGAATCCATTGGATTTATCAAACAATGAAAACTTGGAATACTTACAAATTGCACGACTTTTATCGTACTTATATGTGGTAAGAATACGGCATTTTATTGCTAAAGTATATTGAAATTCCGTCTTTTGAAATTCTGAATAACATGTTCCGAGATACCCCAAGTATTACGTTCTCGAACGATCGAGTAAAAATATTCTGAGTACCTACTCCGAATGCAATCGTCGTCGTTATCGAAAATTTTTGGTACTGCTAATCGAGCTATGAGACTTAATATACTCTAATAAAGAATCGGATCGCACATAAGTTTATCGGAATGTTATCGAAACAGAAACAAAAAAGTTTTACTATGCATAAAAACTAATTAATATAATAGTATAAGTAAAAAAGCTAATGTTAAAGGAGCCAGTCATCCAAAACACAGGGAAACCATTGGAAGCTGTACAAATGCAAATTTCGTTACGTTTGTCAATAAATATATATTTTTAAATGACCGACTATTTGTGTCTTTATAAAAATCATGGTCGTATGAAAAATATTTTCTAACTTTTATAGTATGTCAAATAACTTACTATACTTAACGTAAGAATAACTTTCAAATGCTATTATCAGTGAATGTGAAATCAGTACAAATTAAATTCCGATTTTTTAAATTCGGATATAAATAAAATTGACGGCCAATTTACTTACGAATTAGGCAGAAATCATTGAAACGAATTGACTAATTGTTGAAATACGTTAGCCATAAAATGTCAGCTTTAGCCTACTGTTCACTGTCCGCAGTACAAACTTCAGAGCCGTCAAAGTTAAAGTCTTGATGGCACTTTCCTAGAGAGTGAGAAAACTTTTGGTTAAGTTTCAAGTGTTACTAGTAAAACAGAAGTGGCTGTCAACGGCTTGAAATCTAAGGGCATTTCGTACGAAAATTATGTAGTTAATTTCAATTTAAACGATGTTTAAAAAGGCCAATTTACAGTTTAAATAAAAAATAACTGAGATAAATTCCTTGATCAACTAAAGAATGTTTGATGTGTTTTTGATGTAGAATTTAATACTCGAAGACCATTCGATCTCGATATTTAATCTTACATGCGAAAGTTGCTTGAGAAAATTAATCAGAATCTTCAAAAAAAAGCGGGCACTGCACTCCTGTCAATTTAAAGTCAATTGTTGAGTCAATAAACTGTAAACAGAGCTGTGCAAACATATTATTCTGGTACAAAAAATCGTTTATTTAAATATATTTAATTTGCACCAATACCATCCGTTTCCTTTAAATTAAAGTGGCAGTGACATTTGCAACCAAATAGTCGAATAGTATACTATACTATCATTAATTTCTAAAACTACCCTCATAATACTAATTATTATATGATGCATATTTCAGGCAAAATCAGCAAAGACGACGAAAATAGATTTTTAAGTTTTTTTTAAATACGTCAAACATACATTAAATATCTTACTCAAAAATTATCACAAGTTAAATTTTTAGTCATTTGAAATAAGTAAATTAAACTCAAAAATAGCCTTGTAGAAACAGGGGCATTCGAGTTCAAGTGGTTGATTATTAAATTATAAGTAAGTACTATTATCAAGATGTGTTATCTAATATTCTCATTGCCACTTACGTAAACGTTTACTGGAGAACTAATTAATATTGTTTGTTCGTCCTAGATCGCAAGGGTATTGCGTTATTACCTATCCACGGGAGATAATAGCACCGCCGATCATTCTAGAATTTATCTTTGTTTATTTCGGTAATTAAGTTAATTAATCGCTTAGTATTACACTTAAAATGAAGAATGAAGAAGCTTTTAAGTATACTATTTATGTGAATATTAGATTTAACGATCCGAAAACAAAATCAAGTTTATTTCTTAATTTTAAAAGAAAGCAGATAGAAACTGTTTTTCCGAAGTTTCTATTTTATTTTACATAATTATATTTGATCTCGTATTTCTAATAGTAGGTATCTAATTAGAATAGATCACTATAAACATAATAGGTTTATGTTCACGTTTAAGTAATGACCATAGTAGAAACGTGAACACCTTTCAAAATATGTTACTCCTCAAATAGACAAAGATATTCGCATTCATATTGTCTCTTTGTCATGGAATTTTCCAATTTTTAGTTATTAAATTCTAGGCTTTATGGTACAAACTGGGTTTCGGAATGGAAAACCGATAGTTTATGAATTTCAATAGTCTCGTGTGTCTGTCGTAGGTGTAATTTTGATTTGAGATGTGTTGTAGAATTGATTTTTATGTTCGATATTACTTTTAGACTATTTTATAACATTAATTAATCAAAATTGTAACTTAATACAGGATCTTCACTGTTTTAATTTTTATGTTCGATATTACTTTTAGACTATTTTATAACATTAATTAATCAAAATTGTAACTTAATACAGCATCTTCACTGTTTTAATTAGCAATAAAAGTTTCGCAAATAGTTTATAATACAATTCTCAAAATATTGTACCACGGAAACGCCGTGCCTGGAATAATTTTCTTACGTCAAATTCAATTAAATAACAAGGAAGTAAGCTCAGCGAGTCAACGAAGGGTTGCCATGAATTAATAAAACAATTTTCTTTATACCTTGGGGCTTTGGAATTCTTCTAGCGACACTGGGCGTAATTAAGAGCCTTTGATTCAAAGCTGAATTTGTCGAATTCACTGTTCACAATTGCCGAGGACAGACAACTCCAAGAAGTTTTGACTGACAGCACTCGCAGTGAAATGAATAAATTGAAATGCTCTCACAGAAATGTTACGGCAAACAATTTTATCAAACGAATTTTTAAGGAATTCTTTAACTCGTTTTAAATGATAGTATGAGGGTGTGTTATAATATCTATGTTGTTTGCAACTTTGTAGGTTGGTTGACATTTGACACTGATTTAGTAAAATGATTTTCTGTTTGTCAAGAGCTTCAATTTCGGTAACTCGTGAAGGAATGTTGACATTAGAACTAAAGCTCAAATCACTGAGATTCATCTTTGACAGGTTGACGCGTAATGCGTATTTACGTAATTTTTTCTATAGAATAGCAAAAACGTGTATTTTTCCCTATAGTATAAGAATAATAACTTCTTATAAATTACAACGTAATATGACCATACCACATCTTTTTGAAAATAAAATTTATTTCAAATTAATAATATAAGCTGTTTATTTAAACAGTTTGGCTTTATTAAAAATAGGAGGAAAAATTATTTATAATTAACCTTTTCCCTTTCATGGTACTTAAACCTTAAATATATTCCTCATCGCTTGTAATTAATCGTCACTTATTAAACAATTATTTAATCTTAATAAAGAAATAAAACACTTTCTTAAACAAATATTTTTTGTA
>JADANM010007051.1:7192500-7206499 GCA_026213755.1 Eurema hecabe | reverse complement strand
CTACGTATTGTTTTATATAAGAAACTTGAGGTAAGAATGTTGAGAGAGGAAATATCAATACTTATGCACACGTGTGGCGGTATATAATAATTTGATAACTATTTTGCTAAGGGCTTTAAATAACTCTACTAAGGAATTTATAGATAAGACTTTGGAATAAATAAAACTGTTCTTACTAAGATAAGATAAATAGTTAATTAATCTAACTTCAGAACTTAAGTGGCGTATTTAAGTAGAAAGTTAAGTTTCGGTAACTTATCGAAGAAAGTTAATGTAAAGGCAAAAGCAAATGCGTAGATATTTAATTTTTTAAATGATAATCTAGTGTTAATGATGATCTTTAAGTATGAAAAGGAGGTTTATTATGTGTGTATAAATTTTGTAAAACATACAAACAGTTTTCTCAATGTAGGTTTCATATTATTGTATGTGCATAAAAGCAAAAATATTTGTTTGTAAATTCCGGGATTTCATTAGCAAAATACATTTATAACATTTCACAATTGTTCAGTTATTCACGGTACGGCGCGTTTTTTGAGATGTGATTTTAAAATGTTTGATATGAATGTTATTGATATTTTTGTATATAACTACTTACTATATTAATATTGTAAATGTAAAAAAAGGGATGTTTGTAATGACTTACTGACTTAAGGTCCTATATCCCCTAGCTGGGGCAGAGGGCGTCCACAGTGCGTCGCCATCCCGGTCTGTCCTGGGCAGCTCGCTTCACCTCACTCCAGGTCTTGCCGATGGCCTTCGCTTCATCGATGATAGTACGACGCCAGGTCTGTTTTGGGCGGCCACGTCTGCGTTTTCCTTGGGGATTCCAGTCCATGGCTTGTTTGGGAATATGTGTTGGATCCCTTCGGAGAGTGTGGCCAATCCAGTTCCATTTGCGGCGCTTGATCTGACGATCTATCGGGACTTCCTGGCATCGCTCCCAGAGGAGTGCGTTAGGAATTGTATCCGGCCAGCGTATACCAAGGATTCTGCGAAGACAACGGTTCACAAAGACCTGGAGTTTATGCGAAATGGTGTTTGTTATGCTTTCAAGTAAAAACTACTGATTATGAAAATTTGTACACATTCTTGGAGGTATCAATAAATATAGGCTTTTATCCGATATTCATTTAATTCAATGTGACTGACGCTGCATGTATACGCTAATATTTGTTATAATTTTTAGATTTATTTTCTAAAGTATTATATTGTTTTAATTCATTACCGTCAAACGTCATCAGTTCAATTAGTATCAGCAGATAGTACTGTATTTACAATAATTAATTATTATAGGAAATAACCTTAACATTATCCCATCTCTATTTAATATTCTAGATCAGCTTTGATCGTCCAGAATGTTCTCAGAACTTTCTTATTATGCTATTCCACGAAACTTGAATTCAAATCAACTCTATGTTATTTAATTTAATACGGCATCTTATTAAATTTATCGGATATCTCTAATATTTATGGAGCCTTAAGGCCATTTTCGGAATTTACACAAAACATTGAATTATTAGATTTGGGCTCCATCTGGAATTCAAAAGAGTTGACATTAAATACGTAATGACTTAAAGTTTGCTGTTTTTGGCACAATTAAATAGTACCTATCTCTATATAATATTTAATTTTTTCCTTTATTTTTTTTTTATTTACTTTTTTAACCGATTACTGACTGAATATAATGTTTGAATTATGTAAATTTTCTTTTTTTTTTAAATCAAAATCACAATGTTTAATTGGTAAACTTTTTTATGTTTATTAGAAGCTAAGCATCATTTTAAATTTTTAAAGGTTTTTAACGCCCCAGGCGCTCCGCTTTTATTTCTTACTCTAAAGAAGTCTACCAAATTTTAGTAATGTAAGAAATTTCAAATTATTTATGAATCATAAATGTGTCATAAATAAAATTTCGCATGAGTGAAGGTTACAGTCATTTCTGTTACAACGTGTAACAGAAATGTGTGGTCATATTTTTGCACGATGTTCAGGATGCTCAAAGATTGTCTATATACAAGTGTTACATCACTACACAGTGTAAGAATCATATTTGACTAACCTCCTCCACACTACTGCGCTCCTGGTATACGCCGGGTATAATATTAGTACGCAGGCAGCCGCCGGGTGTCGGTCGTCGCGTCGACCTTGCCCAAAATGTAGGTTGTTGTTAGTTTTTTCACTCGCACAATCTCACATGACACTAAAGTTATTGACATGTTTAAGATGGTAATTAGATACCCCGTCATTAGAAATCTTTTAATTTAATACTTTTAATACAGTTATTAAATCACCACACAAAAGGCACTTACTTTCACAATGATAATAATGTCTTACGATTAGGGCAGGAAACCGGCGACATTGTTCCACGGGTCTACCGACAATAAATCTTTCAGAGTACAACCGACGAGCCTTCGAAGGCTGCCACCAGATGCACCAACACAGATAACCATTTGGTAATACTCGCTATTCGTAAAATACACATTCTTTAAAGATAATTTATTTGATCAAAATTGACAATCTAATGACAGAGACAGCAGTAACTTTTTCAATGAAACGCCTTGTCATCATGACGGTCATGTGTGTCATAATGCGGTCATTTACACGTAACAGCTGATAGCTAAAGTGATGTCGTAGTATCGATAAATTTAAAAATCGATAATTTGGTCAATAGAAATAAAAAATCAATATCTTGATTATAAATAATTCAAGTGGAATGAATTTTCATAACATTAATTTAAAATTAGATATTCTTTGCGATCCTTCAATATGACTACGCATTTCTGTTACACGTTGTATAAATATAGATATATGTTAGGGATAAATACAAGCCTGTGCCGGAAGGGAACGTTTAAGTATGATGAATTGAATGAACGTACGGATTATGTGAAGAAAGCTTGGAGCTAAAACCATTTCTTAAACGTACAGTCAATTTAAAAAGTAGATGAACATATAATTAGGCAATATAATAAATAAATGTATAAGTGACAATAGATCTTCAGGATGAAATCTAAGTATTATTTTATAAAAGAAGTTTAAAACGAATACGGTCTAAATTCCACAAAGTTGAAATATTGAAAAAGTTGAAAATAATTAACAAAAATGACTAATACCTAGAAAGTATTAGTCTATTTTACTATTAACATATTTTATTAACTGATTTTGAAAATAGTTCGCAAAAGTTTCTTAGTATTAAAATTGTTTTAGGTATTACATTTATGAGTTATCACAAAGCTAAGGTCACAAAGGAATTGATTTCTGGGTCAAACCATAAAATTTATATGAAATATTCATAACTGAATTCTGTCTCTTTTGATCTACTTTCTATAACATAACTCTATGAATATCTCGTTGTGTCAAACAGACCTTTTATTAAGGGTTGGTTGTTTGAAATTAATAATGTGTATTGAAACAGTTTTGATGAAACCATTAATTGTAGGTAGATACTATGTTGCTATTGTATATTCGTTTTAGACATATAACAATATGCTTATTTTTTAACCCCCGACGCAAAAACGACGGGTTGTTATAACTTTGACGTATCTGTGTGTCAGTGTGTGTATGTGTCTATCTAAGGCAACGTAGCTTTCATACGGATGATCCAAATTTAATGCGTTTTTTTTTGTTTGAAATGTATATCCGTCCAGAGTGTTCTAGCTATATTTTGTGGAAATCGGATCAGGTCTTTAAGGTCATCAGGTCGTTTGTTAGGTGTGATAGGAATGTTACACGCTCAGTTTGCTTGCGTATAGTCGGGGGTTTATGTATTTCTAATAATAACTTGTTTTTAATTTAAAAGAATACCGGCTTCAAGTAATGGCAACTATATAGGCATATTTATGCTCTACGAACAGTAGCTAGGTTCATTGACCTTACCTTTCCTACTTAGCTATCCCGGTTATAAGATGAGCAACACATTCGCGAATTTTTAAGAATAGTTATGGGCGGATTGAATGTAGGACTTGTTTTAAGAATAGTTATGGGGGCCCCCGATTGAATGTCTATAGCTTAATATCAAGTTCGATCATGTTGAGTCAACATATACAAAATATTTTTTCATGGTAGTAAAAGCCTGTTATTATGGCCTATAACTAAATTAAAATACATGTAGCTCTTAAAACGTGAAGCAGCAGGAAACAATACAAAGGGTAATTTCATTCAAAACTAAAAGCCGAGTAAGTAAAAACCTTTTACGAAATCAAAAGCTGATAACATATACTGTTCTAAAGGCTTCTAAAGGCTTTGTTTATGATGTGTCAATGAACCCATGGTTTGAATATTGCTTTGATATAAGAAACCTTTCGAATCTATTATAAGAAGAACAGGAAAGCGTTTCGTATTTTCATAACTATTATCAAAATATCTTTGTATAATGGGGGGTCATGTCAGTTCAATAACACTAATAGTATTTAACAATTACATATAAACTTACGTCAGATCTTCTAGATATTTATATGTAAATAACAGATAGAGTAATTCTAAGAATCTATATCTTTGAAGCAAATAGTCTTTACGGTAATTATACAAAATTAATGCGTGGTGGAATAGTTACAAGTATTGTTGTTAGATTCCTCTCCTGATTCTTCGACAAATTGTAGAATAGCTATTTTAATATAAAAAGGGTTCGGGACTGGCAACCAAGTGGCACAGTAATAAAATAAAAATGGAAAAAGTACCCAAAAATTGACATTTTAGTATAGGGAATGTAAAATTATGTCGATTCAATAATTCTGACCCTTATCAATCTTTGACTTCTCGAATTTCTGTTTTCATCGAAATGTGAAGAAAAAATCCTTGAACGTAACACTTTATATTATGTAAATATTCTTAGAATATTATAGATATTTCTAAAAATTATAAATGGCAATACTTTTTTATTTGATCAGTTTATTAGTTGTGCCTAGCGGTTTCATCTGTCTTAAATCTAGCTATCCACTATTCCGTTATTTACCAAAGAGAGGAATAGAACAAAGCATGAAATCAAAATGTCTCTTGATGGAGTGGTCGTGGTCATCATGACACCTGTCTCGTGGCGTCCTTAACTAGTCGCCGCAATTCATCTCTTACTGCTGTCCTTTTGGAGCATTCATTAATGGGACTATCTACTGCTCTTTTTATCTGGTCCGTCCATCGCATATTCACTATAGCTTTACTTTTCATCACAAATGTATCTGTATTCTATATAATAAATAAGTCAAGTATAAGTCAATTCTCCCAGGTACATGTTTGACCGTGAATCAGCGATGCACGTCTCAGCGCGGGTACAAGACCTCTTCTTCATCATGGCTGTCTCCAACTCGTGCATGGACCCGCTGGTGTATGGCTCCTACACCCTGGACATGAACATCATCAACCGGACTTTGAGGAAGGTGTTCTGTATTCATACCGACAACATCAATAATCATAGTGAGTGTTTTTAAAGATTTTTAGGTTAGATATTATTTTTTGTCTATAGACACACATATTGTAAAATTATTGTAAAACATACTTCTGGGAACGAAATAACACATCGCATATTATTATAATACAGAGGCAGCTTAGTAAAAACTAAATTAAGAAATCTAAATATGAAAAACTAGTTTTCTAGCTTTGAATATTTACCTAAATACTGAATGAAGTTGTTGCTAGCTCGACATTCTGTGTTTGGTTCAGTTATAGGCGTGAATTTTTATGCTTTTTATAAATTGACTATTTAATTTAATATATATCATCGATATTTCTTTTAAAAGCTTGACGGCTCTTTGAAGTTTGTTTGTATTTATTGAAATAAAATAAAAAAAATAAAAAATCACGTTATTTTATATCATTATTATCATTGCATGCGACTTGATTCCGGCACGATAGCAGATAAAAAATATATCGCGGTAAGAAGAAAATATTTTTTATAGAAACGTGCCTTTCTCGACTTTGAGCCTTTTTAACCGACTTCAAAAAATCACGAGATTTCTCAAATAGAGCATATATAAAATATATACGTTTTTTTGACATTGTATACTTTTTACATTATTAGAAAGTATTAAAATACTACAATTATATATATTTGTGTTTTTTATATTTTTACTTTGTATGATTACTTTTTGATAAACAGCAAAACAATTCTCTATTTCTACGCTCTACATTAAAATGTCTTCTTTGTCAATCTTACTTCGGTAACAACCATTAAGCTTTAAGCTAACAATACTGCAGAAAATGTTATCGTTTCTCTATGAAAATCAAACATTTGTAGGGTATATAGTTATTAGGTAGGTATATCGTATTTCGAATATCTTTTTTTAAGTAAAACCATGTGTATTTTTTCTTTTAAAATAAAGTTGCGGCGATTGCTTTTACTAAAGCACAAAGTTGAACTTTCGTAGATTTTCAAGAATAGGATTTTTATTTTATTTGGAAATTAAAAGAACCTTAAATAATTTTTGATATAAAATTGACGAATATTATTTCGATAACAATTTGAACTCAGCACTATTGATGTGACCATAACCATATTTTAAAACTACCATCTTCTTTCCTCCATCTTAGCCTTTATAAGTACTATACATATAAAAATTCAATTTACTTTCTGCAGGAATAATGACAACGCCGGGAAAATATATGGGGAAAACCCAAGAAGCCATTCAGACGAACAACGTGAGTATTTATATTTTCTCGTGGGACAAGTTCTAAGTTATAACTGTAAATTCTAGAGACAACGTCTCGTTACAACAAGAGATGAATGAGATGTCTGTCTGAAGTTTAATACGATTGTTGAATGGTATAGTTGGTTCATGTTTGATAGTTGAATTGAATTGCGCACATAATAGATTCTGTAGTATGAATTGGTTGAATTTTTATTCATTTGATATTAATGAATTGTTTGTGTTTTGGTGGTTATGCATCATTGGTACCGTTAGTTAGTTCTATAAAACTTAAAACAATTTAGGAGCCACTGAAAATCAGCGTTGGAGTTGTTCGCCGCTCCAACACATGCTGAGTGGGATTCCTTCTCACTGTTTTTTTTCCTTTCTCCTACCTGTGTTTCTTATCTGTTTACTTGTCAAGTGTGTATTGTTATACTTCTTTTTCTAATGTGCTCTGGAAGAAATGTTTCTTTCTTTCTTACAATTTAAAAATAAATCTCAAAAACCAATTGTGACCACCCACTTCGTCATGGTATATTAATTTTTAAAATTAATTCATCATAGGTAAAAATAAGGAATATCCGTGCGTTATTCCTTATTTTTAAATTACCTTCAATGGACTTAATTTAACAAGTTCGCGTTGTAGGTCAGATGATGTCGTATGATCAAAAAAAATAATAATTTAGCAAAAAATAATTATACAAATCTAATCATGTTACTTGATACCCTACAAAAATGTTTCACATTTATAAGTATTCAATATTTCCTTTTATAGTAAATGTATTAGTCCTTTGTAACTTTTCTCAGTTATTATATATTTATTTGTTGTTGAAATAAAGTGGGCTTCAGGTCTAGAATAAAAACTACGCAATTAAAGCCCTCATTTATTTATAGTCTATTTATTCTTTATTATGCCCATTTACTTTAGTCCGGTTTGAATTATTAATTATTTTAGGCAAAGGAAAAGGTTGAGGTTTTTAGAGGTAGGCCAAGAGGATTTTTATAAATTAAAACTTGCTATTTAGTTAAAAATAATTCATCCATCCATTTTAAAAGGTCAAATTCTATGTGAAATATATATTTATACTAGGCGACAAATACTAATAAACACCTTACATTAATCTTAATTTAGTTACAATGAAAGATAGTACATTATCTTATGATAAAAACAAGCTAAATAAGCCTTGTTATTCGAATCAACTACTGACAAGCTCATTATATTATAATATGTTTATTCATGTGAGTGTGGGTTGTTGAATAATGCGGTGATAATTAATGAAACGAAATGTGTCCAAACTGTAAATGTCTGTAATTAAAATTATCTACACAAATTAAACATAACAATATTATTAAATATAATAATTATTAAATAAAGCAATACTTGCCGTGCCCTGCAATATAAAATAATGAATGAAAAATATCCTGCAATAAACATTTCAACCAACGAACCCATATTTTATTATATTAGTAAGTAATGCGATGACTAGATCAGATTCAAAGTCTAAAGTATCTTTATTCAACTAAGCTACAAATAGTAACACTTTTGAATCGTCATGGTATTACAAAATATTTACCATCGGTTTTGAAGGCAGATCAATCAGCAGTTTTATCGACTGATCAAAAGTCTGTAACGATTTTAAATAATAAAATAAAATAAACTTTTCATTTGTTTTCATTTCATATCACAATATTATAAGTAAAGCAAACATGTGGAATTCATCATACGACCTCCAATTTTTATACTTGTAGAAATAAATATACAAATAAAACAAAATAAATATATTTCAATTACATTAATCACAGCCATTCACAAATCACTGTCGTGAGGCTAATTTGAAAAGAATTACTTTTATTGTAAGAAACCCATAATATGTAGGTTACTAGGGCAATTCCTTTAAAAAAACAAGGACGAGATTTGTATTGACTCGTGATTTCTAAAGGTAATTAAATAGGCAGGACAGTAAAGTATTTTATAAGAAATACTATATTTTATTAATATAGAGAATACTAATAATAATAGTCCTGCCGTTTTACCCGTATTATTTGAAAATGAATGAAATAATATATTTCTGTCTCATTCTTTGTCGGCTTCATCCTACACATTTTTGTATTTGTGACCCTTACCTGTATTTTTCTGTTGAACCCGGATTGAAATCACAACGATTCAAAACAACCACAAACGGTTGCCGGTGCTTGCACGCGCAACTGACGTAACTGAATATTTGAATATTCTACTTATATAGTCAGCTCGCTGTCAAAACGGCGTCAATCTTGTGATCATTTCAATCTTTTACTTTAAAAGCGAATCGCTAACATAGACGTTTCTCGTTAAAACCATCGACCGTGTGTCCCGGCACAGCCCCACCTGATTTTTTTTCAGTTGATTTGTTGGTGTATAACACATCTGAGTATGATATCATTGGTCGTTGTATAGAATGTAGCGTCCCGGCGCGAGCGCTGCCTAGAGACGTCTCTGGTGGCGCCGAGCGCCGCGTCGGACGCGCCGGGCGCCGCCTGGCCGCCCGCGCACCACGCCTACGAGGTATTCACTTTGCACTCCAACCGCTTTAAGTGAACTAACTGATTGTGCTAGTGTGCTATTGTGTAGGGAAAGAAGCTTCACTTCGCAGTCCATCACCTACGAGGGAAAAACATAATTGCACTATATTTTCGATAGGTATTGAGGAATAAGCAATATAAGATTCACATCACAAAATTAATTTTAAAAAACTATTTTGATTGTCTTAATCAATGTTATGTCTAGGGGTTTCGTGTAATTTTTGTTCCTATACCATTTTTATCACCGATATGAATTGAATAAAATAAATACTCAATTAAATTAAGTTAATTTGATTTGTCTTGTTTTTAAGATTCATATTTGTGAAAAAAATACTTTGAGCTAGCCATGATTTTGTTTTATAGTAGGTAGATTTGCGATTTTTAACAAAATTCCTACTTAAAAGTATATCAGGCCGCTTAAAGCAAATCTCGCCTATCTATGGAAGGATCTATAGATTAATATTAAAGTGTTAATGAACAGATATATAAAGAATTGTATTTAAGATTGTACGTATGGTCATAGTTTTATATTGTTAAAGACCTTGTTATGAATGTAATCCGTATGTTGAAAATATATTAGTACAGAAATGTAAACGATAGATTTAAAATAATGTTGGTGGTGCCAAAGTTTTAAATAACAATAATAAATAATGTTTTAGACTTTGAAATTTGTTTGAAATGAATTTTAATAATTACATTATAAGTATAGTTACTGTAAATAAATGACTAGCATTTAAGAAAAATATAATATATTACGCTATTTTATCAAAATCAGATTCATTGTGTGGTAATGAAGACTAAACATAATATTCAAATATTTAAAAAGCTTTTCAGTATAGAATCTATTGAGTCTGTATAGAAATATTTTATAAAGCACTTTTGTATTAATACAAAAAAAATATTTTATAAGTCTATATTATAATATAAAAGTATATACTAACAACAATACGAGTAATGTCTTGTATAAATTCGTATTATACATATATCGCAATATATTTTTTTTAATAACGATCAAAGGTTAAACCTGTCTTAGTAATATTATATTTTGATAAGGATTATCGTTGTGAATTTAGGTTACGAAATATAATATTTAAATTAAGTAGAAATAGAAATGGTTATATAAGAAACTCATATTATAGGATACAAGTTAGCGAAATTTCTTTTTTATGATATTTTTGAGACGTTTTTCACAATTTTAATGTAAATGGGAGGGATAATTACCTTTAACTATACTATATACTTTATAGTTAACAGTATTGTCTACCACATTATCAATGAAAATTAATTAATATAATACTCTATCCGCCTAAATTGCGTACCAATTGTATGAAAACATATTTTTGCATTGATCAGATCGGATTAATCTGAAACTACATTGTTTTATATCCGATACTCAGTGTTGCTTAATTAGTGCTCAATAACATTAAAAACCAATTATCTCCAAAACCATATCGAATAAGACAGCTTTATTATAATTCTTTATAATCTAGAGTAGATTATAAGGAAATATAATCTACTTGTGTACATGTGAAAACTCGACGACGTCTTCGAGTTATTCATAAACAAACAAACGTGTAATAATTTACGTATGTATATATGATAATTACATAGTACAATGTAGCTTTATTTTATTTGTCCCTATGTATCTATTCTATTAAATTATGACATTTTCATACAAAGAAGGTTTATTTGAATAATATATGCGTTGAAAGCTAGTATTTTAGGTAATATTGGTCGCAAAGCGGCTTAGATTGTATTCGATTAAGATTCATATATTATTAACTAGGTATGTACAGAGATATTAATCATTAATATATCCAATAATATGTTAATTATAATCTGAATTGTATATAGCATGGATTAACTGAATGTAACTGTAGAGTATTTGTTACATGTTTTGTGTGAAATACATTTTTTACATACAAGCTGTGTTTTTATTTCCTTCACTATAGATTAGAGAAATCAATATCCTTCCTTGCAAGTACAAATTTCTCTACTTAACAATTATTAATTAATTAATTAATTAATGCATTTGGGACAATACTGGGATACAAGGTATATTGTGTATTCCTATCTATATACCAAATTTCAACTAAATCAGTCCAGCGGTTTTTGCGTGAAAGAATAAAAAACATACATTATCACAAACGTTCACATTCATAATATCAGTAGGATAGGACAGTGGTCAAATGAGCAGTATGTTTGCTAAATGGTAAGTGACCACCTCTCTTTGGTTTTTAAAACAGCAATATGAATAATATGATCGCCTTCTTTAAAGATTCGACAGGATAGTTATTTTTGGTAAGTTCTCAAAAATGACACTGCTATCAAGGTGGTATGGATGATATACGATATATTATCTACCCATTGCGTGCAGTGCGGTGGATATCAGCGTCAGGTATCATAATATTGTTATACTACACAAGGTTAGTGTGTAGTTTAAACATTCTTTGTAATTAACTTTATAAATTATATTGGTAAAACCATTTATGCAGTAGTACTTTAAAGTCACAAACGACAGGTCGTGGATTTTGTTGTTGTTTTATAATGTACATTGTTCGATAAAATTTTAATTACTTTTTTAGAAATACCTTTGCAAAATGTACAAAAAGAATTACTTAATTGAAGATGTCTCACTTTAAACTAATATTAAATTTCACAAAGTTTTTACCTAAAATACTATTTAATTGAATTTAAAATGTCTGTGAATAAAAATCAACTTTTATTTTATTGGCAAACCTATAAGGTAAATACTTTAAGTCACACTGTCTTTCTCTATTTATGCTTAATTTGAAAAAAAACAACCGATCTTCATGAGATTTATTAGATAGAGCAAAGTTTATGTATATAATACATATATAAATTCGAGTAAAACCACATGGCGCGATTAGTGTTATATTAAAAAAAACATTGTACTTAATTATATGTAAAACAGAGGCCTACGTAAACATATCCTATATTACATTCCCTTGTTATTAAACTTTAGCGGAATTGCGAAAGATAATTGTTTACACTTTTACCATAATAAAGAGATTGAACAATGAAGAGGCAATAAACAGGCAAAGGTTTTTAATTAAAATCATGGGCATTGACAATCGTATTTTGTTTTGCAAATTGATTCGGTTTTCAAGGTATGAGGTGTTGATTTTCGGAGTATTTATTTACTAAATTTAAATTAATATGAAAAGGGAATGGCTGTCATTGTCCTTATTCGCTTAAAATTGTTATTATAAATACGAGATTAATTTTGTCCGTTTATAACGCTTGCATGCTTTAGTAAAAGCGATTTTTAATAAAGTAATTTTAAAAATAACGAGTCTTAAGTCAGATCGGACCGGTTTAAGTTGTACTTAATTTTAAGTTGCGTTTCTGTTTTCCGGCATAAGGGTTGTATTTTAGTTCGTTGATGTCGAAGTCAAAATCATCATTTATGCAATTTGTATTATAGCCGACTATAGCCGCCTTATAAATATTGGTTGATACAAATATCACAAATGAGTTTAAAAATAAAACACCAAAATATTAATCGTAATAAATGTATTTTCTTATTTCTAATCTTAAACTATGATATTTTCTAACATTGGCATTTGTATCGAATTGACTAGAAACTTATATTATAGTTTTCGTAATAATTAAAACTTAGTTTAGATTAAATATTGTAGGTAAATTCGACTACTAGTATAGCTGAAAGATTAATTAGAAAAGTGAAGAATGGAACTATTGAATTATTTATTTTGGAATCATAACATTATGTAGTATTTCGAAAATAAAATGAACACCAATAATTGTAAGGAAGATGTAGTTTTTTTATACTGTCTGTTGAAAAATCTGTTTGGTTTAAATGACGAGCAGATTTTGATTTAATTAGTTTAAGAAATAAATACATAGCTTTTTACATGAGATTTTGAATATATTTGTTTATGAATAAACATAACATATACATTAATATAAATATTCGTTTGTTAACACATTTTTTTGTTATTTTGAATAAAATGTGAAAACAAAATGCAATTTTAATAAAAAATACAAGTTACCTCACATCGTTAGTATTTATAATATTTCCCCGTTGTTAAATGAATTTATATTTCTTTATAAGTTTTTATCCTAGTTCAGAATACATATTTGTTTTTATCTTTATAAAAGCCCAACTGAAGATTAAACTAAATATCTTACAAGCTTCATTTTTATGGTAGGTATTTGCTGAACTAAACCTGCTAGAATTAAACCTGCTGCTAGCTAAAATTGCATACATTAAGGAACGAATAAAAATATAAGCAAGCATTAAGAATGCTTTACATTATTATTATAAAAAATTCTTAATCATAATATTATAACGGTTTAAGCGCTTCATTTTATCAAAAATTAATTAACATTGAACCTCCTGTCCGGCCATCTGCCTCATAAAAGATATTACCACTTATGTCATCATTGTACAATATTACTTGGTTCACCGAAATATTTTGCAACAGAATATTATTCTTAATATTATAACAGATGATATAATAACATATTATTTAATTATGAGTAATACAATTCCACATGATTTAGTCTAGAAAAAAAATTTAATTTCCATCTGTTCTGGAGGGTTTTATTGTGAAAAACAAAGTCGTTAATGAAACAGTTAACAAAATTAATACAGTCAATTTATAAACTTTAAACACTAAAATATTCTATGTTGAAGTTTCGTGACAAGATTACAAAATAATTGAATCATTAATAATTGAAAAAATAATAATTCAACTGTTAAATATTTAATTAGTAAAGACGCTTATGTTGAATGAATTTTACATATAAAATTGTAGTTGTCTTCATAAATCAAAATA
>JADANM010007051.1:7146348-7165675 GCA_026213755.1 Eurema hecabe | reverse complement strand
TAAATACAGCAAAAAGAAAACAGAATCGAACCAAGCTAGTTTGCTTCTGTCATATTATATATTTAAAGGAATTATTATTTTCTAAACGAATCAAATTATGATGAGTAATACCTTAACATGTTTTTTTTCTCAATTTGTACTTGTGTCTTTTACTATACATCAATATTACGAGATAAATCAAAATGTAATCCTTTCAGATTCCTTTATTTTCGCAATATTATTTAGTTAAGTTTCAACCAGGCTTTCCCCTGAACGACAGCGACCTCGCTGAGATAGAATGATTAATGACTGAATACTCGTGTTTATTCTTGCAGTGTATTATATATTTGTACAGAACTCTGCACTGATATTCAAGTTTTACATCATCTTAACAATCGTTGTTAGCTTGATGTATTAATATTTGAGTGTTGATGTTTTTAAGTTTTTTAATTTTAAGTTATATATATGTATAACTGACAAATAACATTAAAATACAATGATTAAAATATGTATGGTTGCCTACAAGATAATTTTATCTTCACATTTTCGATATAAAAAAAATTATAACACTAAAATATATCGTAGGTTGAATTGGTGTTCCTTGTATTTTTAAAAATTCTAATATCTAATGTGGTTAATGGTTTTTAATTTCGAATGTGTAAATATACTTTTCTAATCGACGGTTAAAATGGCAACGATGGAAAATAAAAGAAAACAAAGTTTTTTTCAAAAATTTTCAAGTTGATATAATATGTGGCAAATGACCCTTTTATATTAGTTAAGTCATAATTGTTATTCACAGTATACGTGTCTCCATGAGAACCTCTTCCACTACCTCTGTGAGGAGAACGGAGGAGCTGTGACCCTCCCAGCCGCGAGGGGAGACGATGCTTGGAAGATTTACTTCAATGAAAACCCGGAGGAGATCGTAGACGAGTTCGCTATGAGATACGGCATTGAAGCTATTTATCAGGCTATGACGTAAGTTACTCCCTGTTCACGTGAAACATTAATGACTAAACTTTATATATTAATATATAACATTAAAAAACTTAACCAAACATTGTACCTAAAAAGATCTTCAATGCTTTTAAACTTACAGTTTTTAGTGCGTTGAAATTATCATAATTAATTAATGTGGAACATACCTTTAGACTTAAGCGAAAGGACGACTTAGCGAAGCGACTATAACTTATGATTTTAACCCTAGATGGTTACGTGAATTTCTGCTTACCAATCGCTTGTTTTTCGGCGGGTAGGACCACGGGCATATTCGCAAATTCTAACGCGAAGAACATACATCTATTAAATAACAGTCGGTTTTGGAAATTATAAAAGCGCATTTTATTTGTAACCTTGCATCGAAGATCACCTATGAGATGAATGAACCAGGAAAAAATATCAGTAGTTGGTCCCATTTATGACATGGACATCCCAGCTCTAGACCCATGTCTGAAGCTGGGATGTCCATACATCAGCAAAGCACGCCACGAGACAGGCGTCATGATGACGACCGCTCTGTCAATAGTAGCACACCTCAGAAGAAGAATCTTTACTTTGAACTAGACATATAACTTAGATAAATAATATTAGACACGGACGTGAGGACTTGTAACGTTACCAATACATATTCTTCTTCCAGACACTTCCACTGCTTATCGACAAAATACCTATGCGCTGGAGTACCGGCGGTCATGTCTACTCTGCTGGCCAATATCAACGCATACTACGCTCATACTACGGCATCGTCCGCTGTCTCCGCATCAGATAGATTCGCTGCCTCCAACTTTGGGGTAAGTTTTGGATCAATTTATGGTTAGCTAGGATTTATTTAAAATTGAAATCAGATGATTATCGGTGTTATATTAATAAGTAGTAGAACATAAGTAAATAAAAAATAATATAAAGCTTAAATTGTGATTTTATGTAAAAATTGTAATCGAGCTATTAAAATTCAATGTTCACTTAAAGTTGAAACTAAATAATTAAACGCATTGTAATGTAAAATTTCATCCTCAGTAATAACAATGTAAGGTTTAAAAATAATAAATGGAATAGCGACCAACCTTTTATAAATTAGAATTTTCTAGTCATATTCTGTGAAGTCTAAAAATTAGACTAAAGTTTTCAGACTTCGTTGATTGCTTTAATTGCATACTGTCTGGAAAGTATTAGGAGAATAATTCTTTTTTTAAATATATTATAATTATAATACCTTCATTTAAATAGTCTCTTTTTTCACATCATAGAAGTTCATTAAGAATCTTTAATTTAAGTGTTAAGAAAAAATATTTTAAAATTGTAGCGAATAGCAATGGATATGTAGATTAGACAATAATAAATTGGTTTGATTAAATAAAGACTTTGCACTTTTTTTTTGGACACCAAGCAGGATGGTTTGTCAGTGCGTATGAAAAAAATATATTGCTTGTTCATTAACAAATATAAAGTTCGTCACAACAAACTTTCATGATGCCGTAGATATATAATATCTACTGGTCATTGCTTTCACCCTGCTTGTTGAGTTGGGGTGCTATCATACATATACTATGTCATAATAGAGATATATAAAATGCTTCGTAAAGTACCATGTAGTGTTAAAAGCCTATATGACCAAATTACAACGGCTTAGTACCCTTTTAAGTTACTTACCCACACATATATTTATAGATTTCTTTGATATGGAAAAACTATGGAATCGTGATAACTTTTGTTACCTACCTACGAGTAATATGTGAAAAATTCAATTTTACCATCGATTCAGCCCTTTCAAACAATTTTCTTTATTGGTTCGAATATGATATTTATTGATTTTTCTACGAAGTTTGACCTATTTAATGACACGCTAGTCCAAAACGACAAAACGACGAAGGCGTAATTATGACGTAATAATAAATTCAACACGCAATTCGAATTGACGTGTGCGTAGCGTTCTCCACGATTTCAGCCGATAAATTTTTATGTCTTTGTTTTGTTTTTATTTATTATTCCAATAATATTATTAGTGTGTAAATCTATCATACGATATTTTTTTTATATTTTTCATGGGTTCTTTTAAAGTTTTGTAATTTTGAAAGTCGTATACGTTATTTGAAATTTGTCTCGTTCACCAGAAATAACCGCCATATTCGTGTATCTTAAACGATACTGTTTATATTGCATTATTTAGGCTAAATAGGTAATACATACGTAGCTTCATTCATGTAAATAAAAATTATATAATCTAGTTATATTACTGACCATCATTAGTAGGTATCATATTTAGTTATCAAAGCAAACAGACAATGTAATCGAATAAAACAGACGTAGTTAACCTTATATCGCGCGTAATACTTATAATCATAGGTTAGAGGCATTCCACCATTACTCTATCTCTTATTAAAATAAAATACTTATAACTGATAAGGGAGCGTTCAAGTATAACATAACGCTATTTTTGAATTTAAGTTTTTTCTGAACCCCTCTCCTCTAAACCTAACTTAACATTTAAGTGACCATTTAAATAACAATAGTTTTAAACGCTTCTATTACCCAAAAAATAAGCTGTTGAAAATATTAGCAATTAAACTTAAAAAAAGTAATGTTTTTATATTTTTTTCTAATTTTAAAATAAAAAACAAACTCAAACAGCGTTACGGTATACTTTAATGTTCGCTTAACAATGCGATTTATTCAATAATATCCATCCTTTCCACCAGTGACGCTTTCGTAGTGATCAAACGGGGATGGATATTGACGAACAAATCGCTCGAAACAATCGTTATAAGGCATTTTATTTTAATACGGGCAGTACACGCCGTCACTGACATTCATACTAAATACAATTCTATTGAATAACAGAAAGAAAAGTTCGTCAAACTTCTCGACCAGCTCCACAATTCGCTCCGGATCGATCTCTCGATGTATAGAAACAATTTCCCGGCGTCAAGTGCGGAAAAACTTATGGACCTCAAGTCTACTGTCGACCTTCTGACGAGTATCACTTTCTTCAGGATGAAGGTAAGGAGTTTTACGTGTGTTGTTGAGAAATGCCTTTGTGTTTTTAATTATAAAATCGAAGTTGCTTACGGCTTCTCTTATAAAGTACACTACTAAGCTTCACTTTCGTATGAGTTTATAAAATTTTGTAACCACAAAAATGTATAGATTTTTGTAATTGTACTCAAGTTACCTATTGAGCAAGACCTTTGGCGATTAATTTTGCTGTTGCCGTCAAACTCGGGAAAGCGAGAGTAACATATTATGCTGTTTTTTCCAGTTAAAAAGTAGCCTATGTCCATCTTCTCAACTATCTGTATGCCAAAAATCAGGTCTATTGATTGCTTAGGTACAGCGTGAAGGAAGGATAAACAAACAAACAAACAAACACTTTCACATTTATAATATTATAGTTAAATATTATATAGTATGGATAGATACGTATGTACTTAATAAATTTACGTATTTATATTACTGTAACAAAAAAGCTATTTTATATTTCTATAGAAGCTGAATGTAGACATAAAGTTATATGATTTAAATAAAATGTTTACTCGAAGGTACAAGAGTTAAGCAGTCCACCTCGAGCCAGCACTGTCGTCAAGGATTGTGTGAAGGCTTGCTTAAGGTCCACATATCAGTTCCTCTTTGAAAATTGCTACGAGCTGTATAACAGGGAGTTCCAGGTAACTGATAACTATAAATTAATTATTAGTAATTTCACGGCCCTTCTAGTGAATCCGACTTAACGGCCTCCTTTTCCCATTTCATATTTTTAAACTACACTTGACAGGTTACTATAACGAACATTTACAACAAGTTTACTCCTATTAGAATATGAAATATAATATTTAATTGCTATTCTACCTATTTTAATATTTTTCTATCAGACTTTCTTGTCGGTTCTTCTCTTTACAAACTGCCTTTCCAACCGGCGGTAAAGGATTCTGCAAAACCATGGCAATTGAAAAGTGTTACTATAAGTAGCCTAGTTGAAAGAAAAAATATTTCAATGTGGAATAATAAATTACAGGTAGACCCCAACGAAGCAAAACGCGACCCTTCAGACCACGGGCCGCAGTTAGACTCCGTGGACTTCTGGCACAAGCTCATAGCACTCATCGTATCAGTGATAGAAGAAGACAGAAACAGTTATGCGCCTGTACTCAACCAGTTTCCGCAGGAGTTGAATATTGGACAGGTAAATTACGTATGGAATACGAAACAGTATAAAACTATGACATGTCTACGAAATAACTGAAACTAAAATTGCTAAAGAGCATGCCATTGTACTTTAGCAATTTTATTGATCGACGAATCTTTAGATAACTAAATCAGACTGACAGGTTTTGTACTACAGATGGAACTTATTAAATCTTGATAATGGATTTCAATGCATTCCACAAAAATAGTAACCAGAGTTATTAATCAATAAAATCAGTATAAGGACAATTATATTCTACTTATATTATAAACACGTATGATAAGTAGATATTTGTTATTGCTTCACGCTTCCGAAAGTCTGTTTATTTGAAGTTTGAAATGGTCAAACAGACCGAGAATAGTTTTTATTTACATTTTGGCGAATCAAACTATTATTATGAAAGCAGATAAATAATATTTGTATTAATTTCAGTTGTCAGCAGCGACGATGTGGTCGTTATTCGCAGTGGATATGAAATACGCTTTGGAGGAGCACGAACAGCATAGACTTTGCAAGTCTTCCGCTTATATGAATTTACATTTCAAAGTAAGTTTTGTATACATTGCTTCTTTTCTTCTTTTTTCTTTCTTGTATTACCATAATAGCTTAGAAAATTATAATTATTTATATTAATAACAACTTTCCTTTACTTTTCTTCGTATTTATTTACTTACTTAAACCCTAAATAAATCAATTTTAACTTAAGTGACTTCCTATTCACAATCTTCTCTCTCTAAACATCTTTAAAATTGATCATGTTTTTTTAATGTTAAATAATTATACGTATTTTTGTTTGCAGGTAAAATGGCTTCATACAAACTATGTGAAAGACGTGCCGCCATATTGTGGTGCCGTGCCCGAATACCCGGCGTGGTTCGAGCCATTCGTCATGCAGTGGCTCAATGAGAACGACGACGTGTCGCTGGAGTACCTCAACGGAGCCTTTAACAGAGATAAGCGAGATGGGGTTAGTACGTACTTAACTTTAGAATTAATGAATAGTGTTGTGGAGTTTGAAAACCCTGCGTGGTTTGAGTGGTTCAAGAAACTACTCAAAATTACTTTATAAAAGCCTTTAACATATTATAGAAGTCATATCTGTAATATCTGGAAGAGTTAGAACCATCATGTCAACGATAGAAATGAGTGTAAGCGATTAGAAATTAACAGAGATTATAATTTTATGTGAAAAATGTCATCCTAGACTTGCTCGATACGTTAACTATAATGTGTTTTACACTGAAGTTAATAATGGCGGTTTCAATTGGTATAACTGATTGGATAAATATATGCTGTTGCTTATAGTTTT
Source organism: Eurema hecabe (assembly GCA_026213755.1). Classification (NCBI taxonomy): domain Eukaryota; kingdom Metazoa; phylum Arthropoda; class Insecta; order Lepidoptera; family Pieridae; genus Terias; species Terias hecabe. Next base: position 7,159,205 of record JADANM010007051.1, on the reverse strand, counting down.
TTTTAATGCAATAATAATGAGTATTTTTTACGTGTATCGCATTCATTGTCCTAGTGTTCTAACTCAACAAAAACATTTTGCAGTTCCAAAAGTCAAGCGAGCACGCTCTCTTCAGTAACTCCGTAGTGGATGTGTTCACACAACTGACGCAGTGCTTCGACGTGGTTTCCAAACTAGAGTGTCCCGATCCGGAGATTTGGAAGAGGTACATGAAGCGATTCGCCAAGACCATCGTCAAAGTGCTGGTGGCTTACGCTGATATTGTGAAGAAGGAGTTCCCTGAACATCTGAAAGAGGAGAGAGTGGTATGTACAGTGATGCTTGCTAACTACTAACTCCTAAAAGTAATGAAATTACAAATATTGCATTTAAATCATGGTTTATGAGTTTAGAAAATTAAATTAATTAAAAAATAATTTGCAATTTTACAAATAGTTCCACAAACCAAATAAAAAAGACTTCAACTTTTTTTTAAGAGTACCTCTGAGAGACTTAATTCACATAAATGATATGCTAACAAATGTATATTTTTATGTTACATTTTATTAATACAAGTCTACCATGTAGCCTTTCTGAAGGTCTTTGTTTCAAATTTACTCAGAAAAAAAATCACTTCATTTACAATTACAAAAACAATTTTACCCCCAGGCGTGTATCCTAATGAATAACATCCAACAACTCCGGGTACAATTGGAGAAGATGTTCGAAGCGATGGGCGGTAACAAGCTGGAGAGAGACGCGGCAGACATCTTGAACGACTTACAGCAAAGCCTTAATAGCACGCTTGATGAACTGGCCTCTATGTTTGCTAACAGGTAATATAATCTTATCTTTTTTCAAGACCTAATTGATATTGGATAGGCAGTGGACAGTAAAAAATTGGGTAGCGACTAGTTCGTAGACTATTTGTATTGACAGACTACATAAATTAGCCTTTTTATTACAAATTGAAGATTTTATTTTTATTTATTTCTTTATTTACACTTTATTATATTTAAATCTTACAGAATCGTATAGAAACAGAAGAAATGTAATAGGCGGCCTTATAACTAAAAAGTGATTTCTTCCGCGCAACTTTTATAATTATTTGAAAAGAAAGACTGGAATGGTAGGAACACTGAGTAGGGTATAGATATAAATTATACGCATACATAATAAATAGTTTTACACTAAATATAAATACAAAATATATTATACTATCACATATATATACATAATATACATGCCATAAAGATATACACATTTTATATGGGATATGTAGAAAGGGTGCTGAATACTGTTTTCAAAGACGGTATATTTTCAAATTTTTCTGTAAACTGTCTATTAGATTCAACTAACCATTTACCATAAGTATTAATATTACTCATTCGTCCACAGTCTGGAAACTCGGATAACAGCCAGCGTGAAGGAGCTGGGCGAGTTGCTGCAGAAGGTGGGCGGCGGCGCGGCGCCGGGCCAGCCGCAGCCGCCCGCGCACCACGAGGCCGACGAGGTGCTGCGCCCGCTCATGGACATCCTGGTAACACTCTTATAATATCTATATTCTGACGACCGCTTGGCGCAGTGGTAGCACGACTGCTTTCTGCGCGAACGGTCGTGGGCTCGATCCCCACACCGGACGAATATGTTTGTAATTTACTTTTGTTATTTTTCTGGGGTCTCTGGGTGATGCTATGTATTGTATGTATTTTTGCGTCGGGGGTTAATAATATCTTAACAACGAGCTAGCTCAGTTAGCACGGTCTAATCTTACAAGTGTTGATGATATAGATAGTGTCTGGGAAATGTCTAAGCTTAAAAAGTTAATCTTACTTTACTTATGTTGTTGTTTTATTGTGTGAAAACTGATAAAGCTGAAGAAAATACGGAGCAAAAACGTAAAAGGTGTTTTTGTTACCCACGTAATCACCTTCGTTCGCACATTCGAAAAACCTTTTTTTATAATTTAAACATTTAGTGGCTAAAACAAAAGTAATTATAATGACTAGATTATCCTTAGATTTCATTATTAAATTAACATAGTTGTCGGTATAAACGAGTATTCTGTTGAATAGGATGGTTCCCTCACAATGTATGCGGAGTCCTGCGAAAAGACCGTACTCAAACGATTGCTGAAAGAGCTCTGGAAGATTGTTATGAAGATTCTAGAAAAGACTGTTGTACTGCCGCCGATGACGGACAAGACGGTAATATTAGCATTATTACTTTTAAGAAAGAAAAAAATATGTTCAGGCCTTTAATAAATTTCCAATTCCAATTATCCTTAAACCTTGGTTTATTATAAGAAAAATGACTACGTAGATTAAGACTTCTAACACTTTCTATTAGTGAAAATATACAAATATAATTAACTTAAAAAAATAAAACCGACTTCATGATAATACCTATTCAACAATAAAATAATCGTTCAAATTGGTTCATAATATGCGGAGATATTGCATATAAAAAGTTCATCCCCAATTTTCCACCCTGGGGGTTAAATGGGACCACCGTTAAGGTATTACCTATACGCCGAAAAAAGATTTGTTCAAATCGGTTCATAATTGGAGGAGTTATTGCGTAACAAACAGAAAAAAACATGGTCGAATTGAGAACCGCCTCCTTTTCGAAGTCGGTTGAAAATTAAGACACAAAGATTTAAATTTAAAGGTTACTACCATCATATTTACGCAAATACACATTCATATATTTCAAGGTAACGGTCCAATCGCTCATACTTGAGCAGTAAACTCGCCACGCATCAACATAGTGATTCATATTTTCATCTCTCATAAAAGGCTTATAAATCAACAGATGATGCTGAAGAATTTGACGAACAACGCCAAGAACTTGGCAGCGAACGCCAAGATCGAAGACATGACGCAACTGTTCAAGAGTACAGTTGGCAAGCAAGACGTGAAGCACGCTCTCTCTGGCGTCATGGACATATCTAAAGAGGTAAGTTCAGGTTCAGAAGGTATTGCGAAGGTAATGTTACTTCTAGCGATCTAGAGCGATCCATATTTTGAAATTAGTTAAAAATTTATATCTATACTTAAACAGAAATAAGAAAAACATATTTTTTACAAGTTTATACCTACATAATTCATATACAACATATCTATTACTGTTTTAATCTAAATGTTTTAACATTTATGTTATTGTAGCTACGTGATTTCAAAAGGGTGTATGACATCTTTACACCAAAATATAACATAGGTTGAATTTGAATTTCCTTGATTTTGATTATTTTATCACGACATGTATATATCGTATATTTTGATGATAACAATATGCATTACTCTGCACCCGTCCAAGCAGAATAGTACCTCATACCTAATTCTCAGTAAATATAATAACACTTCACACAATACATTAATAATCGATAGAATTAAAACAAAACTAAACTCTGTCTTACAGCATTTATCAGCAGAGAAGAGTCTGACCCCAAAGCAGTGCGCAGTGCTAGACGCGGCGCTGGACACGATCAAGCAGTACTTCCACGCGGGTGGAAACGGCCTCAAGAAGACTTTCCTGGAGAAGAGTCCGGAGCTACAGTCTCTGAGATACGCGCTCAGTCTCTATACGCAGACCACGGACACGCTCATACGGACTTTTGTTACAAGCCAACAGAATCAAGGTATAAAATCGTTTATCTTAAGATTTGTATACGTTGTATCAATGACAACTTGGGCTTCTCGACTTTTATCGCTGTAAAAGTACGTTCAGAATAAATTATTGACCATGATACGACGATTTTCTGGATATATATTTTTTCCAATATCTTTTTTATCTATCACATTAAATATCTTACAAGTGCAACTTCCTTTTTTATCTCACAAGAGGTGACAACCATTTACTCTTTATATATAATGTCAATTACAATTAACATCTCTCTACTTCTAACTTTACCTCAAAAAGAGCTATTTTTGATTGAAAGAAAAACAATAAAGACTCATATACTACATGTTAAACAAAATTATACTTATATTATATGTAACTCAATATTTACTTATTAAAATTCAGTATCTAATCGCTCAAGTTTAAATAATACAGCACGAGAACGTTAATAATTTTATTTAAATGATATTAAAGACGCAGCAGTGGCTGAAGAGGGAAGCGTGGGTGAAATTTCTCTACAAGTGGATCTGTTCACTCACCCGGGCACTGGAGAACACAAGATAACTGTCAAAGGTATGCTTAATTATATTTTGATATTAATATAAAAATTTATAAGTAAAGTGTATGATTTTCTAGGAATACACATAACACTGGTAAGTGGTATTATTTACAGAGATATTGTCTATAACAAATTATACAAAGATTTTTACAAAAATTTAAATCGTTAATAGAAATGAAACAAACTGCCTTGCTTGACTGTTTAGATATATTATCTGAATAGAATTATTTGGAAAACAGTTGAACGTCTTTATACAAAATTACAAATATCCTTTTCTTATCATGACGATTTAAGTGTTAGTACATTTAGCTTAGTTGAATAAATATATGTTTGACTTTGACTGAGTCATGTTTATAGGTAGCGTCACGAATCTTTAGCGCTGAACGAAACCTCGTGTTGTCCCAGTCGTGTTGTCTTTTTCGCACCAATACGTCAATTACGAGCGCGATTCTACCGAAGCGCAGCTATTCTCGTCCAGCGCTAAACATCCGTGACGCGACCTATACTGTAACAGATGCCTTTACCTAATGTGTACGTAGTATATGTAGTAACATTATACCATATTGCAACAGTGGTAGCAGCAAACGACCTGAAGTGGGTGATAGCGAGCGGCATGTTCCGTCCCTTCATAGAAGTGAATCTCATCGGACCGCACCTTGCGGACAAGAAGAGGAAATTCGCCACCAAGTCCAAGAGCAACAACTGGAGTCCAAAGTTCAATGAGACTTTCCATTTGTGAGTATAAATATACTATAATTTATAATAAGACCAAAACGTTAACGGAAACAGAAAAGTATAATCTAGGTATATAATAAGTGGCACCTGTAACAGCTCTCAGCTACTATGGGTGCCATCAACCCTCAAGTAATATATTCTGTATTTAATTCTGCATGTAATATAATTACTGTATATATTTTGTATGTGTAAATTAAATAAATAAAATAAATATATAAAATAAATATATAATTACTAAGTATGCCTGGCCCGTGGCACGTTATTACAACCTGAATATAGAAAGGCTTTTGGGATATTTTGAAGGTTAGACAGGAATGAGACGCATTTGGGAACAAAATAAAATGGTACAGTCGCTTAAAAATTATTTGTGCTGTATTTGTGCTGTTTTCTTTTAATTAGAAAATTAGAAAAATTGCAATATATATCTGTCGCAGAGAGTGACGTCGTAGTGTTCGTAGTGATGCTGAGGTAATGATTGTTTGCTTCATGATGGCTCTTTCTTAGGTTCTTAATAATAAGTAAAACTTCAGGGTATCATAAGAACGGCGTATAATCAGCTCGATTACTAGCTATTCAATATCTGATTATTTTCACAATGCTGACGTTTTTATATAGCAACTGACAAATGCCACACAAATCTTTTAAGTTTGAATTTGAACATTGTAATAAACGGAGGAGGTTCGACTAATCAATTAATATTGCAATAGTTTTCACTATCTTGATTATTGTTTTCGTCCATCTGCTCCGATATATCTAATACCTATCCCTACTACCCTTATAATTGAAACTACATCGAATCAAGTTTCTTCTCTATTGTAAGTCTATGTATTGTATGATGTTTCAAATAATAATTTCCTACCAATAGCATGGTGAGCGCGACAGAACAGCTGGAACTGTTCGAACTCCACGTGTGTGTGCGCGACTACTGCTTCGCGCGGGAGGACCGCCTGGTCGGCGTGGCCGTCATGCGCCTCGCTGACATCGCGGAGCAGGTACTAACCCTGAAGACTATTCTTTACCGGCTCATACAAACTTGCTGAAAAGTGGACATTTCGCTAGCATTCCATTTCTTAATAGTCACATTGAATATCACTTTCGTGTAAGTTCTAGTAGCTTAATTAGAGATATTGAGTTTGGAGTTTTTGAAATTTTGTTCATAAACTAGGCATTGCTAATTGTTTATCGATCATAACTAAGCAAAATCGTGATAACAATCCCATTTTTATTAGAAATGATTAAGTTGTTCATATAAGTCACGAATCACGATGTCCACTTTTCGTACAATTCTTTCCAAAATTATTTCTGAAGTTTTATTTTAAATTGCAATTGGCCTGTTAAAATGAATATCAGAGTTTGTATGTACCATGCCGTTTAATCATTTGTAATAAAATAATCAAATAAATTGTCTTTTGTTAATAGAAAAACGAAAGTATAAACCGATTGGTAACACGCATGCCGGATCAGTGTCGGCAAAACCAAATGACTGACTCCGTAAGTGGTGACAACGACGAGCTGTTACATCTGTATCTATATGTTTTAGTTGTTTCTGTGAGGATCCTCTTCTGTATGAATGCGAAACCTCTTGGTAGACTTGATATTATTTAGCAGTTCTGTTATCCCGTTCATTTTGCCTTCCCTCGATGTACCTGCGATGGAGATGCATTCTTTTGATAGTGCGGCTTCTTCTGTGTTACCTCTTGGTAGAACTGTATTTAGCAGCTGTCTGTGTTACACTTCCTTCAATGTTCCGCTATCGGGTCGATGTGGCCTCATATGAAGCTCACAGAACTAACACCGATCTTTGTCCTTAGGGCTCGTGCGCTTGCTGGCTCCCACTGGGCACGAGAGTGAAGATGGACGAAACGGGATGGACGATACTAAGGATTCTATCACAGAGGCACAGTGATGAAGTGGCGCGTGAATTCGTTAAATTAAAATCTGAAATGCGAGCCGAGGCGCCGGCGGGCAGTCAAGGGCCCTCGTGAACTATGTAAGGAGTGATCTAGTGTTAGACTCGATCCGTTCGGATCCGCTCTTCCAAATTGCGACTGGAATCACCGGTTGTGATAGCAGTAGCACTTAATACGTACATTTAAACGTGGTAATTATGGACGATATCGAAAATTCTCGAAGTTTAAGACGCATCGGCGCTCCCGCGGTCCCCGGTCAGAGCTCTACCTTCGACCGTCTCGTTCTCGGGACACATTCTTGTAGATAAATTAACGGTGTTCAGTTACGCGACTTGTAGGAATATTTTGCACAAACTCGTAAAAATTAGCGGAAAAGACTGACCGTAGGCGGCCGGACGCTTCGTCCGTCGACTTTTAAGTATTCAGCAAAAAACTTTTTATCGGACATTTCTCGCTATAGAAATACCTCTGTGATATATTTAAAGCGCAGAGATTCGTGTAGATATTTAATCGTTTATTCGAATATATCATCCCAGCTAATGCATCGTAATCGAAATTCTTAAATATAAGTTTCGTAGCGTTTGGACATTTTGCTGAACGCCTAAACGTCGAACGGACGCACTCGACTTATCTACTAATCTGTTTATGGACCAAACTGTCGTTATTACAAACGCATTACCTTATCCTTAAAACGTAATATTAAATCAAACATTATTTATCTAATTAATCATCTAATCGTTATACGTGTACAGTTAATATGATATGGCCTTATGTAAATTATTTCCTTTGTTGGGTCGATGCTTTCGGTGAGAAAATGTATAAATTGTGATCGAGTGAGAGTTTGGAAGCGAATATAAAGATTCGATTTAGACGTTCTTTTAGATGTTTTATTATGAATTTTTTTATCGAATAGACGTTGATCCGTCGGACGTTATATCTTTTGTGACCTTTGTCCTTTAAATTCGCATGTAACGTGAACAAATTGTGTGTAAATAGAAAATTAAAGGTGTTAACGCATATTCATAATATATTTGCTATTACTTTACGCTTGACCTGTTTAACGATGTTATCTAAAATATTCCCTACGCCCTTTTGTATATTATTGAAAATTGTGATATTGTTATGAGATATCTAAAGTAACTGTCGTGGTTATTTACCTATAAACCTGTTTGATAGTTCGTGAGTGTTAACTGTTATATTTCGCTTCTAATTCATTTGTCCTCGGCAGGGCATCGATTAGTTTACCCATAATATATTATAGTATAAAATGTTTAAAAGTATTTAATGTAATATTTACTATTAGACATTCAGTGCTCAAATTATTTTCCGTTAATAAATATATTAATAACGATTATTGTGCGTTACGATAATTCACTGTCCAGTTAGAATGGTTACTAAGAAACACGGTGTTTGGTCTTTCTTATCACATACTCGCATATATTTTCAACATCGCAAAACGTAAATACCTCGAATTGTATACGATTTTTATTTTTATAATTGATCTCGTGTTGCAAGAAAGTTCGTTGCGTCGTTCGATTCATAAAACTAATGTCGATTCTGATTTCTCACGTATGACGTTAAACTATTTTTTAAACTAATTTCGGTTTCGTTTCCCGGATGCATAAAACTGTAACGTCATTCGAACAAGCATTTTGGCGAACGCTCCTGACCGATTTTAGTGTAAACACCGCGAGAGAGGAGCGACTTCAAAGCGCTGAGAAGCTAATTATTCCTGATTGATGGATGTTCAAATGCATAATTGGATGAAATAATTTACTATAACCATTACTGTCATACAAATACGTATTGCAATCTCTTTTACACTCTTCTATTCGCATTTATTTCAATGTTTCCTGCATGACATGCCTTGATCCCAACCACTTTTCCTAATACAATTTTTAAAATGTTTTATTTCATATTGTTGTAATAGTTTCATATTACTATCTAATAATTGAAGCGGTACTGAAAATATATGTGTTGAGCACGTCACTTGTCCGATTACGAAAATTAGATTTTCAAGTAATTATAATAGCGTTTATCATGGATTACATATCTATAGATAGAAAAGTCGTTTGTCTAGTCCAAATCTCGAGTATATATTTAAAATATATTTACGTATCTTAAATTACGGATAAATCTTTTTATTGTTTTTTATATATTTCTGTACATACTTAATCGTATGATCGGATCAAATCCAATGGTTATCGAGCAATAATTATTTTAAATAAATATAATTTTAAATATAATAAAGAGCTAGTTAATTTTATATTACTTCTGACGTAAACGTCTGATCATACGATTGGTATTTAAATGTCGAATTTGACTGAATTTGTTCTAGAGAAATAGATAATGATTATTGTTTAAATATTTTCATAATTATTTTATCGATGCACACTTCGACCGATGTAGACTTTATTTTATGCTACTTCTCTAACAGATAGTGTAATGCAAGAATCAGTGTGTTAACATTGTTGTTTAGTGAAATTACTTATTGTAAAGGTATTAAATGAGTGAATAGTTCTGTCAGGTAGATACTATATTTTCCCTATTATTTGTCGTTCTTTTTTTAATAGGACCGTTGTACTGTGAGCGGTTCTTTGTCACAATATACGAGTACTAAGTAGAGCAATTCCAACAATACGTGCATTATTTTTTGTCATAGTGTCCGTTGTATACCGAATAGATTCATTCGTCCATCTCAGCTGGTAAGGATAAAAGAGCCGGATTTAAATATATATGCGTAGAACCAACGTTATATGCTATCAATTTATTTTTAATAAATTAGTTTATATTTTAAATAATGTTATATTTTCATAGATGGTTTCGATTTTAAATGCGCACAGTATTCATGGTTTGTTCAATCGCTAAACCACATACCTTTACCAATTGACAATACTTGGTAATTATAATTTTTAAGTATAAAGTGATGTCACATGCGTCAACGTCATTGTAAGTCGGTTACGCTCCAATTTTAGTATTAAATGTCACTAAACATTGCATATATCTTTGTATAAACGCATATATGTAAATGTTACATGTTTAAACACATTATTGAATTTAGAATTTTTATGAAAAAAAATAAATATCCGTATTTCAAATATAGAATTTTGTTTGATTTTTTCTCCCTGTATTTCAAGCAATCAATCAATCAAATCAGCCCTTGGCTATCCACTGAAGGACCTATCTGACCTATCCAAAGTTACGCAAAAGCTCTCGTTACATATACTTCAATTAGAAGAAAACCCTAAAAATAAATACCTAGTATATTTTACTATCTGTTTTTGTTTATCGTTAATTAATAATTAGTTAAATAGGATTAATAAACTAACAACTTGTACGTTATTTATACCCAATTACCCATTAGCATTGATTTCGTATTTAAGTCCTAATTAAGACATACAAATTGATTACTATTAACGTTTCGATACTACGAAACTAATACCTATATTATTACGTTCGTTGTCGAATTAATTACAATTATCGGAATGCGGGGTACACCACAAACGAATCTTCACGAATTCAGTTGTCTGAATCACGATGCTTCTTTCACGAAATTCCTACCCAGCTGATCAAACAATCTATTTCAATAAATGTACGGAACGTAGACACTCCTACGGTACGAGGTGCACGTCACACAGGGTCAAGCGGGCTATTTAAAACGTCACTCATTCATGAAACCGGTACAGCATTTGAAGACTAACTGGCAAGCGGTGTGCACGTCTTTTTAATTTGTCAGTGTTATTTCGTGTGTTCATAATGAGTGGGAACTTCCTTACGATACCGAGCGACGATTCTATACAGCGACGTTCTAGGGTAAGGCTTCGTTTATATAAGTTATATAGTAATTCGATTATCTGTGGTGTCTTAATGTGTGATGTAAAGCGTAGTCTAGATGTAATGCGCTAAAGCAAGAGTTAAGTCGAGCAAATAATATTTATTGATGCAATTATATGTTGAGAATTATTTCTTACGTGATGTATTAAGAAAGAAAATTTTAATCTTGTATTTATATTTTACATTTAAAATTTATTTTTATTTTGATGTAGTATTATTATTTTAAAGAAATATAATTCAGAAAAAGAAACCATAAATACATTATTATATAGATTGATTTTGTAGGAAATAATTAAAGAAGGAGCGAATTAGAGTTAGGAGTTCGATTTCCTTATTTCCCAAGACCCTAACAGTTTTAATTAAGAATTAATTTGCAACAAATGTTCGAAATGTGTATTACCTATATTTGGGTGCATTTCTAGACAAGTATGAATGAAAATAAAAGCATGCATGAATTAGCTTCAATCACTCGCCAATAGATGGTGCTGGTTTACAGAAAATATAAACGATTCCTACTATTCTTGTGTGTCTACTCGTATAGCAAAAACTGAAAAACAGTTTTGATAGCTTTAATTCAATGTCGTTAAATTGAATAATAAGGATGCTGCTACAGAATTTATTAGATTCATGATGACTTTTATGTTATTACTACGGATGTGAATTTCAAATTTAATTAAGTTGGAATTAGTTTGCAAATTATCAACTCTTGTGATACTAAATTAAACTTCAGTTCATATTAATTTCAATTTAAGGAACCGCAGACTTAAATATTCCCATCACAGATTTTTAGTTTTCCATGCCCAAAAAATATTTATTGTAACTTTTCGTTTTTTCAGTTATTTAGATTTGTCCATTCATTTTATCTTCTAGTACGATAATAACGATTTTAGATAGTATTTCACAAAATATTAGAATGCAAAAAGAACACATATTGACAATTGCATGGTTAATTAGGAACAATACAATGAATGAATTGCTAATTTCGATCTAAATGCTGTTCATTTCAAATTCACAGTAAACAGTAACAACTGATTAGCTACAGACAATTCAATCAGTGAGGTATGCTGTGCTTCCGGCATAATTATTATTATTCAGTTTTAGCGAATGAATTAATAAATAATATTGAATGAATGAATTAAAAAGCAAAGGACTTTGTAACCTCATCGTATTAGTCTACTTTACTAACAGATTAATGTGAAACATTCTATGAAATTTCGGTTAGCTTTTAAATCTCCTTCCTAAGTGAACTATATGTAGAGAACGCATTTTAATTGAAATCTTGCAATAATGTAAATAAAATCTAAGACACATACAACTACAGTAACAGAATTGATTATTTTTTGTTCGCATCGATTATGCTTTGAAAATATAGTGTTGACCTTCTGGTATACCTTCCAGTCTCGGGTGATACAGGTAATTTCACGTTAAGCCCTATGAAAAATACTTTACTTTCATGAAGGTTATTTCATACTTCTACTACATATATTGAAAACTAATAAAATCATCAAAAGCTCCAGCGATGAGATTAACCGTACCCCTTATATGGCTTTACCAAATCGCAGATTTTCTCGGCTTAACTTAATTTATATAGCCGCTAAGTGCTACAAAATAGAATAATCCGATCAGGATTAATGCGTATAGCGTTCTAGTTTGATACGTTATTCCGTAATGCTATAATATTTTTTTGTCAGTGTTATAACGTACGATAACGATACTTTTAATTTTTAATGTTTAAATTGTGATAACGAGTTTTCTATATACATAATCTTTCATTTAATATTGAAGAATATATTATATCTTTGTTTAATGTTATTCAAAGTTAAGGTTGAAACGAAGTTCCTACGAATAATAATAGAGGGCGTTCACTCAGATGGCTAGAATTCCATACTACGTATTACAGATAGATAGTTTTGAAAACCATGTTACGAATTATGCTTACACAATGCACCTACAGTCAAATTAATCAAAGCCTTAAATTAATGGGGGGGAGGTAAACAGGTACTTCTATTGTTGAATTGATGTTCCCTGTATTTTAAAAATTACATAGTATAATATGGTTATTTTGTCCTCTTGTCAAAACATAGGCTAATATAATTTTTAATGCCCGGATCATTCTTGCTAAAATAATAAGAACACACATGACATTGACATGTAACAGTTATACTGTATTCTGCTTATTACGGAAAACGGTTTTTCTAATTTTAATAGCATATACCTAA
>JADANM010007051.1:7090594-7138975 GCA_026213755.1 Eurema hecabe | reverse complement strand
TATTAATGCGGTTTAACATGTTTTTTGTTACAGCAAATAAAATATTGTTAATACGACTTTTAAGGGAAGCATTACACAAAAATCTCGCCACAGATAAATCGATTCATAAAAAAACAGAGTGAAAACAAAACTCATCTACGTGCATAACTGAGTTTTAACAGTTAAACTGAATTCCCCGGCCACAAACTTTACGACACAATCGTCCAAGCGAAATCTGCGTATAAAAATTGGAGTTGTCATAACATTTGTGCCGCGATTTCAATTCGGAGTACCCATAACAATGGAGTATCCAAATGGGAAATCAGTTTGGGCCAGACATAAATTGATTTCCTCTTAGTTGGACGTTTACTGAAGGGTTCTGTTACCTGTCCTTTTTTACTTCAAATACGAAGGTTATTACGTTTGAATTTATAACGGACAAAAGGGCGAGTAAGTTGTTATATTATTTTTATGAAACGACGCGACGATTATGAATCTATTTTTTTATAATTTTGTATAGGCATATTATGTATTTGAGCTACCATATCTGACTGTTTTAAGAATAGGTACGCGACAGTGAATGACCTAGACTTGGATAAATACCTATGCAATGAAACAGTCAAAGCTGTACAAAAATTTCAACATTAGAGTATATTTAAATTCAATTCAACATAATGTATGTTCCATCAAATGTGTAGTAAATAGTTATTATTAAAGCAAATATTTTTTTAAACAAATCGATTTATTTTATGAATAATAAATGTCAAGTTTGCAATATGTTACATATCATAAATTTTGATCGTGACGACATTTGAAACGAGCATAATTAGCGCACTAACATTTCATATAGGTATGTAATTTTCAATGCTATACTTTTGTACGTAAAACAAAGTATTAATTATTATCATCTATATAACATAGAGAGAGCATAACATATATCCTTTTTCTTTATGTACGTACATAATAAATGTTTGTAGAAAATGATTAATTATTACAGAGAGGCAATTTCCTATTAACGTTGGATTATATCCGCGCTATAAGACGGCAAATTATTTTCACTAACAAGAACCTCTTACCAATCTTTCTATATTTCTGATAATATTCACCACCTTTTGCAAACCATCGGCCCTTTGATTTAATACTACTTCGAACTTAGGTTGACCTAATTCAACGTAATGAAACATCTTTCGTGAAAACAGTCTTTGAGTTAAGTTATTTAAAATTATATAGTATTTCCTCTTCACAACTATTTGAGACGTAAATAGACAAATGTAAAGCTATTAATTTTTATATAGATAGAAAAAATAAAGATAGATTTCCTAAGAAGCCTTTAAAAACTGTTAACAATAATCTTAAGTGTTATCGTATGATCCAATTTGTAATCTTACGTGATGCACTTAGTACAATGTCGTTTAGCGAAAGAAAGAAATATGTTAATACTGTCTTCGAGAGGGAATTATTCGCACTTCAGCATGATAGCTTTATTGTTTAATTTTATATATCTCACCATTGTCGTTCACACGATTTCTTACATACATACTCTTGAATAGATTGAATTCTTTTAACAAATAGTGCTTTAATACTTCAGTAGCTTTCATTTATGTTTATTAATAATTTATAATAGGTATAGGTATAAAATGAATCGGGAATGGTCTTGTTAAGGTCAGAATTCGATAGCAGTTCAAGTTTAATATTCCTAAAAGTACAAACATGAAGTAACTACATTGGTTATGGGCTGGCGTTTCTCTTCCCATCAGGAGGGCGTTCAGCTCGTCTCACCACTTTATAGAATAAAAAAGTACAAGGTTGGATCTTAAGCAAAGGAAAAATAGGTATAAGATAAGGTTACAGGTAAAATATGTACAGCACGTCGTTATTTTTCTAAATATTCCTAATAGGTATATCAAAATAGGCAGATAAATCTTATATTGAAGCATAAAAGATGCAATATTCGTGATGGTTAAACCATACAGGGATTACAAAGGATGACGCGCCTATTATTTTCCACATAAATGAGGCTCGTTTATTGCACCGATTCATCTTTTCAGTTCATAAATGATCATTTTTCAATATATATTTTTCGCAAACAATAGCAAGTAGGTATGCGAAATGTGCTTCGTAAGCTCCTTTTGTTCGGAGTTATAATGAAACTAGCGTTTGCGGTAAATTGGGCAGTTCCAAATTGTATACGATTTTAACGTTTCAATGAACTAATTAAATATTAAGAAAGCGTGAACATTAGGTTTTCAAGGAAATGTTATCCTTTACCTAGTTAGTTTTTAATGGCTGTGTTGTTGAAGTTGTGTATAGTAATGTCCAACGGTTAAACGCAGTTGATTTTTTGACATTCGGATTAATATTGATTGAAACACACTATTTCGCTTTCCTTAGTAAAATATTTGTCAAGATCGATTTATTAAAAAACCTACACTATCTGTTGACTTTACGAGATGTAATTTTCAGAAATATTGAATAAATCTACTTATTTTGTGTAGACCATTCTTCTTTAATTTCCACGTTCACGTTTAAACAATTCTAGATAAATATATGTTATTTTTAATCTGCGAGTTATAACGTATTTTAGATCCTTTTTTAATTTGAGCCTAAAATGGGTAATGGAATAATAACGAACGTATTTTAACTCATAAAACATGGACAACGGGGCTAGGAAGTAATTTTCCCTCGGCCATTGTTATTTTGCGAAGTTCCTAATTAACGCGAAATGTATAAAATCTTCCCTCAAATGTCTGCGACAGAGTTGAAAGTCGAAAATGTACGTGTTTTTTTAAGTCTAATGGTCCCGGGCAAAGTATAAATTGACGAAATTTTAGATTAGAGAAGCCCACAAATTATAAAAATAATAGGAATTCTTATATAATTGTCTATGTGTATGTAATACGATTACATACAGATAGACGTCTTTATTATAAGTATCACGATTGACAATGGCTATAATTAAATTTTAAAGAATACTTAACTTATAAAAAAATTCGAGTAGTATAAATCAGATATATTTATAAACAATATCTCATATATTATATCTTTTTACGTAAATCACAAAATAAAATATTTAAATGTATTTGCTGACTTCAAGGAAATAATATAATAATATGACCCTTAAATTATGCTTGTCGATATTTACGAATAAACAGATTATTGGATAATGCCATTGAATGTATGATTAAATTATGTCATAGAATTTTAATCTTTCCGTCTGGTAATATTCACGTAGACTCGTGATGGATTGGTTACGTAAAGCCTGTCAGAAATCTCTGCTTCATTATTTAATGCGTCATTAAAATTATATGTAAAACTTTCGAATTAAATATGATGTTACATGCCTGGCTGTATGCTATTTCATGTTTATAAAAAATAGATAAGTAGCTCTTACTTAGGGTTACTTTTATGAGGAGTAGAATGATGGGAACGTTTTTACGTTTTTCAAAAAGGCAAATAAGATTTTTTCTAATTATTATTATCATTATTATTTAAGTATCACGATCCTCTGTCTAACAAAGACGTCAGTGTCTAGTTAAGATAATTTCTTATAGGAAATCCACTTAGTCGTACAGCGTATCACTTCGAAACACGAGAGACTGTAGACCCTAATTTAATTAAAGAGACCTTTATAAATCAAGAGAATATAAATTGGTTTAAATGTGTCGCCCTTTCCAAAGGGAGGAACGAATTATTTGAATGTCCGTAGCTTAACGTATGGTTAAAGAATTAACGAGGTACCCAAAACTTCGCATAAAATATTCTGTGAAGGACGGTTTTTTGTCTAATACAACCTTTTTAAGGACTCCCGCTTTCAATATGTTCTCAGAAATTATTCAGTAAGAATAAGTTTCCTTTTCAAGATGATAAAAGCAAAATGTTTTTAAGATGTTGGTTTGTTTTAAACTTGGTAATATTCTGGATAACTTTACCGCGATGCTCTTGAAAACCGATTATTAGATATATTGTTTAAAATCTTTGAATTATTCTTTCAGACAGAGAAAACTAGACTTTGTATATGTGTAATACAACCTTTATTATTTAAGATAGCCTTGAAAGTAATACTAGTATACACGGTGTACACACATACATACATGGAATTAATTTCATTATAAAGATTCTTATAAGAATTTTAGTTTTCGTTTCTGAGATTTTAAATATTAATTTCTGTAACAGATATAAGCTGATACTTTTAATAATGAAATTCATGTTGACTAATTTCATAAAGAAAGATTTTGTTTTATGAATAAAAAGCGATCCCCATGAACAGTCACAAAGCTAAATGCTTCACGACAACGTCCTACCCTTAAAATAAGAAAAAGGAAAGAATATGTGACAATAAGGGAAAGTATTAGGATAAAGGGAAAAATAGTCCTCCGATATGGAAATTTTAATCACATTGGCCGAAAGAGTTTTTGCATTTACACCGTAGCTTCAGCCTCGTTTTCATTTCGCTTGTGTAAACTACGATGTCCGACCTCGAAAAATGTTCGCGAACTATTCAATAACGGAGGTAAAACCGGAACATCCGAATCACGGATGAAATATGTCAGCTGGAACGACGCTTTAAATACTTTTATGTCGTTTTTCTGTTTCAGTTAATATTAGTTTAACTATGAATTTGTTATGAAGCAATGTATGGTTAACGAGCTGCGACGGTGGTGTTGTCCGCCTAGTTTCTATTTAAACAAGTTGCCTGTTTTTCTCCTGGTTTAAATTTCAGCTTAATACTTTATGAGAAACTAGCTATTGCCCGCGACTCCGTTCGCGTGGACTTTCATATAAACTGTGACCCTCCCTTTCCTCCCTTATAATCCTCAAAAATTGTAGCCTATGTGTTATTCTGATGTATAAGCTATACTGTGGTAAAGTTTCATTCAAATCCATTCAGTAGTTTTTACGTGAAAGAGTAACAAACATCCATACATCCATACATCCATACTTACAAACTTTCGCCTTTATAATAGTAATAGGATAGTAACAAACACACAAACATCTCCACAAACATAAGGATGTAAGATAATTGTAACTATAAACAAAATTTAAAAAATATTTAAAATTTTTGCAGATACTAGGTAGGAGGAATATATTTTTAATTCATTGTAAAAAAAAATCTGTAATTTATTTTTTCATGAAGGTATATGAAGCGTATAAAAATTCAAGCTTTTATTCATACAAAACGTTGTTTTTTAAATAATAGGGATTACCCTAAATAATAGAGTGGATATTCTTATCTACATAATATCTGGTACACAATTCAAATTTATATTGCTTAATTCTTTTGATCCCCTAGACAAGGACTGAGTGTTGGAAAAATACCATTACAAGTAAATATTTTTGATTGATCGTCGTATTATTTTGTAGACGTCAATCTTGAATGCTATATTCTGGGTTTCGTACCTCTAAAAGGAAAATACTGAACTTATTATTTTTTCCTTTTGTCTGTCTATCTGACAAGATTATTATTCCAAAAACACGTCTATAGTGTGACGTGATTTGATTTGGTATATTAACGATCATAGCTTGAAGAGAGCACGTTGTTTTAGAAATATAAAAATTACAAACATACATGTTATAAATAAATAAACCATTCATCCTAAATAATGTCGGATTAAACTTAAAATTCGAAGGTATGCTCATCAATGTATAAAAATACTTCTTGTAAACGCCTAAACGAAATTATAATTGTCTTTCACTTAGTAAACCCAGTAAAAGAAGTTCTTTGTTATTTCTAACAAGTTTTCTTTACCGTGGAATATATACATATTGAATATTTCCCAAACCTTTTTCCCAATTAACTCATATTGTCAGACCTATGCTAATTCGAACGTGCACGTTAATTTGAAGGTTCTTATTTTACCACATTGTCATTTCAGGCGTTATCTATTGTAATACTCACTTTGTTCATACTTACAAATGTGTATTACAAAAATAGCTCATAGGCGCTTTCGTTCACAAAGGAAAATTAGGACCTTAGACAATAGGTACTAAGTAATGTAATACATAATATAAAAAAATATACATACAGACGAATTGAGAACCTCCTTTTTTGAATTCGGGTTAAAAAAGTAAGTTACCATCTAACACTCAGATTTTTTTCTCTTTTAGTATAAAAGTAATGAATTATTTTTTATTTTATATTAAACTAGCCACGCCCCCTGGTTTTATCCGTATTCATGAAAGTATTAAACACAAACTTTCCTCTTGAAGCTCTCTCTCTGATAAAAAAAACCGCAAGGAATTGCGTAGTTTTCAAAATTTATGGATACATAGGGACAGACAGAAGAAACCTACTTTGTTTTATACTATGTAATGATTGAACTATAATTGATGATGTCAATTGGTGGTCATCCATTGGAAAGGAATTTGACCGACAGTGGACAAGAATGCTGACATGATGATAATGATGATATATTAGTAAAGGTACTATGTCATTTTATGGGTAGCTTACACTATAGATTACAATAGATAATAATCTATAAGAACCTGGTTGAAATTTCCCATATAATAAACATTACATTATAATGTATTAACTTTCTCATCATAGTATGTATTACAAAAGTTAGCAAGGCGAGTTTGCCTGAGTTTTACTAATTTGTACAAACATTATAGAGCAATGTTTCACCAGAGAGTGATATTGAGGGAGGCTTTTAAAATAATATCAAGTGACACACTAACCCAGTTTGGTTTTACTCAATGCGTAAAATTATCTCTGAGGAAATATTAAAGCGATTGTTTTAGCCATCATCGGTTAATTAACTCTAAATATAGACTGTTAAAATTGGATATTAATGTTATGTTTTGTTTATTTACGCTTTGAATATATAATTATTTTGTTTAATTAGTGTCTACGAGTAACTGTATTCATAATTATCAAAAAAAACATTAACTGAATATTATAAAATGTATAAAATATGTCTGCTATAAGTCTTGGTATCGTTTACAATAAATAAATTTTCTTGGCAAACAAATAATTACATAATATTTGTTCATATGTTCATTTTACATTAAGTTTTTGTAATATATTTAAACATTACTTAAAAGAAATTACCACTTTCTATGAACAAGTATTTTTGACTGCCGGTCTGACCCGGCTACACTCAAAATAACTAAGACCTTGTCTCATTTAACTTAACACATGGAAAACCGAACAGTTTGTTTTAACATTAATGCAAGTAGACAAACCCACAAAGACCTTGTTTAATAATATGAAGAAATAACTATTTCGATCCATCAATCGAATGAGATAGTATTACGAGTATAATTTGTAAAATCGCTTCAAATACGCTAAACAAGCAATTTGTGGAGCGCACTAAATCAATGCGTCCGCTTAACGAATAATTACTATGTAAATTGGCCGTGATATAGCCCGTCGCTTCCGCTTTCTAATGAAATTTGACATTCGCATTCAACAGCCCCACTCTAACGAATATAGCTCTATCGGCTGAAAGCAATTACTTCATTTGAACATAATTCATTCGCTTTCGTAGAAAGTGTATGTATTTTTGGAAATATATTTTGTCTAACAACTTTTATATTGACAGGAATAGTTGATTTTCTTTATTAAGGACAACTGGTATAAATTGAGAAAAGAGTAATAATTCTAAAGGACGTAACACCATGCAAATAAAAATAGATAAATGTTATGTTGTTTTAAAAGTTACTTATACAATAGACAAACTCTAAATACAGATTAAAATATTATAATTAAATATAATTTATATTTGTATACTAACAGAAGATTTATACTTTTATAAACACATTCTATTAGCAATAATTCTTTACTTGAAAACGAGTTAATTTTCTAACACATTACCCCATACATATAAATAAGTTGTTATTGCATAAGGGATTAACTAACGTTTTGCATAATACAATGTCATAGAGCCAAGTTAAGAGGATTACGCGTTTTATTTAACGTTATTTAACTTGAAACAAATAAGCTTAAGTTACCGCTATTTACCTGTGAATAAGTTAGCGATAAGGCTATTAATATTTTAAAGTGGGGCGAACATGAGCTTAGAAACGTGAATGGATTATGAAGTAGGTTATAAAAGCCTACGAATTTTTGAAAAATTATAGTGTAGGTAAACTTTTGGATTAAAGGATCGTAGGACTATATTTTATTAACAACTAGCCGCCCCGCGGTTTATCCTGCTTTTATGTATGCATTTTACATAATATAAAACTTACTTTTGAATAATATTCTATCACATAGAAAAAGCCATAAAAATCAGTTGCGTAGTTTTAAATGTTCATAGCGACAGACAGACGAAAGCGATTTTATTTAATACTATGTTATTATAATGAATATTAACTATCCATTTATATAGAGCTACGTAGCATTAGAAACATTATTTGGGATAACTAAAAAGGTGTCAAATTTTTAAAGCGTTAAAAAGGTACGAAATTCGTTATTAATACGCCAGCTAAATATACCCATTTAAAAGTCTCGTACAGCAAAAAGCTAAGCTAAAGTGCACTTAGCTATTAATCCAACGCGATGTGGATACATTTAGGACTCATATAAATTGGTTTCGATTAAACCCAGACAGATATTGGACCGACGGCAGTAATTACCGTAATGATTCTATGTGAATTGTCTTGCCTCCAATTAATGTAATAACGTCGCATTCTTCTCACAACCGTGGCTTGCCTCAAATTTTCAGTTTAAAACGGCTGTTTAACGAATCCTATTGAGATACTTTGGTAAAAGACTGCTCAAAGTAAGGTTTTTGAGGCTGTAATGCTCTGCAATTTGGACGCATTTTTTGCAGGAAATCGTACATTCAAAGTTTCAGTTTAAATTCTTTTCCTATTACAGTGTAATGATTAGGTTAAAATTGAAAGGAATGTATGTATTCATTCATTATCTATACATTATGAATTTATACGAATTACTGTGATTAAGTAAACTATAGTGGTAAATAATCTAATGAAGTTTAAAACGGTAAAAAATCATAATCTTACACAATGGTAGCTAAATCTCAAACATTAGAACAAATTCAACAGTAGGTAACTATTAAATTTAAATACGAAATTAAGTTTTTAACACTCAAAGAAATGTATATTTCGAAGCGTCATAATTTATTGTGATTTCGTTTGAAGTGGTGAGACGAGCTGGACGCCCTCCTGATGGTAAGAGATACGCCAGCCCATAACCAATGTAGTGCTACCCAGAACTTTGCTCCGGGCAGGGGTGTACTACATTGACGCTCCCTTTGAGTCATAATATGTTAAGACTCATTAATTAGCTTGCGCTGGCTGACTTCAGACTGGAGCACAGTGAAATTTGCACATCACTGTTCAGGTGGTTGAATGTCTGGCACTGTGGGGTTACCCACCCAGTCGGTCTCCTAACGTATATTATAACGAATTAACTGGCGACGTGACGTCAAGCACCTCGGCACGAGGTTTGACAGCTGACAGATGTCAAGTAACGGCTGTCAGATTGGCAGTCGAGTCGATGAACTCGCTGAGTTACCAACTAAATCGTGATATATCGTGTTAATACTAAATAATTTTCTTACTGTTGTGATTTAATATTTGAAATGCATCGGTAAAATGAACAACTACGCTTTGATTTCAATAATCGCGATGCCTGATAACGAGTTAACTTCTCATCTCTTGTTATATAAATAATTTTCGTTATTGTTGTCTTGATTTATACAGTACAGCGTTGACATCTATTATAACTTTACTTTTATAACTTAAACTTTATTTTATTAATAAACTTTGAATCGCCAACCGTGTTTAAACTTTAAGTCAACTCATTTCAGCTTCAAAATTTTATTCAAGACAAGTTTACGACATTTTGATTGTATAAGAACATTTCTGACGATTACATTTGTAAAACTATTCTCTTAAATAAATTTTAACTTTGAAATTCAACTCAGTTTAACTGATATTATAATTGCAGAGACATTTCACGTTGAGGCTTTTTTTAAATTTTCACTTATTTTATGACACATCGCTTTAACTTTGTAAAGTGTTAATTTATGTTTTTAAAACTGTGAAAATTTTGTATTTGGATGTATAGCCGCTATTAATGCACCGAGTTCTGAATCACGCTTATAAGATTTATGCTGAGATCTATGTTAGCCGCGATTCCGTCCGCGTGGACTTTCATATTGACTTCGAATGCCCCTTATAAGCCTTTTTCCAGTTAAAAAGTAGCCTATTTTCTATCTCAGGCTCTAACCCATCTGTGTACCAAAATTAATTACAATCGGTACAGCATTTTTGGCGTGAAAGCGTAATAGACAAACAGAGCTACTTTCGTATCTATAATATTAGTATGGTTATAAAACTTCGACTTCCCCTTATGAGCCTTTTTCCAGTTTAAAAGTAGCCTATTTTCTTTCTCAGGCTCTAACCCATCTGTGTACCAAAATTTATTACAATCGGTCTAGCAGTTTTGGCGTGAAAGCGTCACAGACAGACAGTTACTTTCGTATTTATAATATTACTATGGATATAAAACTTCTCGACATCGAACTCTTAGATCAGTAATTTTCGAATGTACTAAAAGCGAGGTGTCTATGAAACACGAGCCGTGAACACGATATTAAGAGGACACTATTACTAATGTAATACCGAGCTAAACGTATCGAGTATCGATCTTGACATTATAAGCTCTTATGAAGTTAATTACCGGGTAAGGGGTCCGAGCGTCGCACGCAAGCAACTTTTAATTGCATTACTTTGCACTTACGAGACAACGGGGTTTCATGAAAGAGTTTTGTATTACTGCGGCGGGTTAATTGTGGAGATTTGTTATCTGTTCAATAGGATATGTTACAATACGTTTTCTTACTATCGATCTATAACCCAAGAGTAAAGGTATTTACATAGTAATAGATAATTACAATACGTTCACTATTTATCAATTTACAATCTCGTGAGATAAATTATAATAATTGATATAAATAAGAACCCGATGTATACATTATAGTATATACGTTATAGTTAAACATTTTTAATCCTGAGACTTAACTTCGTATTAAAAGCTTTATTGCCTTTGATTAAGGTATAAGACATACTCATAGTATAAATTTGAACTGACGAATTGATGATATTTAAATTATTATGCAAGCCGCAAGGGTAAAATCTATATAAATAGAATTAAGCGATCAAATTAAAAAATCTGACTAAATACTTTGTGCTAATAGATTATAAACCTGATGATCTTTAATCTAAATAATTTGCTTAACATTCTAATTAATCTAAACATTAGTCCCTAAACACACCCCAACTGATAGTTACGTAATCCCATAAGCGTAGTTAATTCTCACATTTATCGACATTATAATTAATCAGATCATTACACTGATTACCCATTTATATTGTAACTATATATCGATTCATGTAACATTTCGGGAAATGTCGAAGATTAGTCCGGTGTTTTTAATAAAACCGAAAGTACTACAAAGACTCAGATACGCGATATTACTGTGCTATCATATACTTATTAAATATAAAACTCAATTATGTCTCAAATCATCATATATTTATTAATAAATAAAGTACCTACCTACACATAAAGTTTTCATTCAAACATTGTGAATTATGAAGTTATTCGTGAAGGGAAATATAATTCAGAAAGAAAATCATTACTTCGAAATATATGAAGCCCATAAATTATTCAAATACCCTATTTTGGGGTCACCGGCCATGTATATTTAAGCATTTACTGACGAGTATTGACAGCACTTTAACCTATTTCGTGATATTTGATGATAGATTTGATAACGTGAACGGACTAATGGAGTAATTCCTTAAACCTGCCAAAATAAATGTGAAAATGACAGCTAAGCTCGATTATAAGATTATGTTTGTTTGTGGACTTTGCCGAAAAGGTATTGAAATATAAAAGAGCGGTTAGGTCTTCAGAAAATACTTAAAAGAAGAAAATAAATATTATAAACAAGCAAGTACGTATTTCATATTATTTTAACGACGGCACTGCTGGTGCAATGGTCATACAAGTGCCTCTTGTGTCAAGGGTTATTTGCAGGTTCGATCCTCACAATGAAAAATACATTTGTATTTTACTAGGGTCCAGATTTTGCTATGTATTATACTCGTATTTATAAAACAAAAGTATCTCTATGTAATTTATCAGTTATCCAGTTGCCAGAACATGAGCTATGTTTAGCATGAGACTAAATGGCGCTGTATAAAGAACGTCTTGAAGTATGATTATTTAAAAAATTACGAACACATAACAGCTTTTAGCAAATCATGATCACGCAGTATATTATATTCATAGTAATTTTATAAAGGTATTAGTTATAGAAGTGTCTGTTATAAGTGCCTAAGTTTGGTCTTTTTACGACGCAATAAAACGCGTTAAGGATTTTCATATAAGCTAGCAAGGCTGGACAATGATAGGCTTCTCTTTACCGTACTAAACGCTAATCTTAGTCGTTTTCTCTAAACGGCACCTTAAAAGCCTTGGAGTAGTTAATAAGATTATATAGAGTACTCATTTCGAAGATACTAGGGTGCAACTTTTCGTTACATCATGAAAGTCATATGACTAAACTACAGTAGTAACTATTGAACTGAAACTATTGATCTAATGCTCAACTATAAATGCTTTAATAATCTAAAGTAACTTCCCTTTGGATCCATCTTCATCCAGAAATGGATGGAAAATTAAATATGAGCGCCTACACACGTGGTTATTAAAGCAATGACATATTTGACGAAATGCTTGCAATTGATATTCAGTAGTATTACCACTCCGATACAAGCTGGCCAAGTCTACAAGCAAGGACTTGCACAAAAACCAAACATTCAGAGTCATACTCAGACATATCTTTATTCAATTAGGCTACATAAAGTAACCCTTGAATCGTCACGGTATTACAAAACATTTACCACCGGTTAGGTAGGCAGTTACTACAGAGAAGAACGGGAAGAACATTATTTTAAAACATTTATAAGCTTCCTCTTAACCAAAGATCGCCAGTAAGGCTACAGTTAACGTAGGAGCATGCTCATTTATAAAAAAACCTATGTACCCGACTCTAGAAGACACCAAAAATTTCACTAAGTACATGGACCACAAAAGCAAAGCCGTCGAAAGAGGTTCCTATATTATTGACAATATAATATTTGTCACGCGGTTTCAACATATCGTCCGGAATTCTTATGAGGCGAGAGACAAATTCGATAAAACCAATAAAAGTTTATACGCAAAAGATATTTCTCGCGACGTTCCGTTGCCTCCGGAATTTATTATTCATGTGAAGGAATGTGGTTAGTTTTAAGTATCTAAGTTTATAGTTAGAACTAGAATATTTCTATAGAAAGAAGTTCCACTTTTTTATATTTTACATATTTTCTCTATATTAAAATGAACTAAGATGTCAAGAATATATTATTTTATTAGTGGCTAGCTGTGCTGCTGATTTACTTGCTTTTGTATAGTCTATATAATATTATAACAAAAAAATTATTACCTGTATAAATTAAAAAAAAAAGTTTCCTTTCATCATCAAAAATAAAATCTTTATATTATTTTAAATAAAGATATCATAATTATTATAAGGCAGAGCTTAAAGGTTACCTTAAAACTCACTTTACTTATAACATAAAGCTTAGAGCACGATGGTTGAAAGTTTTCAAGTCATTCCCACTGGATATTTTTGGACAAATTTTCTCGTAAATTTTTGTTCTTCGCATGGTATTAAAACGATATTTGCTTTAAAACAAAACTTCTAAATACTATGATTTAGTTTAGATATATTAGTACAATTGACAAGACAAATAATAATTACCAATCTTAATATTAAATTAAACATATTTGTATTATCAGTTTCATCCTGCTTACTTGTGTAGGTACTATATTCTGCAATTACCAAAAGGAAATGCCATCAAGCGAAACCATGCAATGTTAAATACAATTACAGTCGTATGGAAAACAAAAAGTTACGATGTTGTAAATGCGTTAATACTAATGATAAAGAATTACTGCAACCATACTACGATATTAGCGAATTTTACGAATCATGATTAAATTTTAGATAAAACTTTGGATAAACGAAATATGGTAATTGGTTCAGTTGTAATTTTATAGTAATGATATATTTTTTATTATCTTTATTTAATTTATGTCATCAATACATTTATGTATCTAGTATCTATAATAGGTACTCTGCGAACTGTTTATACTGTTTAATACGTTAGCCGTGAGCTGCTAAGTTTTAATAACATTAGATTTGTTCGCATAACAACGAACTGTTCTGTTTTATATTGCTCATTATAATGCATTATGCAGTATGAAAACACATACGCGAACGTAGAATAAGTTTTGAATGTATTCATGAGAATATATTAAATTTACTTTAGGATTCGAACTGTTTAAATGTTTAGTGTTCTTTGTTTAAACGTACTTGTACTTAATATTATATTTATATAGCATGTAAAGTGATGTTTATAACGAAATATTTATAAAATTAAAATTTTTAAACTGATGCTAGGTAAGAATATGTGTGATTTCAATTCAATCAAAAATTGATATTATATTTAGTTCGCCAGATCGGCCTATGCTATACCAACAAACATTAAGACTCAAAAAATATCGTAATACAAAGCCTAAGCATAGACAAACGTGCGATATAAACTTAGTTTCAAACTCTGAATAATAAATTAAGTTATCGCAACCATCAGGTAAGACATACTGTTAGTTGTTATTTACAAATTTTGCGGGAAGGTACTATGATTACCGGAAAGTTGGCACTCTGCCATGGCATGGTGCCAACATTAAAACCACGTGTTGCTTTCCCATAATATTAAGTATGAATATATTTCGGTATATTTATATCACTTTCATCGCCTTCAGGTGGATTATTAATTTGTCTAATGCCTTACTTGTTATTACACTAAGTAAGGTCCGCACAAAACGTTTACAAAGGTTAGGAAAATGTATCTTCAATTGAATTGGTGTTTGTCTATTTAAAAATATACTAATGATTGCTTCTTTTTGAAGACGTTAATTAATTCTTTAGACTTTTATTATAATTTATTTTGTATTGACAGATTAGACAGTTGTTAATATGTAAGCAGCATTGAATATTTCGTTGAATTTAAAAACATTTACTAATAAACAATTCCGTGCCATCAAAAAAGCAAAATCTGCCATACCACAGTCATCAGAGCTATTTTCCATTACTATATGAATATATATTATGATATATGAGGACACAATTTTCAGAAATCCGGAAGTAACGCAGTAAACACATAAAATAATGTTACGGTGAATTTCGGAAGCTTCATACGAATAGACACATCAAACAATGTTCCTCAGTTCAAACAACATTACAAGGAACTTACCTGAACATGATACGGTGCGACCTTCTCTTCACCCTTAATCTCGACGTTGATATGCAGTCTGATAGCGCCCGATACCGCGGATTTGTCTGTCCGCTTCTCCAAGTTATACCACACGTCCATCTCGCCGGATAACGTTCGAACCTTGGGAGACGTAGCGTATATATTTTTATTTATTTATTTATTTATACAATTTATTGTACATTACAAATAATACAAAATGAGTACATGTATCAAGAGACACAAAAATAACGTACAAAAGGCGGCCTTATATTGCTAGTTAGCAATCTCTGCCAGCCAATATAAATTATACAGAAGATAGAAATTTAGAAACATGATAACTTAAGCATAGTGGCAATTTTTAAAGTTTAATATTAATGAATTTTAAGAAGGGCGTAAAGATTTTAAATATTATTAGTACCTAACTTAGACCCATCAACTGATAGCAGGTATTTTAAACGCAAAAGTTTATCAGGATGAACTAAATGTGTTTATTGCCCCTTCACGCAAAAACATTAAAAAATTTGATTTTGATTTCAAATTTGGCATAATACAGGTAGACCCTAGATTTATATAACACCCAATAAAGGGTAACTATGTGTGTAAGTATAAGTGGCTAGTAATAAAATTCAATTTCTATGCCTTTAAAAACTAAGCTTATACAGACACATTTTTAATAGTACCACTTAACTAGCACAAGAAGAG
Source organism: Eurema hecabe (assembly GCA_026213755.1). Lineage (NCBI taxonomy): Eukaryota > Metazoa > Arthropoda > Insecta > Lepidoptera > Pieridae > Terias > Terias hecabe. The sequence goes on along the minus strand of JADANM010007051.1, from coordinate 7,122,955 downwards.
ATTAAGTTTACTTAAAGATGCAAACTCAAGATTAAGAAATAAGCCGTCGAATAGCTGATTGTATTTGTATAACTACCTCTATAATAGTTTGCCCAAGAAAGTCATCGGATTCTCTCGTCAATTTCTGGCGAAGTTTTGATTTCAAATCGTTGTCCTCGTCCCAAACGCGAACTTTAATCCGATCAGAGGAGTTGTGGCATTCGCTGAAATCAAAATATTGTTTACTTACCTATTGTGATTGTAAAACACAATTTTTTAAAGGTCGCTTCAAAACAATTATTATTATAAGTATTACAACAAAATGTTTAGTTTAACAGGGAAATCTTTCAGGTCATGATCTCTATGAAATTTACTAATACATTTCCAACAGTCAAAATAGAGAATAATCAAGTATGCCTTATTATGCCGTTACGAAATGTTAGCAAAGGCTGTTACTTATCATATTAATACCAAAATAATTTAATATTTAATATAGACAACCGAGATCCTGAAGCTTTAATACTTACAAATAGAACTTTTCGTTCCAAACAGGATTCAGTTCTTGTGGCATCGTTCTGGTTCTTTTCTTCACTTTGCTCACTTGGACCGTCACGTAAGGGTCTGACGTCCCACTTTTGTCCTTCGCGATCAAACCTTGAGCACAAATAACTGCCCGCAAAGGGCCAGGTTACAAACAATACATAAACCACGTCTGTGTTATTAAAATTCAATTGAATTTAAATTTAGAAATCATTTAGCTATAAATTTTGATTTCAACTGTACATTTGTTTACAAAAGCCTTACGGAGCTGTCTAAGCAGCAATTTATAAAAGCTATTAATTTCGCAAATCAAATTCTTAGGCAATTTGTGAATGAGGGTTTCGATTTCCAACCTTATTAACATGATATATATTACGTCGTTATTACAATGAGCACTTACCTGACAACTGAAATGTCAATATGATACCTGGCTGGTGACAATCAGGTGATCCCATGAAAGGATGGGTCGGGGGATAAGAAGACTCTACCTTCAAATCTACCAAAATTTTCAACTATGTATGCCCAAACTCGAAATCTAAAACAACTCGAAACATAGCGACTACTTTGCCGAGAAAATTTCAGTGTCAAAATAGAATGCTCTGGGATGAAACTAATCGTGTGGGAATTTTCACGAATCCAAAAATATTGAAGTAGTTATAAGTTGAAAGTAGTAAAGGAGACAGTAGCAGAAGGTAAGGGGGTATTTCCATACATGTCAGTCATGCTTTATATTCGCTAATATAAAACGCATTCACCTAGATTGAAACATTCGAAGTACTTTTATATTGACCTTATTATTGCTACGTATTTGGTACAGTGTGTAAATAGGTCGCTGTTTGAACTGAATTATACTTACGTACCTACCGCTGGGTTAAAAATTAAAATGATTAACGTTACAAAATCGTGTGACATGCACAGTTTGCTGGTGTTTTTGTCCAGACTTTTTTGTACAAAGGTGTTTACTGTGAGCAATCCATTTGTTATCTGATACAAATAGTGTTAGTAAAGTTATTATTAAAAAGTGATGTTTTGATTCGTGGAATTTCCTCAAGTAAATGAGAATAGCTACGTTATTCATAAAGTGATTTGGCTGTGCACTATTGACTGTGGATGGATTCGGGTTGTAAGGTAAAGTTGCATAGAATGTGTCAATATCTGCTCAAGTTTAATCTTAAATCCTTCGTTTATTTAAATGTTCACGGTTAGAGCATCGGCATTTAGAATATAAAGAAAACTTGAGCAGATATAGAAAGTGGTATAGAGAAATCAGGCGAAGATTCAGTCTAATAGATCAAACTTGCGAGCACGCGGTCCGCAGCCGCAAAAGACCACTGCAAACCTGTAATGGCGATTTTGCAGGACCATTTTGACGTTCCTTCAATAGTAATTTGCTCGGCTTGTTCGAGGGTGTCTATGTGAGTATCGGGATCGACGCTAAAAGTCCGCCTGGTCGCCACATGAAACGAAAGACAAGACAATTTAGTGTTGTGCCTGTGTGGTGTTTGTGTTGTGGAGTATCGCCGGCGGCTCCTGCGGGAAAAACGGATCAGTCACGACACATCTCCCAACCTGTGATGGCGATCTTCGCGCTCCATTTCGACGTGCCATCGAGGACGGATTGCTTCACCGTGCTCATATGCGCCGAATGCCCCTCCGTTTCGATGCTGAACACGCGTCTGTTACATACAATACGTGTCAATTCACCTTTCAGAGAGCATTATGGCTTTCAATTTCGAATTTCGATTAAAACTTCGCTTGTAGGTACATATGCGGCAAAGCATTCAACTATTATAAATTTACCGATCCAAACCATAAAGCTCTCCGAACAGAGCACCGGCTCTCTCAATTCTAAAAAATGAAACATTTTAAAACTGTTTAACAAGAAATTTTAATTAAAGTAAACTCTGAGATAAAAAAGATAGAACTATTGAATACCTTATGAGCTCGAATATTTCTGGTTTATCTCGTTCGCGTTGTTTCATTCGTTCCTTCATCGCGGTAATGATGGAATTGGCCTTGTCCTCAGCGCCGTGTTTGGAAGACTTTTCAGCAGCCCCTGCGAAACACACTGCTCAGGCGGTGCAATGACAGTTCTTGCTGCCGCGGGTTGCGCCAGGGGGGCTCCCCGCCCCGCAATCGAGCCTGCTCCGGCCTCTCACAGGACGCGACCTGACCAGACTCCAACTCACCACGCAAAGAGTCACAATAGAACGCCGGTTCTAATCAGGTCGCAACCTGGAGCGGCGCTGACCGAAGCAAACCCGAGCACGGCGCCTTCAATGCAATAATATCCTACTGCTACTACAATTTCTTATAAGTGTTTAATGCCAAGAATATAATAGCAATAGGATACGACTCAAAATTTAAATACCCTTTAGTTCGCACTGTATAAGTATTTCATGTTTGATCAGTTATGTCGCAATTTATCTGAACGAGAGCTGCTACAGAATTATCTTTCAGAATCTAAAACAACAATAAATCATAGAAGAAGAGAAGTAAAATAATAAAGTATAGACGCGAAAACTATAACGTAAAACATTGAAATTAAACTAGGACCACATATAATATAAAGTGGAGGTTGTGGATAGCGTGCACACATTGCTAACATTCACGTTCTTAGTCCATTTTATTGGGGCTCTGGTGTGAAGCGTCTAGCCAATTCAGTTAAGAGTGTTTTACACAGTGTGAAATGTTAAGTAGGGTACAGAGAAATAGACTCCGTTCCAGGATTTTGTTAGTCGGCGCTTGGCGGGGTAACCCGGAGGGGGGACCGGTTTCCCTAGCTACGTGAAAACATCTACACTTCAAAAACATTCTATAATACTATAGGTACCGTTCGATACGTGTTCGGGTAACACCTAATGTCTATCGTGTACACTAATGTAGGGCATGTGTATGTATGTGAGGGGCTAAGTCTATAAATTCATTATGTCGTAAATGCTTTTAAAGTGTAGACTATAATGGCATGACGTGCAGTCGAGAATCGAGTTAAAAATTCATTGACAATCAAATTTTTCGAACGACTGCCCGCCTTTATGATTGTGCACATGTGAGGTTCAAATCAATTATAGGGAATACAATTTTGAAAACAGTGTAACCGTAAATCGATAGCCATGCATACCGATGAAGCGAACACCAATTTGAAGGAGAAAAATTCATGCTATTATATGAGGTCTGATAAGAGAAATGAATAGCCACAGGAAACTCAAAAGACAACGGTTATAGAAAAAACACACAGAATTAAAATTATATTTAAGTTTGTTTCTCGCTCTCACTGACGTAATTCTCTAATGACGATTATTTTGTGAAATGTTGATCATTAAAATAGCGACATTACATGCAACCTTACCATGCACCTATGGAACTTGGAACTACAACGATTTTCCTCGATTAACAGCTAAGCTAAATTACCTTCGTTATCGGTATGCTAACTACAACTTTAACACCCAGAAGAAAAACGATATACATTATTTCATCCCTTAGAAATATGATATCTAAGTTTAAATAGATTTTTACTAACAAATTATAAAGCGTATGTTAAGTATTAAGTTTCAGTAGCGAATCTTTCGGCTTCACATATTGTATAACCGATAATATTGTAAAGCGTACAAAAATATCGGCGGCCACGTGACCTCTCTGAGAGCTACTTGACACTGCTTCAGTATAATAAGGGGAACCTCGCCCCAACAAACATTAACGTCAATGTATTGGTACCTCGACGATTTGTAACGATCATTCATTAATTCGATCAATAGGCAGGCCGAATGTATGAGGATTTATTCACATCATTTGTATAGAACAATATACAAAAGCCTTTTGAATTGACAACATTAAATAAGCTTACGATGAAAAATATCCATTTACTATAAAACGTTACAACAAATACGATCAAAATATAAAGAATACTTACTTTTTGGTACACTTATTCATTACGTAATTTATAAAATTTTAAAGGAAATATTAAATATTAATACAGTTTAATTACTTATTAAAGTTATTTAGGTATTTATTAAACACTTTTAGTACACCGATGGAAACACAATAGGAGTTCAAGAACGTTACTTACTCTGTAGGCAGTCAGCGTTGAGAAGATCTTTACATTTTTCGTGGCACTTAACACCGCATTCGGTACACCTGACACCTTGCCGCGCGATTCCCCAGAGCAGCCCTTCGCATTCATAGCAGTACGTTGGCGAAGTCGCCGTCCAAAGAACGAAGTTGTGAGGCGTGGTCGACGATATGGGATAGATAAGAGCTTGAAGCGTCTTCTTATAAACATGCATTTTCTGTAAAAGGTGTCGGTGAATACCCGTATTTAGTTTACATTTCAATTCCCATAAGCTTGGCTGCCCATAGGAGTTATATTTGTATTTAGTAGGTACAATAAAATAAGCTTAAAGGATTCATTCCTTAATTAAAAAGCAATTGTAGAACGTAAATGAATTACCAATTCTTCATCGTTCAAAGTCGCGCGATGAACAGCTGATGTCAATCCGGCATTCCTCTTTGTAGCAGCCATAGTCTGAACAATTAAACAAGATTAATGACCTACACAATTTATCTCTAAGCGATTAGTAAATCGATATATATATAATGTGATCTACGCATGCCTAAAAGCTGTTTATAAGCTCCTTAGTTTTCTTTAAATAATCCTGTAATTTTAAATGCAGTGAAACAAACATTTCGTAGTATGTACATAACAACGTCACAAGTCATCTAAGATCTTTTAATACGTGCGAATAGTTGAAAACACCTAGTTGTTGAAGAGTAAAAAGTTGATCAAATAATACGTTTGCTACTTAAAAACAGATCGTTTTATTTTATCTAAAAATCAACAAAACCGCTGAAAATGTAGGTGTGTAAAACTCGTGCAAATCTCCAAGTATAATATTTGTTGTCAGTGCCAAACTGAAGTAAGAAAAGTCCACAACATCAATCCGATAGCTACAGCATGCATGTCGTCGTTAAAGCAAGCAAAGAAATATCGATATTGTTAATTAATGTCGCATATATAAAGCTGTCAATACTAGAACTGCATGCAGAAATTAGAAAGTTTATTGGGAGAGATATACCTTGAGAACCTGCGGGTCCACGGTTGGGGATAAAATGCAATAAGACCATTAATTAACCAGGAATATTCACTGTAGTACATCTATATCATCATGAAAGGTGACCTCTATTTCATTTTAAACATTTCGGGTAACGTTAGGCCCACTAAAACATGTACATACCTACACAGGTAATTAGTTAGAAAGAAAAGTAAATCACACAAGAGGTAACATTGATACACCTAAAGAGAAAGGACTTAAATAACACAATGTAGATAGGTCAAGAAAGATTAATGGGATTACGGGAAAAGAAAAAGATACACGAACTATGGATTGACTAAAAGTGCGGTGGAATGGTAAGAAGTATTCAAGTGTAGTCCCATGAATCTTTCGTAGAACACATTGAAGAGAGTGTGACGTCAGAAGAAAACATTTATTACGCGCCTAGTGGTACTAAGCATCAGGAAGCGAACGTCGATGCGAGCCATATACATCAACGGTCAGTTTCAAATATCTACCTTTGTATGCCCTAATTCCATTGAACTTGATCAACAGTTAAGATAGTCAATTGAAACCGGCCAGATAAGACATTGACTAGTCCCTCGGGTATGTATACAGATATGTTTAGAGCAAAAAAGGTTGAATTACTCACAAGCTCGGAAACGAGAGGTATGGATTTTCTTCTCGGCCTAATATCAGGCATACTGTCGATGTTACTGTAGAATGGATTATCGCCTGGGTGCCTATAATTTATATTATTAATTAATTTTTAATAAACTTTGGTATGTATGAGATTGTTAACTATAATGAATGAACTAAATATAAACATACCCATTTCCACGTCCACCTTGTTCGTTGAATCCGCCGGTGCCATTCTAAAAATAAAAATAAATAAAAAATTAAAAACAAAAACATATAAAAAACCTAAAACTAAACCTTTATTTATAAATAAGTAGTAACGTATAATACATTTTACTGTATAAGTTAACAAGGAAGTTCCGATAAATCATTTTAAAACAGCTATTCACAGCTTCAGTGGTCTTTGTTTTCAAAATATTGGGGGTAATGGTTTTAAATAACAGTCTTACTTAGATAGTAGTTATTTAACTTGAAATATTTTTTTATTAGTTTCATTTAAATTAACTTTGAGTTGTAAAGTTTAAAACTGCTTTAATATGTTCTTGATTAAAGTGATTTATCAGAACCAAAAATATATTTATAAATAACAATAATAACAACACTAAAATGGAGAATTAATTCTTTATACTATAACAAACAACAAACTACAATCATGTTTAAACTAACCGTGTTATTGTACTGTATGTTTGACTTAATGTTTGCGTTTACTCTGAAAATCATAACACACAACTTCCAACAGAATTTTAACGTTTAATTTTCAAGCAACGGCCATATAGTCTGACAGATTATAACTTTTGTGGCGAAAGCGGGACCGGATACATGGAATCCCAATTTTTTTGGCGGCTATATTCGAAAGCCTTGAATTTATCGTACGTTTCGCTACACCATTCATATAACATCGAGTATGAAATGCCTTAGTTCTAGTTACATTGTTTACATAAAGTGCCAGCTAACTTTTAAGAAAGTGTCAATCTACGCAACATCTCACCCTTAAGCGTTGTTTCTTCTATGCTAGACTAGACATAAGTAAACTTACTGCCTTATTGTATAATGAATTTATGAATGGGCATAATTTTATTTTGCAAATTGTAAATAGACATCGTTAAACATTCAATGTTTGTTAATAATTGGGAGGCAGTATATTAAGCTTTGATTAAAGGTCGTTGTAACGATATGACATGATATGACGGTGAATGATTTGTACCTCTGGAATGATTGGTATTAATACAATTATGTAACTTACATAGGTCCTATAATGCGCTTCGCGCCGCTTACATTCCTAAAATAATACCGTGGCTAACGAACTAAGTCTCAATTTACAACCGTAATGGCAAAATTCTTCAAGCGAAATAATTCAACTGACATGAATACGTTTCAACACCTTAAATGTTCTATAAAATTCAATAAAATATTTGCAATACATTAATGTTATTTACCATATTATATTGTAGCGGTAAAACTAGTTATTGCCTCTGAATAGAAACAGCATTATTATTTTAGTCAATTATTTATAAGTCTAGTATAGTAATTCATATAAGAGCACCTATTCTATGAATACAATTATTAAAATTGTTCAGGTAAAAATCAATATCATAACGTATAAAAGTGTCAAAGAATTGTATAGTGACAACTGTTGTTATTTTAATATAATTGGTTGAGTAAGATAAATATTCACAACCTCGGTATTCAAGTTATCTGGTATTAAAATTTGAAATATTGTAGTACAGTTAGGCGCATTTCAGGAAGCTAGCTAATAGTGTTACCTAATATATACGTTCCTTTTATACTCGTTCACAAAGGAATATGATTGCAAATACCAATTTGAATATGGAGCTATTATATAAACCTTGTTATTAATAAGAGTATTCAATAGCATTCTTAGAACTAATACTGTAATGGAATTAACTTTTAACTCTAATTTCGTGAAATTTTTGCATTAAATAACTTACACCTGCGCTAACTTTATCCTTCTCCGTCGACGGTGTTGTGGCAGCGGGAGTTTCTGTTGTCTTCTCTTCTGCCTTTCTGTCTTTCAGCGCCTTTAGAAGCTTCCATTTGCTTCCAGCTGGGGCGTCTTGTTGCTGCGGAGGTACTGCCGGCAGTGGTTCTTGGCGCACCTGGGGCATTTCTTCTTCATCATCAAATTCATCACCACTTTGTACAGGACTGTCTGGACCCGAAGTTTCTCCAGAACCAGAAGAAGCATAAGATTTGTCATCGTCAGATTCCTTATGAGATTCAATGTCGTCAATCTTTTCATCCATATCAGAAAATGTTGTCATATCCTTCCATCTTTCTTCAGTAGGTGCTTCATCATATTTTACTTTGATTGGCGCGGTCTTCAACTTAAGTTCCCGTAGAACATATGACATTTTTTCCTTTAAGATTTCTTCGGGTTCTTCTTCAATAACAGATTCTTCTAAAAGTAAATGTTCTTTTTCTATGTCGTGTTGAGACTGATTCTCCATTTCTTCTAGCTTTCGTAATTCATACCGATACCATTCGTCTTCGGAGTCAATACTATCTTCTGTACTTTGTCTGCGAGATGATACTCGAGATCCACTTCTCCAGGAGTGAGTACTACGACTGTCGTCATCATCATGTTTATTAGGAATATCGAGACTTTGTTGTTGTCTCGGTTGAAATTTATTTTGTAAATTTCTGGCACTTTGCATAGATTGACTTCGTTCAGTATACATAGGAATATCTTCTGAAATTGTAGTACTTGTTTTTGTGACTTCTGGTGGACTCAGTCTACTTTGCTGTCTTTCTCTCTGCTTTGATGATTCGTCGCTCATATCATCAGGTAAACTAGTTTCTATTTTTGGAGGTGATGTATCAGATGCGTCATCAGTAATAGAAGAGGATTTACGAAGACGATATTTACCTAAAGCCCTAGAAACGGCAAATTCTTGAGAGCTTCCGCTGTAACTTTTGTTATTTTCACTTTGAGATTCGTCAGAAGCTATTGACGACTTTTTCATATCTCCAACAGTCGCAAATATTGCTGACGGTGATTGTGAGTCCTCTTTATCGTCTTCAAAGAGATCTACGTTTGATATATCAGTATCAATATCTAGCTTTTCTAATTCTGTGATATTATTCTTATTAAGTTGACTCACACGGGCAAAATGAAAGTCAATGTCATCACTTTTATCGCGTGGAATGCCGTTGGCGGATGGGTAACGTTCATTTTCCTCTAATAAACCTTCTTCACCATTGCTTTGCAATTCAGAATGCTGATGCTGTAAATCCTGAATCATTTGTTGTTGTTGAACGATTTCTTGATTGTTAACTCTCCTTTGTTTAGTTTTCGTTGGAACTTTTACGAACATATTACTTTCATGTATAGAATCTGAGAAAACGCTATCACTGTCTTCTGACTGGGCACTAGATCGACCACCCGACCATTCAGTTTCTGATGTCTCTGGATCTGATAGAGACTGATGACTAGCCTGATGTTTCCTTCTAGCTTTTTGTAATAAACCTGACATTGATGCTACTAAATGGTACTTTTTCTTTCGGCGTTGGGCTGATAAAAGCCTTTCTTTCAAAGTTTTTTCTTGTTGCTGTTGATCAACCGCATCTACTCCAGATGGCAATGAGTGCGATCTATGCTTTTTAGGTAAATGCAAATCTGGCAACCATTGACTCATGGAGCTCATCGCTGATTTTAAGGACGATGTCCTCTTTGGCTTTTTATTTTGTTTTTCAAGTGACTTCATTTTTAAATTTGACGAAATGGATAAATAACCCGATTCCGATACTAATATACCACTTGAATCGGCATACTGATCTGATCTTATTTTATTATGATCTGATATTTGCTTATTATAACTCGGTGGTTCACAAACTACATTTCCATTACGTTGATCATATTGTTGCTGTTTGAAATATTCCTGTTGTAATTGATTTTGATACTGTTTTCTTTCTGTTATACTCAGAGAATGAGACTTCAAACTAGACGTTTCAACTGAGCTTGTAGGCGAACGACTGCCACCCTGCCATGACATTCGCTCTTCCAACGGTGTTCTTTTTGGTGAATCGTATCGACTAGATGTAGGATAGTATGATAACGCATCCGTCAAGTTACCCGATGGATATTCTGTTCGAATATTCGTTACTTTATACCCATTTTGATAAAATATTGATTCTGGCCCAGCCATTGTGTTTGCTCTTGACATTGATTTTTTTATTACATTATTAGCAGACATAACAACTGTTTGTGCATGATAACTGGGTTCAGGAGGAAATGAGTCTATTACTTGTTTTGCCTCTGTTTCTATAATTTCATTTCTATCTAGTATCTCGGAAAAACTTCTGTCTTCAGATAGCATTCCTCTAGGCGTGCTATATACAGTAGTAAATATTGGTTGCCTATTACCAGCCACTGAATATATAGAAGGAGCATCGCTACCAGGGTAATACTCTCCTACATTTCCAGGAGCCGTTTGGTTTGGGATAGCAAAATGACTATCACTTTTTAGAAATCCACTTCCAACTTTTTCTTGTAACTTACTCAATTCGATTAAATTTTGCAATTCCTTAATATGGTCTGAGTTTTGAGACAGATAATCCTTTTTAAAATGCTTATCTTCATACACATATGAATCCACTAATGTTTCTAAATATGGCTGAGTATCGTCATAGGCAAGCTTTTGAACGTTTTGTGGAGAAGGAATTCTCATTTTATGGCTATCATGACCATGGGTAACCCGACCTGTTTTCGGGGATCCAGGACTTTTTTCTAAACTTGACCAACCACTCATAGAAGATAAGCCAGAATCTGATTTAGCAGTTACAATATTAGCGCTATCTCTTTTTAAATGTTTCGGAGATGTTTTTGGTGATTTAGGGGAACGGGGACTCAATCTCATACTTTCTCCTGCTATATTGCTTGTTGAAAGCAAGGTTTGATGCTTTGTTGGTAGCTCGGGCTCCATCGATGCAAACATTTCCGCTCCGTTTGGCGGTGCTGGTGGAGGCGGACTTGGTGATTTTCGTATTCTTTCATCAAATGCCATTTCTAGTCTTTCATCTACAGTACCATCATAAATTTCATGAATCGATAAAGGAGAATGTGTTTGTTGATCTTTAATGGACTTGTAAGCTTCAGTTAAACTTTGCTGTGCACCTTTAGAGGGATAGTAGCTCTGTCTACTAAGTTCACTAACTGTGTAATCTGATCCATATTCAAATCTTTCTCTTGAGAGGGCACTGGGAGATTTTGAGGCTTTAGCAGCGTTAATTTCAGCATTTGCCACCGCCGAGCTATACGCTAACCGTCCAGTTACAGTGGTATAAGGTTCAGTGGTCGTTCTTTCAGGTACAAATTTTCGCCGAGGTGAAAGACTGGGAGGTAAGTATTCTAAGGCTCTATCCACTCCTGCAGTTTCTGATATCGAAAGTCTGGATGGAGATTTATCTTTAACCAAATTTTCTTTTGGTGCTTGTAACATGAAGTCATCAAAACTTTTCATCATATCATTGATTGCCCAATTGTCTCCACCAGAATACATACCTTTTAGTTGTTCATTTATTATATTTCCATCCTCTACTAATGTTTTTGCTTCAATATCTCGTTCATGTTTGGCGGTTATTTTTATTTCGGGGCTAAGGATTCTAGATTTCAAGTCTTTTAACTCTCTCGAATCTTTATGTAATTGCGTTGTCAACCTATCTAATTCATGCAATTTATCTACTGTTATTTGATCTATTGTACTTAATGTGGATATATGAACTAAATCTTTTTCGCTTATGCTCGGTCCACCTTGAATACCACAGTAATCTTTATAGTCGTTTGAACTATAAATTTGTCCCGAAACGTTCTGTATGGCTTCTATTTCGGGTTCTTCTGGAGCTTCCCAAATCATATCCAATTGAGATGGAGGTCTAGATTGCTCTTCACATACATAATCGTCTCTATATGCTTGATTCAAACTTCTATAGAAGGCTTCATTTGATTCCATGACTTCTTCTTGTGCATTCATTAGTGCGGCGCTTCGGCCTATATCTAAACCTTCTTCAATACCATCTTCGATTGTTCCATTTCCGAGTATTTCTCTAATAACCTCAAGCCTAGTTATAGGGTCTCTAGATGCAACAGTACGACACGTATAAAAATCTAGAAGAGTAGATATTACACCCTGTTGATCGGCTAGTAAGGATTCTAATCTCTCTAATCGATCCCACATTCTAACGTATTCTTGACTAAGAAGATCTAAAGCTCTCCATGCATACTTTAGCTCCGTCTCGAGGATGTTCAATCGCGTTCCTAGCCTCTCCATGTAGTCACTGATAATGTAGTCTCCTGAGTAGGGGGGCAGGTCGGGAGGTAGCGAAAGGGAGCCGCACTCGTCCATATCGACCACGGCACCCCCACTCCCTCCGCCCTCGCTTTCCTCCATCACGCCGCTTGCGCCTGCCCCAGCATTGTCGTGAATTTCGTGCATCATCTTGTGATCGAAAAGTGGGCTGGATGTAACATCTTTCTCTATGAGTCATCCCATATCTTTTTACACTTTACACTTTTCACACAAAACAGTCCGGTGCCACTGACAATCTTTATTGATGTCATTTTAACACTTAACTTTCAACACATATTGTTAGTTTAATCACTGTTAAAACTAATTTATATTTTCAATACTATATTTATGTATATATACTTTGTACTTCGACGGAATGATAATTTACATCAAAAATATTGTTATTTATTTTGTATTATTTCACTTCTGTAAATGAACGTTTGGTTAGGACTGTTTGGAAACATCACTGATCTGTACATACTCATTATTATGTACATATCAGTGGGGAACAGAAAAGGGATAACCGTTTTGAAATACACAAACGTTTAAATCTGAGGTTTCTTATTGCTATGCAAATTATAATTCTAAACATTTTAACTATAAGAAAATTTTAATTAATTTTTAATCTTGTAGTTTATGTATTTCAGTTTCAGGCAGCTCAGCGGTTCTTTGTAGATTCCACATAAGAAAACTTAGCGGTGGAAGGCATCCCCGGCGAGGGAGGGATTTCAAAAGGACATAGGATACCGAGCCATGCCACCGCTTCGCTAGACAAAGGTATTTGTTTAGTACGAATGAACTTAATAGTTCCTTGTAATAACAAATGTAATAAACTTTATTTAACTATTTAGTTTAAAATCTTGTGTAAGGTTTTAGTGGTACTAAATAGTATCTTTATATAAGAATATATATGTGTAATCATTCATAGTTAGGGTATTTTTTGTTTAATTTTATCAAGAACCGTTTTCGCTTCGACGTATTTGGTTAAAACAGTTTTGATTCAAAATCAATGATTATTATTAAGTATGTACATATATATAATAATATTTTAAACGTCAATGTTACATTATTATTAAACTATTATTATCGGTTTTCTCATTCAAGTTTCCTTGGATATATCTGAATTTTATTTTAAATAGAGTAGCCGTGTTTTTACTAAAAATTCGTATCCGAAAAGCGAAACTAACCAATATAGACAACGTTTACTTTGAATGCCCGCGCCAAAAACCATTTAAAGTTATGGGAAGAGAAAGCGTTGCATTAAATATTCCGAGCCTCGGCCAAGCTAACTCTATCTTTTAAAAGTCAAATTAGTAGCAATGAGTAAAGAAATATAAAGTTTCTTGGAATGGCTATCTCTGATTGAAATGCTTGGAATGAGTCCAAAACCAGCCAGAAGTTTGGTTTTACACTAATTGGATTTGTAGAGTCAATAAAAAAGAAGAAAGTTTTATTGAACGTGGATGTCGCTGTGTGGATAGTCTGTTTACTTGATGCTTTTAGTGGATGGTTGTCGAAGTCTATAGGTCAATGATAATAATGCTCATGATGAGTACATAGTTATATGGACTTGTTCAATTTGTTAACAATACTTATGAAATTTTTAAAAATCTTTTAAGGAAAAAGCGACGTTCAGTTTTAAATTTTAACGACGACCGCTTGGCGCAGTGGTAGCACAACTGCTTTCTGCACGAATGGTCGTGGGTTCGATCCCCACACCGGAAAATATATTTGTAATTTACATTTGTATTTTTCTGAGGTCTGGGTGTTGCTATGTATTGTATGAATGTATTTACAAAAGAAAAGTATGTATATGTAATTTATTCGCAACTATATATTACTAGTTATATAGTTGCCATAACACAAGCTTCTGCCTAGAAAATATTTATTTATTTATTTAGTTAATTAAGCTGAATTCACTACCTTGTCTAGATTTGTAGATGTCTAGATTTTCTATTTAACTTTTCTAATCAAACAGGTACAAAATCAATTTAAACTCCTCGTACGTTATTCAAAACATTGTTGTTATTACTACATTGTAGCTTTTAGAAGTTATTGCACAGCAGTAAAGCTTATCGTACAAACGATTTTACCACCGGCGAACCTTGAAACCAAACGTTCCATGCGCACATAAAATGCACAACACAATACAAATTGAATTCAGAAATTGATGCTACGGTTGCAGTATTTCATCGGTTCGCAATAAGCACCAATCACAGAGACAACTTGCACCAATCACATAGCCTACTTCGCACCGCATGCGAGCTCAAAGATTATTACGCAAGAACGGCAGTGAAAAGAGGAATGTTCTGGCAATTGTTCAAATGTTGCCAGATGCATCTAAGCCGCCTTGGGATTGTTTCGTAACTGCGGTTAATGAACCCGCTTGACGCGACGTCTCTGAAGGAACAATGGTCTCGCTCGACTTTCTAGTTTTCGAGGTTTTACCGTGTGCATTCTTTTACAGCAAAGGTAAGAAATAGTTGTAAATCAATTGACGAGAGATTCAAACTTTATTATCGAATCTTTTATTCATAGAAAAGGAAACGATTAGAAATAAGGGACTTTTTTACGTGTACGTAGGAATGCTAGGCAAGTTTATTTAATAATAATTATAACTTTTTATTTCATAAAGTAACGGCGAAAATCTTAATAACTGAAGTAAGGACTCGCAAATTTTTTCTCATACTCGTATATTACACAGTATTAAGCTCGATTTTACTGTAAAGCTTATAAAAGTACCGCTTGAAGCACCTTTTATAGCCAATCGTTTGAAAATCTTTTTAACTGAATATATTTAAATTCTATTCATATATTTTTTAACAAAATAATTAAGATTCAAAGAAGTAATAAAGGCATTTGCATCTACTTAAGTTTACTTGAAGCTCACTTTAAAAGGCATTCAATTTATAATGTATTTTTAGTTTTTATACTAAGTTTCATTCAAAAAGGAATTTTGTAGGAAAAATGATTAAAAGCCGGTAGATTTTAAAGAACAGGAAAATATCGCAGACGTTACGTAACACGACGAAATTTTACGTGACCAAGTATAATCATGATTTTCCACGCACCCTTTTCACTAGTTCACTTGTTTTATAGCTATTTAAAATATGTATTATTAGGCAGGCAAGGCAATTAATTTATAATGTCTTTATTTAATTTGCATTTTGTTTGTTGCTACGAGAATATTATTGTTTGGTTAGTCCTAGTAATTACATAGTTGTGGTTGAGGAAAATGTTCAAGGTTATATACGTACTTTGTTATACATTTAGTATTTATAAAAAGCTTCTCATTTGTTTGCTTATAAAATATATTTTTAAAATAAGTTGTTACTCTAGTTAAATTTATTTGCATTCTTAATACTACGTTTTTATTTTGTTTAATGTTTATCGTCATTCAGAGCTCATCATGTCCCTGTATATAGTATTTACCTAGATTATACAAAATATTTTCACGTGTGAAGGCGGTTAATCGAGGTGAGAATCGCTTCGTCATACTGTGTCCTTTTATGCCCATACCCTACATCTGTTTCTGACATGGCAAATTAACACTTAACTTCAGCGAATACTTTGAAAACGTACCGTATGTGTTAAGGCAATTGATTTTGAAAAGAAGATTATGTTGGGGTAATATTGACGTGACATTTTGATTGAGATATTACAAGCCGCATGCTATGTTATTGACTAGCGATCCGCCCCGGCTTCGCTCGGATATGTATGTAATAAATTGAGATGTAAGCTCCTCTAAATCAGATCTTTTAACTTTGATGAAACTGCACACGATGTGCAAATTGGTTCAGAAGTTTGAGTCAATCGCGGACAAACAACGTGACACGTAATTCATATATATTAAGATAAGATATATTTAATAAATACCGAACTGCCCCCACTGAGTACGTTAATATTCGCCTTCGCACATATAAATGCGTCACAATATAATATACCTTCGCACGCATATATGACGCTGTAATATGCATATTAACCTTCCCCTTGAATCACTATCTTTTGAAAATATTAAAAAAACCGCATCAATTGCTGTTTCGTACTTTATACATCTAAGCATAAAGCTAGCTAGCTTTGTTTATACTATGTAGTAGTAGTGGTAAAAATCTTCATTATGATACACTTATAAATTAAGAAGATTTTTTATTTTATTGAACAACTGGCCGTACTTTTTTATATTAAAAAGTATAACAGTTACTTCGTAGAACAGACTTAAAGCAATTGTTCCGTCTTCGAGTGCCGCGTCGTTATTCAATATACTTTTAACTTTCATATTTCCTGAGAGACTCAAATCAATAATTCAATTAGTCTACAAGACTTATTTTTATCTCGTTTTTATTTCCCAGCAATAATTGTATGAATTATTTTATTTAACTCGCTACGTCCTGCAATTTACACTCGCTTACCAGATGTTATATTAAATGGGTGTATATTACTTTTAAGGCCTTAAGAATTCAGCTGTTATTAAACAAATCCAATGCGTAGTTTTATAGATTATAATGACGAAATATGTTTTAAACAGCTAGAGTTTAATTTAGAGATGTAGATATATAATTTATATGTATAGATACAAGATACTCTGATTGTATTTCGAAGAAAGGAAGCAACATAATTCCTTAAAAATATATATTCTCTATGGTTGTCATGATTTAATTGATATTACATTTTTTACACAAGGGCACTTGTCGGAAAATGAAATAGAGAACATTCATCTTTCTTTCTCTGTTATATTCACTTATTTACAAAGCTAGAATCGATATTAATGAGCATCCAATATGGCTCAGAAGCCATTGACCCGACCCACATGTCACATCATTGGTCTAACCCAGCCCGTCTCTCAAATTGTTCTTCACGGCATCCTTTTTAGACGCAAATGGATTTCCTAGATCCTATTTAAATCTTACGATAGACCACTATTGATAAAACGTTTTTCTTGTACGCATTTCGAGATTTAAAAGAGGAATTAATTGAAAAAATTGGCAGCATATTTAGGAGTTTTAATTTTAACATTTTTTTGCTACTCTCTTGTAGTAAATCTAATTGATAAATCGTAGTAAGTCAAAGAGATATTTAGCTAAAAAGGCACATCGGTGCTTAAGCTTACGGAGAAAACGAAGACGATAGACTTGATTGATCACAGATACTAAAGCAAATGACCCCATCTTGTCCGCAAAACCCCTGACATTGATGCACCGTTCGCTGTTTTTCCAGACAGTCATTAGGCTTTTTCTTTTTAATTGCAATTGCAAAAAAAATATTTAGGGCGAACGCTATTCGTGTAAAAGTTTCGCTGCATGCAAATATAACGGCCTTGTTAGCATTATATTTTTTAAAACAGAAACAACGAAATTTTACTCGCGAACAAAATGAAAATTCGTATTTAAAATCCTTTAAGCGAATTCAGGGCATATCGGGTCTCATTAAAACCTTCCCAATAAAAGCAAAAAAAATTCAACTACTCAAATTTTGATAAAACAATTATATTATAACTTGTTTATAATAATACAAATAATATAGATTATATCGTACGTCGTTTTTAAACACATATTATTATTAATATATAATATGAACATACGATAATAAGAATGTGCAAATATTTATAAATTCCCATAAAATATTTTCGCAGTAGAAAAAATCTCACAAGTATACCAAAGGGGCGATATATTTAAGACGGTTCTTGAAAATAAGATGAAAGAGCAGAGGATTCTGCAAGTAATATCTATGAGCAAAGAGTCTGTTTTTGATTAACAGCTCATAAGATCCCGGAAGCCTTTGTCCCAAGCGGCCTCTGTTCCGGGGTAGCAATTTTATAAATTAAACACCACAGTACAATGTAGGCAACAAGATAAGAATAATTTATTATTTTTCGACGTGCATTTTTTTAATCAGAAATAACGCCTGGAAAAATTTGTAACCATAGCGTGGGACCTCATAAAATGAGATTATTTGTAGGGACGGAATTCATATTTCGTATGGTGTGTGATAAGGAAACAAATATTTTTCCGCATACAGTATGCATAACTATCATATTCCTATCGGGGGATAAAGTTTTGCGCTGTTTGAATACGAACTAATATGTTACGAATGCATTGTACGCCGTACAAGAATATTCCATATTGTGTTAAGTTACATAATATAAATGCTAGTAAATCCATTTCCCTGTTTACTTTGAAACTTAAACCTTCGTTATTTAAAAAGGAAAACACGTAAAATTTATTGACCGCAGTTAAGGGTATCGTAGAACACGCACGGGAAATATTCGGCAAAGTAATTTTTCCCATAGCCATTTCCCTTTATTTATTGCGCTTGAGTTCGTTAAATTTTCATATTAGCTATTCAAGGTGCGTTCGGAGGATTTAATGCAAGCTACACCAGTTTATTCTTTAATGTAAGCGTTAATGTGTTCATAAATGTTAAATGGATGGATAGATCGTAATGGAATATTATTTATAGACACTGAGAAAAATATTAAGAAAGTATATAAAAGTCAAGAACATTTTTTTAAATTTGTGTTCATTCTACGAAACGAATTAAACTAAATTTTTCATTTAACATTGATTGAATGTAGAATGGAATTTATTTCATCTACATAAACATATTATAAGCTACTAGTATGTATCCAAGGCGACATATATGAACAGATTTCGCAAAGATACGTTCGATGCTGTTATCGAATTCACAAAGACTGTATAAGGTCTCGATCTAGGTCAAGTTGGCTGAATAAAATCAGCGTTGATAAAGCAAAATCATTTTCGCGTTTTAATATCTCCGCTTCAAGAATTTGACCGATCCGAAAACAAAGTAATTGCGCGATAAAGTTTAATTTTTCCATTCCATTAAAATTTCGGATTGCTAAAGTTTAAAACGGTACATCGGCATTGTGGAGCGAATGAGGGAGAAGAGACTGATATATAATTCGGGTTGGGTTGCAGTCAATTGTGGGTTCTAGGTCCTTGCAGTAAGATGTATTATGGCCTGTGTGGTGTCGAGGTCTCATTAACAGGCGCCTCGAGCTCGGTAGAAGAAAGCCAGCAAAGGAAGTTGGCATGGAGGCATTGTGCGCGACGGACGCTTTCTTTACTAATGACTAGTAGTTAAAAACAGTCCTGATCTCGTGTGCTAACTCTTTTTTGCCCCGATATATTATCTCTTCTGACTTTTAATGCTCTACTATAACCCACAACACCAGTTTTACATGGTATAACGTTCTTTTATATGATACACACTTAGAATCACCTAACGATACTTAACTATGGACTTAAGGACTTGACTATTTGACTACAAGTCGTAGATATACGATACTTGTATCGTTTTTATTCAATATTTCGTTTATATAATATTTGTATTGATATTGAATTAGTGCTAAGAATATGTTAAGCATTTGTTTACAATAAAAAAACGCTTTTAATAAAAAACCCGAAACAATTGAACAGTACACCTAACATTAAACTGTAATAAAACGTGTTAGTCGTATATAGTGGTCGCATATATTTTAAGAGAGAATAAGAGAGTAATTCTAACGGCACTTGAAGCAATAAAAGGAAACTTGTGTCTCATACACTTACAGCTGACATTTAATACGGACGCCAAAATGTTACTCGCGGAATCTTGTTTAAACCGCGTTTTTTGTATCACTATGTCGAAATAGGTCGCTCATATGTAAGGCATATGTTTTCCAAGTCTATCTAGGCTATTTTTATAGTGAACTAATATCGTTCTGTTTGGATCCCGTTAAACTATGGAATTATGTGATCCGTTTTGTGCTTTAATATAAGCGAAGTAATGATATAAGTAATCTGAGCGTTTTTACTTGGTATAATTTTACCGTAAAACTGGATGGTTTAAAGAAAAGTGTACTTTTTAATTTCAAGACTATTTACTTATATTGATTTTTTTAAGTTTTGTTTAAAAAATTATAAAAAAAATTCTCGTTATACTTGTTCACATGAAAGATGTCTAGTTTGTATTAAATTTGATCGGGCAGATAAATAATTATAAAATAAAATAAAGGTCTGCTGGTACAGATAAAATTAGAATTTATTATATGAAAGCATATATATATATTTTTATTATTTTAGTAAGCCTCTTTGGTTCGTTGTACCTGGTTGTTGTTTCGTGAAAGACCGAATGAATATTTAAGCATCACAAGAATAGGTTTGTGAAGCGGGGCGGACGTTATTGTATTTAGGCTTTTATTTAGAACAATATTGATTAAATTATCGTCGGCGGTACAGTTTGGGTGTACAGAAATCATCGTTTTAACATATGGCAAATATCCTAGTCAAGACAAGAAAGACTGTCGTACAACAGGAAGCTATTTTGGTTGCTTTGAAGCGCTTATCTCTGGAACTATAAGTCGATATTGAAACATATATTTTGCTTAAATTAATATAGAAAATAAGTTGTTACGCTATCTAAATTTATAATAGAGTATCTCGTCGACACATAGGACGAAATCAAGGACCAAGATTAATAGTTTACATAGTTAACAAATGAAAATTTACATCGGAATGATTGAATTTTATAACATTAATAATAATGAATAAATGTAGCTTATTTCGAGATATGATTCGTTCTATATCAATTGTCGACGGTATTCATGTATTGTTTTTTTTACTATTCAGATTGAAGAACAGAATGATTAAATTCAATAAAAATAAACCCTTATGGTACAGAAAATATGGTTTTTTATAAAAGCGAAATTCTATGATTTATTTATGACGGTTGATATTTTATTCTATATTATAATTTACAAAATATATTCCTTACATTTGAAGTGGCAAGGTTTATTTTAAAGTAAATCCTAAGTATTGTTCTATAACAGTTCGCTATAACCCTTCAGTGGCAACTGTTTCCGTGGTCAGATGCTATTTTCCGCCAATTAGTTCTGAGCAGTGCTAGTTCCTGTCACACAACAGTGAACAGACTGTATGAAATACATTCTTTGGTTTATCGAAATATATTTTATAAATTTGTACTGAACTGTTGAATCATATTATAATTGATATAATTTCATAGTCATATGAAATAAAAGTGTAGTTCTGATTTATATTTAATTAGTTTACAAAATGCAATTTTTAATATACGAGTATAATGTAATTCTAATTTCTACAGCTTTAGAAATGTCAGCTCATTTTAATAGATACATTTTTGAAAATATTCGTAATAAAGGTGTGTCCTCTAAGTGAATATTAATTGAACGCAGTTCTTAGAAAATATTCTACAAGTCATATTTCTTATAAGTTAGCCTAAAATGTAAATTCCAAGAAAATTTACGGTTAATAGTAGGTGGTCTATCGTTGTGTATAGCTGAGTCACGTTCAAAAAATTAGACGGCCTATTTCAAGCTGTTAAATATTTATATGTATTACACTATTTATTAAGTGTAAAATGTAAAAATAAACTTCAGGAAAGTGTAAAAAGATAAGTGTATTTAAGTGTGCTATTATTGCTTCGCTCCGACGGCTACGGCGTAGCCTGCATCCGGCCAAATGCTACGACCCGCTACGACTCACTATGTACATAGACTTGAATATCAATGAATTATTGCTACGCCGCTGTTGGCAACTGCCAAACGCTAAAGTGAATTTAATTAGTTCGTTTGAGGGAACTTTTAACCATTTAACTTATTGGAAACAGTCCATATATTTTGAAAACGATTTTAATTTTTAAAAATTGCTTTAAAACAATCTTTATGCAAATTGTAATAATTATTATTCAGGAACATAATTTTAATTAAGATTTTAACCCTTGCAGTTATTTAAAAAATAGGTCAGACTAATTAAATAATTATTTGAAACGTCGTTATCGCACGCTTAATTACTCGACGACTGACTCGCATTATATCCATTACATAATCTACTTATTTCATTCATTATATGTCACGTGTTTTTTAATCACTTCACATCACAAGCACGTTTTGTTTACACTATGAATGCTATAAATATACAGCTTCTTTATGTAATTAGAGTATGAATATTTAATAACCAAGTAGTAAATGGGAGTGTGTATCAGGAAGGAAGTTAGGAATTTATAAATGAAATGTAATAATGAACACGGACCGTATTGCGTTACACTACACTGAAAGGAACATTAAAACTGTATTGTGGGTACACGTGGTGGCACAGTTCAGGGGTCGGAAGGACCTGTGTGATCGCGAGGCGGTGGCGGGTTGACCGCCGCGCGGCCTTTAGCGTCCGTCAGTTTCATTTAACGGGACACGTCCGTACGCGGGCGCCGCTGAACTTGCACTGCGCGCGCCGGGCCGGGCGCCGCTCGATACGCGCCGCGCCCCATCATTTACCACCTGTACACTCTGACACTACATCGCGCGGATTTCACTCCGCATAAGTAAACATTCGTTCCAGTCCGCAATGAACGGGTTAACTAGACATCCGCGTTTTGATAGCACACGAGCTCACCCCGTAATGTGGCCCGTTCAATTGTTCCCGATATCTCACGCACACCGAACGATCAATTAAGGTTGACATTAGTTTTACAACAACACTTAGTTTACTGAATTTAATTAAGGAATCCAACGGTAAAGAAAGCTCTTAAATTAGGACAACTAATATTTAAATTAAGCTCAAGCTATTTTTTCAGAATTAAAAACAATTTTAGTACATTTTAACGGACTACACGCAACGTAACAATTAACGTTAACGCCTTCAAAATATATTCCAAGAATTCTGAAGTAATTATATGTAAATTTAAACTAACACTACCTACGAAGATGTCAGTACGAATAATAAATTATTTCTAGAATCAAACATTTCGAGCAGAACTTTAACTTTGAAATGATTTAATTGAATTGTAATGTAACGAGTAGTTCTTTGTAATAGGACAAGTGCAACGCTTGTTATATTCAAGTATCTAATGTAAAGCAAACATAGTGTTTTTAGTAACTTTAAAACTTTAAAACAGTCAAGAATAATTATTTTATAACAGGAGTTAATAAAGGAATGCTTCTTATAAATTAACTATGATAAATTAACTATTACATTAAACTTTATTCTATTAATGGTGTATTGACTCATATTTTTACTGATTCATATTTTTGTCAGACTAAGAAGTTGATTTACTTAAAACCTAATCCCAATTTTGCAAAATTATACATAGATATTTACTCTTTAAATAGATATAAACCGTCCTTTCTTAAAAGAGCATCAGGTATCCTTATATCCCCAAAAGAACTGAAATTTAAACTCAAAAGACTGAAAAACAACTTTTTTCTTTTTCAATTCGATTAAGTATGATGTCTTTCATTTTTAGATACCATCTTTACGTAAACAAGAGGCTTCTTCAGCTCCGCAAACGATTATGACTCCCGGCTTAGGATTTTACGATAGTTTAAAGTCTTCAATGCAATCAAATAAATTGAATTCCCACACCCTTATTGGTGTTTTAATATTTTCTTGGGAATAGACGCGTGGTTTGAATACAAATGATTTGACTTGTTGATCGCTGCGTACGGAGAATTTTTCGCTATATTACATCACTTGAAGAAGAACTCAAATAAATATTATGTAGATTCTTTTATTCACATTCACGTACAAATATTATTTTTCTATTCAATAATATTTTTAAATATATATGATATTTCCGATGTAGTACGACTTGGGCATCTTAAATGGCAATCCACTACAGAGCTGTCAAGCTCTACGAGTTTTCATGGACGGCGATGACCCCTTACCATCAGGCTGCTCATTTGCCCTCCATGTTTTAAAAAAACTACTCACTCATATTATATTTTGAAGGTATTGCTTAAAAATACAACTTTAAATTTAAACAAATTCTTATTTATCTCATAAAGAAACTTTATCTTTAAAATGCTGGAAATATAATTGAAAGCAACAAACCTACAAAACATAAACAACATTACACCTTATTCCCAAATGGATACACTGAGCTCTATTTATTGTAAGCTTATATTTCCAGTAATATTGTGAATGTATAACATGGAGAAATCTTATTATGATGGCTAAAAACTCGAAGAGATAAGGAGATATTTTTATCAGTGAGACTTAAAGAAAACACTAATACAAATATTTGTAACTATTCCAATATCTCGCAAGTGTTCGATCTCTTGTAGCGTAAAATCCTATAGTCATGCTGTCAAATTAGTCAAGTAAACTTTCTAGAGACTGACACTTAAGTTGGCATTGCTGAAATTATATATGAAATGCTATCGATTCAAAAACAAGAGAAATTAAGCCATATTTAATGTCTTTTTTTAAATAGTAGTGGCTTTTTTGGTCATTTGTATATGATTTTTTTCATAAATATCCTCAGACAAACCTAACTAGCAAAACATCTTACAATTTTTTTGTAATATATATTTTGGAAAATATCAGACAAAATTCCAAAAGCAAGTCTGAGTTAAAGTCAAAAATTTTTATTTCGCAATATAAAAATATCACTAGTACATGTCACAACCAAAAATACACTATAACGAAATAATATACGATAGATTTGTAATAAAAAAATCGTCAACAAAAATACTTGGCGCATAATTGGTCTTATTTTATTTACTCTTAGTTACTTAGTCTTATTATCTAGTTACAGTTGGCGCAAATTTCGTGCCAGTCTTTTTGTCATTTTAACTAATTAAATATAATCTATTTTGCCTATTAGCAAACAAATTGTAAACAAACTTCACCAACAAGAGTCCCATATTCTTAACTAGCTCTTGCCCGCGACTCCGCCCGCGCGGACTTTCGTATAAACTTAGACCCCCACCTTATAACCCTTTGGTCTAGTTAAAAAGTAGCCTATGTTTTATCTTAGGCTCTAGACCATCTATGTACCAAATTTCATTACAATCGGTTTAGTAGTTTTTCCGTGAAAGCGTAACAGACAGACAGAGTTACTGTCGCATTTATTATATTAGAATGGATTACGCAATATCGACTACCTGGTATTAACCAACAACGCAATACTAATTACACCACTCTACTTACTAAATAATGCTCACACAACGTGTTATATCGACTTCCGTAAGACTAACTTTCTTAGTTACAAAGGGTATTTATTGTATAAGAACGAAGAGCAAAGGAGTCTTTCATTGAAGCCTGTAATAGGTTTTTGTGTTGTACTATTTACGTTCGATTTTCTCATTTTCTTCCTTAGTAACTTTTATGTTTAAGAAATGTGGTATTAATACTGTATTAAATTAGATCAGTTGTGCGTGAAATCAATTTAATATTTATAGGCAATATTCATTGGTTATTATAATATGTATAGGTTGTTTAGGATCGATGAATAATAAATGAATTTAATTTGAGAATTATAACTCATGAATTTTGTATTAATCGACGTTCTTACTACTTGCATACCTTAATACCAAAAAAAACTTAAAACCCATAAATTTGAGCTGAATATATATAGTATATTAAACGTGAAAGTTAAATAAACATTAATATCAATACAAATAATAAAAACGTAACGAGTCGCTGTCTGTACATGGAAGATATATGAGAAAAAATATTATAGGAGACCTTTATTAACGCAATAGAACCCAAAACAATGATTTTTGAAATTTTTGTCTGTTTGTCTGTTTGTTTGTGCACGCTAATCTCAGAAACGGCTTATCCTATCTAGATGGGGCTTTCAATGTTATATTGTGGTAAGCTTAACTTAACATTTAGTCTTAAATTCATGTCAATCGGTTGATAAACAAAAAAGTTATGGCAATTTAAAGAATCACGTTGAACTTGCTGAACGTTTGTTGGCGCGGGTTAGGCATTTTCAATAATGCTGCCCAAAGTCACTTTTCTACGCGGGCGAAGCCGCTGGCACAGCTAGTAAATAAATAAACACTTCCATAGATCCTTACAAATGTTCCCATTTATAATATTAATAGGATTTCGATTGTAGTAAGAGATTGTTCTATTTGTACGTATTGTCTTCAAATTCAAATATTTATAAACGAAATAAATATTTCTAAGATCTATAATAAACCATTATTTTATCACAACAAATGACTACGTAAAACTACCCGCTAGGATAAAATTAAACTAAATAACCTAATACAATAGTTTCAGCATTTTAACATGCAAGGTGGAATGTATATTGACCGGTAAATTAGTATAATGAGCTCGTGTTTGCAACTACGTGACTGAGCGATTCCTTTCGCCCCATTAAAAATGTATGCAAGTCATTACTCCGGACCAATGTTGTGATAGTACCTACTACCTACACTACAGCAAACATACGATTCATTCCTGTTCTGATTGTGTTTGAAAGATAGCTCGGAAGTAATTTTTATTAATGCTTGCGGCTTTAACGTTTTGATTATACAAAGACTAGCGATCAGCCCCGGCGTCGCTCGCATATTAGGCATCTATTATACATATAAACCTTCCTCTTAAATCAGTATATCTATTAAAAAAACCGCAAGAGAATTGGTTGCGTGTATTGTTTTATACTATTATGTTACATATTATATAATCAATTTGAAATATAATTTTAAATAACAGGGCGGTTTCGAAACTTGAATAAGCTCTTTTTAGATATACCTATTAAGATAGAAATAGAGATAGACACACTTCTTGTGAATCTGATAAACATAACTTTCTATGTCAATTATTTGAAATTGGTTTAGTCTGTAAATAAATTTCACAATATAAATTTTTATCGCATTAAACCTTTTATCAATATCAATAAATAAAAGCCTTAAATTTTAAAGTCCGAAACATTTAAGTAAAGTTAGACTTTTGAATAAACCAGCTTAACGTAAAGCAAACTATTTGTGTATAACAAGACATACATTTAAATTTGAATTGCTTTAAGAATCCATTTGAAAGTCTAGCTATTTAAGTCAGGTCTTAGCCTAATTCTGTGAGCTGAATTCGAACTTCGCTTGCAAAAACGTTAATCCGAATGTGGATCGTGTTACTTTAAGTGATTTTTAAGCAAATCCAAAATCGACGTCAATACCGATTATATCTATAATACCGATTATATCTATAAAACCGATTATATCAAAAATTACTAAATTTATTTTGATAAAAATTAGTCCCACAGTTGGGATATATTTAATTTAAGTAAATATCATTTATGTAAACACTTGAAAGCCTTCATTAAATATACCTATTAATTCAGCTAGGCTACATTCAGTAACATTTTTGGATCGTCATGGTCGTCAAGGATTGATATTTTTTAAGTAATTCAAGGCCGGCAACGCTCTTGTGAGCCACTCGCGAGTGTTTATTGCCGGAGGTGGTTACTGGTCACCACTCTTGCTCGTTTAGCCGCTTTTTATATGAATAAGAGCAAACATATAAGCATCCAAATAAACACTATAAGTGTAATACCACTTGTATTGTGGTGGAAGCCTAAATATATCACACAAAGCATTATCCAATTCCAACATCATAAAGATACACGTCAAACATTTAATCTACTTTTTCGACGTCGGCTAAAAGGAAGATTATGGACCGTTAATATGCTTTCCCGATTTGAATACACAAAATGTGCAATATTTTTCATACGACGAGGCAATTTCTTTTTATACTAAGCTTAATTTTTCATCTTCTCACTGAAAATCATCGAATGGAAAATTCCTTTGCGAAGCAACGGCACGAAAACTGCTATAAGTAATAGAGTTCGTAGCTTTGTGTTAATATCTTATTTGTATTCGAGAAAGTATTACAGTAAGTGTGTAACAATAGAAAAATATTTAATTGTGTACATTTCCGAAAAAGAGAATACCTACACATTGTCGACTTAGAGTATTGAAAATATTTATTTAAATTAGTTCTAAATACAGAGCAAACATTATATATCAGTCAATTTAATACCACGTAGGTAATCACAGCGCTGATTTCCAGCAAAATCTAAGACAGCTTAAACTAAAAGTAAATTTTTAAGTTAAAATTTAACAACTTTAAATTAACTTTAGTCATACAAGCTAAAGAAAAATAGTCATTACATGTTTTGCTATATAAAACGCTTAAATAAAGTATCGTATAAACAACATATCTACTACTTCTGTTTATTATATTATTCACAGAGTCATGAATTTAATCCTTTGACCCACTGCACTGTAATAACTTCCATAAGATTGTATCTAGACTTGCTCAATAATTCAATTCCAGACAGGCTCATAAACCTATGACCTATATCTGAATTTATAAAATCCAGCAAAATATGAATAGCCTAGTATTTATGCGAGTATTTTCATACTTGAAGGCTTTTTATTTTAGCACATATTCTCTTGTTATTATAATAGTCTTAAAACATGCTAATATTGTAAATGTAATTTCCTTACTTTAATTCGGGAAAAAGCGTTAGGACAATATTTTTTGGTATAGAATAGATAAATAATATATTTATTACGAAATGAAAAAATATATAGTTATAATGTTTTACGTAGTGGAGAACGTGACTTGTAGTCCCAACTAATATTAGGTTTAATAAAAATCTGTTTTTCTGATACGCTTTCACGTTTAAGATTCATTCACTTCATAAGGATTTAATAGACACCCGTTCTGTTATAAAAATGTCTTACGTGGTTAAAACAACTATAAATAATGAATCGATTCAACTTTATCAAAAAATAGTTTAAAAACATAAGAATAACTGTAGTAATAATTACATGTATATGGAAATAGAACTACTTACAGTTCATTTTGTATGCACATTTGTCAGTGGACGTTATGCAAACGAGTTATCTTGAAGCGCATATTAAATTTATAATCGAGAAACTGAATACCATTTACTGTTAACTTAGTTATCGTTTAAGCTTTATTATTTTAGTGAGACTTTTTAAAATTAACGGATTTACTTTAAAATTTAGTTAATCTTAATTTTAATTATTAACTAAACTACTGTCGGATTTTAAATGTGCGTTAGGTACTAATGCCGGAATACTGAAACGCTATTCAAATTTAAGCGCAACTCAAATCGGTTCGATTTGACAGTTCACCCTACAAATCTGTCAAAATTACTAGACTTGAGGCGTGCTTATATCTCATTTGCGTATGAGTACTACACGTTAATATTTTTTTATCGTATCTAACATCATTTAAATTTTTGACATTAAAATCAAATAGTAGTTTTCAAGTAGGTCTTTTTTTTATTTCATAAATAATAAATATCATCACGTTTCAAATCTTACAAATGTTTATTCCAAATAGAAACGCATAACCACTAAGTTACTTTGCTTTGTTTTTCCGTCTTCATAACAATCTCATATCATATACAATATAAAGTATTGTAAGCAGAAACTTTTAACACTGCATACGGTTGATATGAAGTCCTCTTGGAATTGCTACTTTTCTCTAGTCTGGAATATGCTTTAAATCGTTTATCTATTACTACCGACCGGCTAGTCTCACACACAAATAATATGCCATGTATTATAAAAATAAACCTTCCTCATGAATCACTATATCTATTAAAAGAAGCATGAAATATTCGGTTGAGTAGTTTTAAAGAATAAAGCATACATAGGGATATGTATTATAGCAGCTTATAAGCGTGCTAAAATATTTTTTTTAAATGAGAACTATAAAGTTAAAATAAACATAAATAAATTTGTTTGTATAATTGCTATATTATGCAATAATTTACAATAATTATCCTTCTATATTTTAGGCTAATGTTTCGTGAACTAAATTTACAACTGATCTACAGCTAACTGAGCTACATAATTTAAATATACATTCAACAAATCAGTAATCGTAAACAACTTTCCATTATTATAGAAACCTACTATTATAGAAAAACATTTAACCGCCTTACGAGAAATGCGAGACATTATAATAAGGAAATCTTCCTAATTTAGCGCTCAAAGGTAATTTGTGTGAAGCGTGTCTAGCAAGCGAATCGGTTTATTGTAACAAATATATGAGTCCCACGAGGTCTTGTAATCCTGACCTTATCCTAGGGATTGTTTAAAAATTCATTCGATCTACAGACGACCGGAAAGCTAATTGACTTCTCGATTGTTCTCGGATATATCTTGATGAAGTTATAATATTAATTGTATAACGATACCTTAATTACTAAAAATGCTCAAAATATGTAATATATGTGTTGGCACCTACCAATATGACTGGAAGAAATATTTTGTTTCTTTTCTTTTAAACTATTAGACTTTTTTTACGAATTAAAATTATATCACATGACTGCGGCCAGTATTATATAAAATATACCTACGTAAATATAATATACAAAGTTAAAGTATAAAATCGCACAGTTATTTAGTTGAAAATGTTTTATTTACACATTTAGGCTTAAGCCTTATAAATGTTATCTGTTAATTAAACGGTATTGTTATAAAGTCGAAAATCTGTTACAATCATGCTACCTATTATGTTAATTTTATTTTGAAATGATACGCTCTGATAAATTCAAATAATATAAAGACATTAAATATTGTTCAACCGGCACAAACTTTAGTACCATTAGCAAACGAGTTTGTAAAACGTTTTACAATGAAATTTCAGATTTAAACCTTAATATAAAATATATACTGTTTGTTTAAATAATACAGTATAAGAAAATATACAGCTTGTATCTTTTTATAATATTTTATCTATACTATCTATACTAATATTATAAAGAAGTGAGGTTTGTGTGTTTGTTAAATTGTGAGGGGTAATCTGGGGATCTACTGAGCCGATTTAAAAATCATTTCACCAATAGAAAGCCACATTATTGCTGAGTGTCATAGGCTATATAAAAACAAAAAATACATTATGCCTAACGAAGTGGGCACGGGTCAGCAAGTATATGAATATTAAGACTAGCTGTTGCCCGCGACTCCGTCCGGGTGGACTTTCATGTACACTTTTACCACTCCCCCCCTTATCCCCCTTTTAACCCTGTTTTCTTTTCAAAATTAGCCTATGTTCCTTCCCAGGCTCCAGACCATCTGTGTTCCAAATTTCGTTCTAATCAGTTCAGTAGTTATAGCTTGTTGGAAAGACAGACAGACAGTTACTTACACATATATAATATTAGTATGGATAACATAATTAGTGAAAATTTCTGGAAAAGGCTAGTTATAGGTGTTTTTATCTATTTCAGATGACACAGGCGAGTCAATAACTGTCAGAGGCTGCGGTCTGGACTCCGGTACAGCGACCACGGATACTGAGATCATCAGAATGTCGCATTGTGGAAGGTTCTACTACAACGACAGGTTTGGAACTACCCTCATTTTGGAATTATTTTTAGAGGTGTCAACACTCGGATGGAACGAAGTTTCCTTCGATTAATAAGTGAAGGGATTGTCATAAATAAATATTTTCAGGACATTTATACACAGCGCCATCTAGTTCCAAGCTAAGCAGAAGCTTGTGTTATGGCAACTAGATAACGGAATAAATTACATAAATACTGTTCTTTTGTAAATACATACATACAATACATAGCAACACACAGACCCCAGAAAAACACAAATGTAAATTACAAATATATTTGTCCGGTGTGGGGATTGAACCCACGACCCTTCGTGCAGGAAGCAGTTGTGCTACCACTGCGACTAGCGGTCGTCAAGATCATTATAAAACTGATTTCTAAAAATCAAATTTATTTCTATTTTTATACAAAAAAAAATTATATTTAAAAATAACAGTTTAAGAATAAATCCCTCCGTGTGTCCCTTAACACCGCTCAATCTTTTTTTACGTTTTTATTTCATCATGTTAAAAAAAATATTATTGGTAACGACCTCGATATTCAAAAATAATACTACTTTATTTTCAGATATGTCCACGGTTGCCTCCAAAGCTGCAATGATGCCGATGCCTGTAACTCGGCATATAAAATAACATATAGTACATATGTAATACTATGTCTTCTAGCCATCATAGTGAAAAGCTAACAGATATAAATTA
>JADANM010007051.1:7051781-7078591 GCA_026213755.1 Eurema hecabe | reverse complement strand
TTATACGTAAAGCTTGTTCGTTTAAATATGCTAATCTCTAGACATAGATATAAAGTTGTGTATTTTACGGCGACATTCAAATATACAAAATACTAATATTTTATTAATATATAATAAAATAAAGTAGAAAAAGTATTTCTTTTAAGAATGGTAGGGAGGTAGGGACACATACCTCAGTCTGCAGCATATTTTAATCTCCGTAAAAGCATATAAATGATTATCATAGTTCCCATAGTGAAGTATCAAACGGATTTTCAAAGCATGCATCAATATATCTTTAGCACGAATCTTTCGGTGATATTTCGCAGAAAATTCGAGAAATACGGCGCTCACAGCAACTGATAACTTCGATTTGAGAACGACTGCAAATAGCCATTTTTATTTTTCAAGATATATTCAAAGTTGGAATAAAGGAACTGGAAATGGGTATTTCGGATGTCATTTTATCCTGAGGTCCCTTATTTTGCTTTTTGTAATAGAAAAAAACTAACTTAATTAATAAGCTAACTCTATATTATATGCTATGAAACGAGTTTGAATTATTTACTGTCCAATATATGTTAAAGATCGATATCTTTTTTAACTGACAATCGATATTGTCAGTTAATTTTAATTGTTAAAGAGTAAGATCGCTATTAAGGTACCTAGTCTTTGTTACACTTATTTCATTTTCGTTAATATCTTTCTTCTGTCTATCTTTGTTATGCAGTGTTCTAATAAAATAGTTGTAAGACTTATAAACTTAAAAGTTATTTCCTAGAACAATAACATTTCACTGAAACAAAATAATACCATACAAGTAATTTCAACAAGACTCATACGAATAAACTTGCACGAGGATACTGCGCTCCTGGTACCACTTAGCATTTAAACTAGTAGCCATTAGCTCGATATGCATCCTGCAAAACCGCAAATATTACCTCGTTGCCACGTACTGTGACGCTACGATTCAGTAAAAATCATCTCTAATCAGGTTTTGCTATCTGTAAAAGTTACTTTGCTATTTTATTTAGTTCTGTTTTTCTTCTATCGCTTTTTAATACATCTATTTATTTTAATTCGAATCATTTACGCTGGTAAATAATTTAAACTAGATAAAAAATTCTTTTTTATCCATTATGTTTCATTTGTGATCTAACATATTATAATACCCTTAAAACAAATATTTTTCTTTAGATACTTATATTCCTTTATAAATATTTGAATTAATATAAATTATAATTATCCTACTTATGTTTTATAAGCAAATGTTTTACCTTGATTATAACTTGCCTCATTAAATACATTATCATTTCAATAAAACGTTAAATTATCCGCCGACAATGCGTTCCGTAGTCTTATTTTAAAACGGTTATCCTTATAATGCAATTTTAATTAAACCCTAATACTTTAATGAAATACCTAAAGAAGAAAATACTAATTTAGTATAGTGTTTCATTCAGGCTGTGGTTCGCCCCAGAGATTATTCATAATGATGATAAAACAAAGGAGTGTTGCAAGCATTAATTAAATACAACACGTGCGCACAAATGCAATTCGTCTTTATTGCTGCACTCTAAGAAAATAACGAATCTTTAATTTATTTAGTACAAATATACCATGTACAATGAATAAACATATATAGGTACGAAGGTACCTTAATGCATTACATATGATATTAAATATTTTGTGTGTTTTTAATTTTTTTTTATTAAAAAATTTGAATAATTTTATCCATGGCGAATTTTCGTTGTAGGATCCTTTATAATTATATAAACAAATATTATATTATGTTCAATTGTGATGCGCATAATACTGGCAATTAGCGAGGGAACCAATTTAATATTAATAGCTATACGAATAACTTTTATTTTCAACTTTAAATTTGTACGTTTCTCTTGAATTCTATACGTATTAAAATAATATGTTGATCTCTATTCGCGTAACATGAAAAAGTCAAGTTCCTTATTACTTCACTTGCTAGTGCAATTTCATGTTATTACATAACGTTCGCCTATTTTCAGCTTATCGACGCCTCCAACAAGAATTTAGTTTCAGCGTAGAAGCTCCCGATTCAACGAAAATTAGACCGCTTAAAAGGGAAAATCAGTTGCCTAGTTTTTTATCTAAGCTTTTTAATAAGTTAGTATATAACAGAATATGATTTACGTTTAATATTACTTTCCTAGGTATGTTCTAAAAGTATAGTAGTGTACGCTCGCTTTTAATCTTTCTTGTAAAAAATAATATAACGATATTATACAACATAGATTTAACGTTAACGTCAGATATATGAACGGTGAATAGCTAAAGTTTTCTTTTAATTATCCATAGATTAATACATTCGTAGGCTGTCACAATATAGTGTATTTAAAAACGTTCAATCGACATTCGGTTTTCAGATATTGAAGCATTTTTTGAGCCGTTGCGGTCGGTGAGGGCAATTGCCTCCGATGTCAAACACAAAGACCGAAGAATTGTGCATTATTGCTCGTTGGGAGCCATTGTGTCAGGAAACCAGACTGATATGAAATGCTATAGCAAACTGTTGGGCATTCATGAGGACTCGTGTTTTAAATTATATGCAATACAAAAAGGGTTATTAACGGGAAGAAAGGTTTAAAATACCGTTATGAAATCAATAAATACAAATATTCATTCTTAATTTTCACGGATAAAAAGAGAACATTTTCTTACAATTTTAACAATGATTTTAATTAAGAAAACAAGATATAGCATCTTTTTAGATGCTTTTCGCTTCCTATAGTATTGAACGAAGCAGCCGGGAGAGTAACTGGCAAAAACAAAATTATTAATATTTATTTTTCTTTTCTTATAAACAATATATGTACTAATATTGACTGTGGATACTTAGATGAATTATAAGTAATAAAAAGTGGTTTAGTCCAGTAATAAATTTATAATGTTATAACAAATTTGACTTCGTTTTGTTTACATGTTTTCTAAATATACTTTAGCTACGAAAATGAATTTCAATTCAATATCACAAGTGTCTACATGCAAGGTTTTCTATGCATAGATATCGTAAACATTCAATTTGCAAAATCGATGAAAGACACAAAGATCGGTTAAATCAAAACTAGTCTAGATTCAGTAATCCTATTCGTTTTTACCGATTTTCCTCTCGTAGGTATTTGTAGCGAGATTTTCCCGAGTAAATAGAGGGTTGCATTATAACAAGCACTTGGAATAGCTTTCTTAGGTGAAGCTAAATGTTTTTCTTGATTGCACCCTTGTGATTTTGTAGATACTATCTTGTGTCTTACTTGTTTTCATTCCAAGACTTGTCTGTTTATTATATGACATAGCATATTATCTTTTTACGTTTTCTTTATTCGCAATGTTTGTAGATGTTATAAATCTTTCATGTTAAATGTACACTCAGTTTGATGGAGTTAAAATTTAGTACAATGGTTTGTTGTGATATTATGCTAGTCTTATACAACTGAAGACTTTTACCGATCGTTGGAATAACAAGTACCTAGTACTTAAAATTGCGTTAAAATTAAATCAAATATTAATCACTGACAAATATGTTTAAGTAGTAAAACCTAAACCCTCAGCCAACTTTAATTAGTGAACGTCGAATGATTAATCTTTTAGAATAAAAGATAATGTAGGTCAGAAATATTTACTCCGCGCTATTAACGTTAAGAATCGTGCTCTTAATTAAACATCAGGTTAACGTATGACATACTACCTTTTCTCTGTGAACTCATTCACCTAGATAATACTATTTTATTTAATAAAAATATCGTTCATATTTCTTTGATCAATTGTTTAAATTGTTATAAAAATAAGTTTATCTATGATTGTACAAAAAGTACTTATTCATTACAATGCAACATTTAAAATATTAAAATAATTCAATAAAATAACGGTTAATTTCATTGAAAGACTTCTAGAATATTCTAGGTAAAATAGTTAAGGACTCTTGAGGTTAACAACAACGCCAAGAAGTATTTGAAGTACATTTTTGTAGGTGCACGTAATTAGCTTAAAAACGTTTTAAGCTAACGTAGTATTATGTAGCATTATCCCGCTTTCTATATTAACCGGGTCAGCGTTTAACGCGTGGCATGATGTTTTTAAATTCCCCTATACGTCTTCTTTTAATCTCAATGGCAAAAGGCGACTTTATGCTTTATTGATTGATTTGAGACTAAGCTAAATATTTATGTAAAAATACAAGCTGAATAATTAAGAGTTTTATCTCTATATAAAGAACGTTCTTATTAAATGTTATATAAATTATGACATACAATTTATGACCGGCTTATATGGACGTTTTTAAAATAATTATCTAAAAGAATTTTTTTCAAAATGTTTTGTTAAGACTAATAGTACATCTAGCAAAAATTACGTCAATTTTTGTTTAACTTTTTTACCCATCTGACAATAATTTGTAGCCCGTAAGGAAAATAGAAAAATTAATAATAAAGTCGCAGTATTACCATACTTACTTAATAAAACAAGTTAATATAATCAGCGCTAAATTAATAAGACTATATTCATATATAATGCATCCAGAAATAATAATATAAACTATAAAATACAAAACAATCCTAATATCTAGATGCTTTTATAGAAAGTATGTTGTATCATAGTTATAGCATACATTTCCTTAAAACACATTCCAAAGCACAACAAAGGAGGGTATTGCAAAATATAAAAATCATAACAAAATGGAAGCCCCGATTCGAGCATATCATGTGAAAACTGGCAACATCGCCGTATAGTCCAAGATGTAAATAACCAACGATATCTTATTGAGGTCAAACACATTGGCAGAAATAGGACCTCCTTTGATAATATAAGATTTTTTCGAGTAGCTTCTGCGCTGGTACTTGTATTGAATGTTAAGTATATTATCCCAACGAAGCAGCAATATTTCTAACGAACGCTTTAATATTGGTTCTGTAAGATTGTTTTTATGTAATGCTGTACGGAGTTTGTGGGTTAATAAGCTGATTTGGACGATTGTTTTATGTTAGTTATTTAATATTTTTTATTATAAAGAAATGTGAGGTTATATAATTTCCGTTTTTTTATTGAAGATTAGGAAAAGCTTTCAGGTGATTTAAGACGGACTTAATATAATATAATCATAGCATTGGAAAGAATACCAAATTTTAATAATAAGCTAATAAATAATTAATTAATTAAAACTGTTTTAGTAATAATGTTATCCAAACTCATCTAAATAGGGCGTTTTCTAAGATATTTTATATGCAAAAATAATTATTTTAAAAAATCTTTTTAAGAAAAAAACCCCTAGCTGCATTATTATTACAAAATTTAAGTATATGAAAATTGGGCTAGGTAGTATGTAGTAACACTAACTAACAACGTTCTTATACAGAAGAATAATGTTTAATTCCGTAATTTGATCTGATCTATTGTTCCAGCCATAATGGGCTGTCAGAATCGCAAGATAAATGTCATCGAGTATATACGTGTCGGCAATAAAACCAAGTTAAGAAGACAATTTGTATTCCAGCGACTTTTATTTCAGCACAACGATGTCTACCAGTAATAATATTATAATAGTATTACTCGATATTTGATGTTTTACATAATATTCTGTTGTAATATATCAATGCCTTCATTTTTATGTTCTATAAACGCTGGCATTCAGAGGTACCTTTTAAGAGCCTTTTGAGAGTAACCATAAAGATAAGTTTTGATTTATTGAATAGACTCGCGAACGTTATTATAAGTTCACACTCAATTTTTAGGTAATAAAATGAATAAGTGCGAAGTTTTTTTGCTATAAGTCGGGTCGTACACGTGTTTCAAATTAACCTATTTATGGCAGATGCTGTAAGAAACAAAGTTTTGATTAAAATTTATAATTTCAATTCCTTTGTGATTCACAAAGGGAATATTAAATTTCGAAACTTTATGTTTTCGTGTAACTTTACATTGCTTGAGATTTTAAACAGTTTTCTAGCTTCGCTGTTGACATGTTAATTAAGACTGGGTAATGGGGTTTGATTACGTTGCAAAATTGTTGTTTTCAAAATTAATTTTCATTTTTAACGTTCTCATTTACAGTATGTGATGAATATGTTAAGTGTTAAAAAAGGATTTCTATATCTGGGTTCGCCCTAAGTCGTTGCATTTCTTATTACTGTAGGTAGGTGTAGCGTCATAGGATCTTATTAAAAAGAAATTAAATACGACGTCTCAGGGAGATATTTTGCCACAATAATTCTTATTTTATAAAGCAACGACTAATCAAGCCATCTTAAGAAAGTTTATTGACCTCCACTCATAAGCATTCGAAAAAGATCTCATTAATGTTTCAACAGCTTATTCTTGAAGTACTCTTTTCTTAAAACCTCAAAATCGTTGTTTTAGTAGCCAATTAAAAAATTACATATTAAACATATTTCAAACGCAGCTATTTGCATAATAACCGCGGCTCAAATTAATTATACTTAATATTACATAAGTCACGAATGAGTAGCTGCAAGTTTAACTTAGCGGTATGAATATAATGTTCGATTAACCTACATCATGCATAACGATAATATTGACTCTTGCTGCGTGAATGTTTGCATTCAACGCCCTAGTGAAACGTTAATAATTAATTTAACATGGTTTAATTGCCTTATAAATCATCTCAATATTACATAACATATATCAATGTAAGTTATTGTAATTCGAGTATCGCTTGTCTGTGGATTAAAATTGGTATACAGTATTTACTCGTAGTTTAATGAAGAAA
Source organism: Eurema hecabe (assembly GCA_026213755.1). Lineage (NCBI taxonomy): Eukaryota > Metazoa > Arthropoda > Insecta > Lepidoptera > Pieridae > Terias > Terias hecabe. The sequence continues at coordinate 7,071,858 of JADANM010007051.1, read as the reverse complement.
TTTCGCCAAATTTTTAGCAAGTAAGAACAATAGTTAATCCATTTTTATACTTTCCTATTGCTTTCAAAGTAAAGCTTGGTTAGTGCTTAGTGAAATTATTAATAGCTCACAAAAAAGTGAAAAGAATATTTTATATAAGGAAGAAGCATAATACTCGTAATGCAACTATATGCAAGGCCTCTACTTACTATTTACCACTACATTTAAGAGAAAATTGTTCATTTTAAAGTGAGGTGAAAGTTTCTTTTTATAGCGTCGAAGTTTGTATTGCGAACACTTAAGTAATCCATTGAAACTATAATAGAGATTAATTTAAAAAATATAATGGGTATATTAAAATAATATTTTAAAGGAAAAGGTTAGAAATGTTTGTAAGAGAAACCGCTATTTAAAAAAGAATAAAAATACTGAAATATTTATAATCTATTTCTCATACTGATAATACATTAGTTACAATAGTGCCAAAGTCACCCTGTTCGTATGTTTGTTACGCTTTCAATCGCAAATTATTACACACAGAACCAATTTCAATGAAATTTGATCTGTATCAAACCTATCTCTGTAGATAGGCTAGAGTTTTTTTTTTGAAGGAGACATGCCTATAAAAGACTTTCTTTTGTGTTAAAAGTGCCTAAATGAAATGAGTATTAGTTGTTTATTGTCAAAATTCAATATCCATCCACGAATAGTGTCGCGGAAACCAGAACCATATTAATATTTCTTACATAATCAACACCATTAAAGCTTTCAATAAAAGTAGAAATATTAAAATTTTAGTCAACCTTTCGTCACGTTTATAAAAATATGATTGACAGCATTTTAATATAAAAATGTCTGACGCAATAAGAAAAAAGTACAGCTTATTTTCAATTTCATCTCAACATTTTCTTAGTGACACCAAATGTGTTGAGGAGTGTTTGCGAAAGATTGACGAAACGTTTCTGTCTGCGCCAGATATCAAGATATTTTACGATTATTTCTTAGCTACATATTCCCTTTTTATACCATTTTTATGTTAGTAGCATCTTATCGCATACCTGCGTTGCATAGCGTTTGGTTTGGTTAGTGGGAAAAGCGACTATTACAATTCTTCTACTCTGTACAATTAGTCTGTAAGATGTAAATAAATTAAAAAAAATAAATAAAACCGGCCGCCCATTTTTACCTTTTTTCACTTCTTTATCCTATCTTTCACTTCATTATCTTTCTTTGAGGTAAGAAATACTTTACTTTTTTAAAAGTGTTACACAGTTAGGAACCTAGATTTACGACTTTTTATAGGCACAAATTAACGCTTACCATTAGACAAACCTCTTGCTTAGTTACCCACCATCATATAGAAATCATAAATATGACATATAGTTATTGCTTTCAATGCTATAAATTCTAATATACTCAACCGTGAAAACGTATGTATAAAAATACATACTGTATACATTAATACAGAATAAATTCAAATTACGCTCGATTTAAGCATGAATCAGCATCCCTTCGCAATAAAATGAAAATATATTCGACATTTTATACGAGGATCAACGGAATGACGAACTGTCATCATTAAGGCACGTACATTTAAGCCATACGATCTATAGCGTGTTAATTCCCACTTATTAATTTATTACCTAACGAACTGCGGTTTTCCAACCATACAATAATAATTCTGAATACATATAACTTTCCTCTTGAATCGCTCTGTGTAGTCTAGTCTTTGATTTACTTATATGACAAAGGTTGTCCACGTTCATTACATTACTATACTTTCACAATAAATACATAGCTACATAAAATATTGTTCTTAGTTAATAAGTAAATGTAACCAATTGTATCATACGCAGCATTTTATGATGCCGTGCGCATCCTGATATTAAAAAGAGTAGTGGTTGAAACACTTGTTTTTTTTTATAGCTATTAGATTTAAAGATCGAATCAGACATGGGATCAGTAAGACAGCTGAAAGCCTGCTCCGTACTATCTCTCTCATAAGGTATATATACTCTCAATACATTTAAAGCTCTACCTAAGCATTAATAGTAACAGCTAGATAGAGGAAAGACTTTGTTCAATATTTTTAGTAAAGAAAAACCCTAATTAGCATTCAACCCGGTCGGTTTGCATTAACGCTCAATTTGCACCGACGATGCAAGTTTTTATACGCTGATAACCTCGATTTACAGCACAACAAGCGGGAGAATCGCCAATTAAAGGCTGTAAAAAAGACCCGTTTCAGACTCTGTCAGGTTAATTTACTGGTGCCACCTGAAATTTTGGTCTGAATATTTGGGGACGTGCAATTGTTCAACGACATTTTTATGCTTTACAAGATAAAGTTTATTTATTGGTAATTAAAACGTTTTAATTGCAAGTGTTATATATTTAGCGAATTAGCTGTGTATCGCGGCGTCATCCGCGCAATTCTAATCCTATTTAAGTATCTATAATTTGTTAAATTTTGACCGATTCCTTCCTAGCCTAGCTTATTTAGAATGAGTGTAATAATAAAAAAGGAAGTATCAAAATCGATTTAGCTATCCAGCTATGTGCTTAGCACCTATTGGCAATTCTAAACTAGCTAACTTAGCTTAAAATAATTATTGAAATAAATTTATAAATTTAATATCAATTATTAACTATATTTTTAATAATCTTTCAAAAATATATGTATATTCCTAATTCAAAAATAAATCAAATAAACATCTATAAAGAGCGAACTAATAACGCAATTAAAAAATAAACCAACCGTTCTTAAAAGCGTCCTAGCAATAGTAATAATTTTCAGTTAACAAAAAGCGTAGCTAACTGGAATTTCAGTATGACCGTAGCAGGTGCATTGCAGCTCTCTGCAGTGGGTACTTATGTATGACACGTCCATGTACTTACTGCGAGATAAATTTCATGAATATTTGATTTTTAATAAACCTCCTGATATTATTGTGCGGTATTATTCGAGTTTATGCTTTCTGTGTTGCTTTTTGTGTATCAGTGGTTGACGTGTAAATTAAAAGGGTTATAATATTAATGTTTTTTTATAAAATTCTTCTTTAACAATTTATGTGCTAAATGAGGTTTTTGGATATTTACTTCGGTTCGATATATAAATGTGATTGCTTGTGTCATATATTGTAAAAATATCCCCTTAATTCGACTCTATAATTCTTTATCTTTATTGTCGTAATGATATGATTACTTAAGAATAGAGCTCTCAGTCATTAGACTTGACGTCATAATTTTCTGAGTAGTTCTGAGGATTTTAAAATAAAATAATATCCCAAAATCTGACAACAAAATCCTGTACCCAATAATTCTCTCATTGACAGCAATTAGATCTTAAAATAAGATATATGAAAGATATTTGCGTCAAAATCAAAGCGTTCTCTGTTAAACAGTTAAATAGAGAATTCGTGAAATGCAAGTTCGCTAAGAACATTATTTGTCAGCTAAACGGAAAGGAACTAGTTTCACAGACATTGCATTCCCACGTTACGTGTACAGGGAACTGAAAACTTGTAAGAGTATTTCCCTTCTCTCTCGAACTTTCACCTTTTTACTTTTCTTTGCTGTACTAGTAAAGCGTATCTGGCTAGATAAGTTGATCCAATTTCGACGGTATACTTTTTACAGACGAAGAATCATAAAATACATAAACTGACATAATTTTAGTAATGTTATCACTGTAACATTTGTAATGATTTATTTGAACAATGGTAGCTTAAGGTCTATTAAGTATCTTGATGATTTAGAACTGTGAAATGATCACACGATGAGATGCCACTTCTATTTTTATTATATACTTGCGACCAGCCCCTTTACAAGTATACATAATGCATGTACATAATATAAACCTTATTCTTAAATCACTATTTCTTTTAAAACCGTATTAAAATCGGTTGCGAAGTTTTAAAGATACACACGGACAGACAGAAGAAAGCGTTTTTGTTTTATACTATGTAATGACGCCTCTATATCATCACTAACCTTCTAATGTTAAAGACCCCATTAACACCTATTAATGTATCTTAATCACACAGAATAGAACATTCATTTATCTTTACGACTTTGCTGTTATTTTATATACAGCTATAAAAACACTTACCCAGAATTATTATTCTTACCTCAAGCATATTTTTAACTTTTTTCGCTAGAACGTTTTACTTATCTTAAAAAGGAAGGTTCTTATAAATATAAACGCTAAAATAACAGCCCAGAAATAAGCTTTTCAATAAATTTACTTTTAAACAATCGAATTAAGTGATTGTAGTATGGCTTTCTCTCGTATAAGACAGACTCTGTGAGTCGGTAAACCTTTGCCGTCTTAAGAAAACGTCTAGGAAAAATATGATTGTAGACTTTGATTTCTTGTGGGCGTGGGTGTAGTGTTATTGTACCTTTGATAAAACATTTTTAATAGAACTTTAATGTTCCTTTTTGAAGTGATTACTATCGTTACAGTAATTTGACTTCTTTCTTAAGATTTTTCATATATTTTATTGATTCCAATATCATAATGTATAGAACAAATTAAGGAGCAATATTTTCAAGTCGTGAAGAGCTATGAGTTTTCTATAATATGCGTATTAAATATCGGAAAGTGTACCAATTAAAGTAACCTTTATTCGTATGAAACCGCACTACGCAGCTGGTGAATTATAAAATAAAAATGTCAGAAACATTGCTTATGTTCTTCTAAATATAAGCCATATTGTAAGACCATCAAAGCGAGGAAATTACTAAATAATTGTGTTTTTCCATACGGATTGTCAGCGGAAATTCGGGATCTGGATTTGTGAGGGATTATGGTATTAAGGCCCCTTAATTATTTAAGACTTACAAGCGCCTCCCATTAACTTTGTACTACACTAGTTTTGTTTACCAATTTATAATGTGCGTTAGTTTCTTTGACAGGATAATAAGCATAATATATTATACGGTCGAATTGAGAAACCTCCCCTTTTGAGGTCGGTAAAAAGTGAAAAATATAAAATTTGTTTGCCATATATTTATGGTACTTATAAATATATGGCAATATACTTAAAGGGTATGAAAGGTATAAATATCCTCTCATAGCGAAAACGCAAAAACGATAATAATAATAACATAAATACTCCATTTAACATTTATTTTATCACTCTTATTAAAAGCCCCTTACCATGTTTATAGTTGAAATATAAACATCTAATTTCACCAGCCGATTATGTAACCCCAACATTATATTGCAAAAGAAAATGTATTTTTTTTTCTATAAAGTGGTGAGACGAGCTGGACGCCCTCCTGATGGTAAGAGAAACGCCAGCCCATAACCAATGTAGTGCTACCCAGAACTTTGCTCCGGGCGGGGATGCACTAATTGACGCTCCCCACTCTGAGTCATAAGATGTTTAGACTCATTAGCCCAGTAATCTCGCTGGCGCTACAAGAACATGTATCGTAAACAATACCATATTTATCACGAATGTAATTAATCTATAAACTAATAAACTTCCAACAAACATGTTGCAACCTTGTAAGTGAGCTATCGAGTTTCATTTCGATAAACTTGGCTCAAACTGTTAACAGTTAAATAACACGAGTTCTATTAAAACTATTATGAAACATGTTATAGTTTTTTTAGTAACGACTTAAGGAGTTACTTTTCTATTGACTGGTTCCAAAGTCGTTGAAGCTCTTTAATTTTTTTATATAAGTTATTAATTAAAGGGTAGAATTCAACCCCTGAATCTATGAAGCTATTTTATAATAATAAACTTATATAAATTAATGTATTTTTTAAGTCGAAGACTATATTGAATGAATTCGTAATCTTGTTTTACGGAAAATACTGTTCAATAATGACTACGATGTTACGAATAATAATTAATCTATTTGTCGAACACCATAACGTATTTTTATAATCACAGCACAAAAATATTCAATTTTGCCAAATTTCAATTTAATTGTCGAATACAAAGTCAACCATACAGAAACAGCCATCAAAAACTCAGTTCAAAATTTATGTACAAACTTTATAATGTAGTCATCGTCTACGATAAATAGTTGTCCGATACCGGAGGTATGTAAATTGGCCTGTCGAAGTTACCGTGATAACAACCCAGGTACCTCGCTATCGCGTAACTCAGCTTCGCCTAACCGTTCATTTCCTAGCAAGGATTATGATAAGTTCCCTGATTGTGCTGAAGTTTTGCAGGTCTATTAACCGATTAAGACGATGTGGATATTGTTTGAGACAGATATTAAGTGAACGGGAGTCTTAAAAGCCAATTTATAAGCACGTTGTGTATGCGTTTTTATTTTTATATTATTTAAAACTCAAGTTTTTTTGGCACTTTTTAGACCTATGATACTGTCAATTAATTAAAACCATGTGAAGAAAAATTTATTGCCCTATGTGATGTGTTTTATTTATTATAAAAAATCTGTTAGTAGTAATTTATGTATTTTTAGAGATGACAAAATCTATCTGATATAGATCACAAAAAAAAGTCGAAAAATATCACAAAACTGGTACTAGTTAAATAATATTAAATAACACTTTATTAACATTAATCTACGTGTTTTCTTATTATCTCCAGTAAATATATAAAAACACTGAATATACATTTTAATCTGAAATTCTAGAACGACAATTTTGGTATGTATTTTTATCACTTTCAAACAATTGCTTCGCTACATAAATGTGGTACATACTTCATAATAGGTTTTATAGCGAGACATTTGTTCCAGCAACAACTTTCCGTACAATGTCAACCGTACAAGTCTGACAGTAAGCACTATAATGAATCAAGCGACGTAATGTTAGAAGAAATTGATTGTCACGTTCTAAGTGTAATATTAAGTGCAGCTTGCCAACGCTGTCCCGGGAGACATGGCTGCCCTCACAAAGCTTGTTACGTAATCCCGCCAAGAAACTGATATTATGAAGAAAATCTTTACTTTTTCTTTACTTTTCCTATTTTGCATATTCTTTCTTACTTATTAAACATGTTAGAAAATGTATAAAGGATATTGAAATTGTATAAAATATTCTTATGATTGATTGTTTGATCGTAATACTATGTTTTTTAAGGTATTTATATTTTTTTAATGCACTAGCTATCTAGTCAAATACATGCAGTTATTTATATTTAATATTGCAAGCAAAGAATATTTGAACCTTTACTTGTTCATTTTAAATGCGACAGCTCTTAATAAATTTCTTATTTTTTATATCGAAAACTTGTAAATGGATTTTGATGTGGCTTCACAGACATATTACTTACGCATAAGAAAACCACCTACGTACAATTAAAACAGTTTTTTAAACGCGTAAAACTATCGAATCTTTATTTATAATATCTATATACCTAAATAGAAAAGCTTTAAAGACTTAAAATTCACCCTTCCTTCTTTACAAATACTCCTTAGTGTAATCATGTATTTGGTACATAAATTACGAGAACATTAACGACTCAAGGACTCATATATCGGAGTTTCCAAGCCATTGATGCCTTTGAAAAGTATTACATATTTTTAGGTATCCTCTTGTATATATTTCTCAAATATATTTTCAGTAAAACGCAGTTTATGACGTCATCATTTACAAGGAAAGATTTTTTATTGATTATAATCGAATATAAAAAACATAGATATATAATATGTTATTGATTGAACAAAAGAAGATTTTAAATTCTATGTCAATGGATATTTAAATTATATCATATTATATCGTACCCTGTAATTCCGTATCAAAAATAATAAGTTGTATCAATAATTAAGGTTACGCGTGTGAATATTATGCGTCGTAAAAACTCATATTTCCCTATTCATTAATTCAAATAACCGATTATTATTATACGTAACATAATATTATTAACGGTTATAACATTATAGTATTTAGGTTATATTACAAAATTACTGTTGATATTAAACATAGGTCCGTTTAGAATAATCGCTCAAAAAGAATATTTGTTTGTGTTGAATTTGGGGAAATTCGTAAAAAAAATATGATTTTTTGGTAGATATAAATGTTAGCATACCAATTTCTAGCTTCCTACCTTGAAAATTGCGGAATGCTCCATACAAACTTCCTCCCCCATTTTAGGGGAGAAGAAAATGGCAAAAAGTAGCCTATGTTACACTCCATCCCTTCAACTATCTCCACTTAAAAACCACGTCCGTTTGGCCGTAAAAGAAAGACAAACGTACACACTTTCCCACTTATAATATTAGTATGAATTACTAGCTAACAAAAACAACAATATTACGTTTCTATAAATAAATAAGTTTTAAGCATTTGTATAAATCCTTGCTTATTATACGCTGACAACATTTGAACGGTTGGAAGCGAAAATGTTGTGTAGTAAGAAATCAGTAACCGTTTCGCTGAAGCTCAACTATGACACCGATTTAAATTAAAACTTGCTTACGTTGCAAGAAGCGAAGTCATGCTTACTTTCCGTATTTTCTCACGAGATTTAATTAGAGGCTAAATATCTAATTTGTACGTCAAAAGCCACAATGTTGTAATTTAAATAGACAATCATTTATGTTTAGCACTGGACGAGAATGGCTGCGAATCGGTAGAATCGCGCTCGTAATTAACGTATTGGTGCGAGAAAGACGACACGACTGGGACAACCAATCAACGCTCGCGCACCCGACTATAACGCGCCCCGCGCGCCGCGCCGTTGCCTCGATACCTCATTTTTGACTTCTGCGCAGGTTTCGTTCAGCTTTAAAGATTCGTGACGCGTACTATACTTCGTGCAGACAAGAAAATGATATTGTTTTAACATAGTAGCGTTATTCATTTTTTAACTGATGATATGTTTGGTTTGTCATATACTAGATGTACCTACGCTGCAATTTCTTCAAATATCATAATTATATACTTCGTCGAATAATAAAATTTACTTTTACTGGAGAACAATTTACATCTACTGAAGTAAATATCTTTAAAATCTATACCTCTTTTCGCGGATTATTTATAATTCGAGAAAAGACAACAAACAAGAACAAACTAGTCACTTCATGATAGATAGATACTACATATAGTATCACAAAATATAATAGAATAATACTTCTTTATTTGAATAAGATTAAATACATATAATCCTTTGAAGCCTTTGAACTCCCGAACTAGAGTTAAACTGTATTTCAGGAGCCAGTGGCTTCTCCCATTTAAACAAGATGATGAGATACATACTCAAATTGAGAATCTATAATGAAATGAAACTATTATTTTAAATATATTTATTGCAAATATTATAACTAAGTAACTCATCATACCAAAGTAACCAACCCTGACTTATGAATCTAATAAAATTCGAAGACCGCATCACACTATTCCTTATAAAATGGAATTATAAAATATAGAATGTGGAATAAAATTGCAGTCGTCGTAAGTAAAATAATGAGGCTGCAAGCTTGGTTCTGACGTCTACAGCAATTGCTTTACTCTTAAAACTATATATCAAATTTACTGTCGAATAATACTTATATATAAAATGAATCATTTATTAACTCTTAAACTTTTCTTAGACGTGGATAGAGCTAACATGGTCTCTATGGGATTGAAAGCCCCTTAATAAAAAAAACTATAAAATAAACTGTATTAAATTAGCCATTTCTAAATTGGTAGTTATTATATTATACAGGGTTACTGGGTAAGTCGACCTAGATCCTTTACTAGGTTGTAGTTTTCATTATTTCTGACTAATTTGACTATGAAATACTATATCCCAAACATAACCGTTATCAAGTTATTGGACTTTAAAGGCTTTTAATAAGAATGACGATTTTTTGACTACTCTGCCAATTTTTTTACGTTTTTAGGCCCTAATTTTTATTTCTTTTGCTGTATTTGTATATTAGGTAAGTGGATTTATTATTTTCATTATTAATTTACCTGCAATCACATCGACAGGCTCTCAGAATATGGTCGAAAGTAAAAAAATAAGAATACATTCTACGTAATTAATTTTTTCTTTGCTTAATATTTAAAAAATAATGTATTTGGCTTATCCTGCAGATACTCTTAAAAATATCTACGGTGTTTTAGCTATACAATGAGGTATAACAAGCAAGGATTTTCTTAGAATTCTAAGAGAAAAATAAATTAGAAAGCTCGCAAATGGTACAATACAAATACAACAAAAGAAGCAAATATTAGGGCCTAAAAACGTAAAAAAAGTGGGACAGTAGACAAAAAATCGTCAGTTTTATTAAAAGACTTTAAAGTCCAATAACTTGATAACGGTTATGTTTGCGATATAGTATTTCATAGTCAAATTAGTCAGATATGATGAAAACTACAACCTAGTAAAGGATCTAGGTCGACTTACCCAGTAACCCTGTATATGAACCTAATAAAAATCTAACTTCTTAATAATTCCTGCCTGTGAACAAAAGAATTTTCATTACATTTGTTTAAAAATAAACTCTTAAAAATAAATTACAAGTAATAATTTTTCTAGCCATATAAAGTAATGGCCGCTAAATGTAATTAACGTTTTTGCGGTTTCAATTTTGTTCAAGAAAATTTTTCACAAAGAAATTTCAAATGGAAACTCTTTAAGACCGCGCTTGTTTTCAACACACGTCGTTGTTTATCGTATAATTTCTTAACAAAGCATTGGTTTAATGTTTAATCATAATTTTCAGCATTTGTTGGAGTATGATTTTATTTTTTTAAATCTATGGAAGGAAAATATTGGTTAGTTGCTGTTCCTATCTTAATTTCAAGGGGAAAAAACACGCACATATATAATGGAAAGAGACGAAACCATAATTGGCTAAAATAAAACCTAGAACTAAGTCTCGGTGTAGCATACGAAGTGCTCCGAATAAAATCTACGTGGCCTCCCCGTATTATTTTCATTACTATTGACGCCGTAATTAACCCCGCTACGACGCACAAAGTACATTATGCAAATGGCTCGGACCTAGGATTTTCAAGTGAATATTTCATACTCATTCCACGGGTAAACAAAAAGAGCCGTCGGCCGTGCGAGTAATCCCATTCTTCGCAAACAAAACAACGGCAAAACCTAAACACACATTTTAAACATAACAATGTAAATTAGAGTTTTATTTATACACTTCATACAGCTTGAAGTATAGAGGAACAGAGACTATGCACGACGGCTAAAACTGGGATTGCATCGAACTGCCATTTTATAGGTGGTGGTATCACCCTCCCACATAAAACGGCGTCAAGTAGTGGCATTCTATCAAATATGTCATTGCTTTCTACTCGGCAGCACTGGAACAATTTTCCCTTTTGCGACCACTCGTATTCCCTTTAGTAACACATCCTATCCTTTCGACAGAAATGGAGTTAAAGTTGGTAACAGTCATCGATCGATCGACGCACTTAGCTTAAGTTTTTTTACTTTAGTATTTTATTATTCATGGGCGGAAGTGGTAGCTTACCATCGAGCGAAACTCCTGCTAAGTTACCCACTATCTTATAAATACCGGCATTAAATACATAGGTATTAATTTGCACGAAGGATTGGCTAGCGATCCTAGATCCCACAGGTATTTGACACGACAGAGCGGTGAACCCACAACCGACCGCCGCTCTACCACTGACAGATGGCAAGTTACATTTAGAAGCTTTACTGTGCTATACAATATAATACGAATAGGATTTTGCATTACTATAGAAATAGTGACGTAAGACATGTCGAAGGATAGGTTTTAAAATCAAAAGATATACTTTTAAGGTAGATTTAAGTTTTTATTTCACAATTTAATTTAGAAAACATCAACATTGAATAATATAATTTAAAACATTGTTATAAATAGAATTGCATAAGCCTCTCATATATTAATATATTAATGATCGATGTACATTAAAATGGAAACGCAAGATACGAAAGAAATATAAAAAAGTCTTGGAAAAATATACATGAGTATGAATAACATTGTTATAAAAAGCCTAACGATTTTGATTGCAACACAATAATCGTACAACCTTGAAATAAGAAGAAAATATAAAAATATCTACAATCAAACGATAGTCGATATCCTTGTGCGTCACTTACTAGAAGCTACTGTCAGATTGAATTATAGATGGTTTCCACTAAAAATGATGATTGGAACATTCCAGATGTTTCTATTCCCTTCACGAAATATGTACAATACAAGGAACGCTGCGTGCAATATAACGATATATATTTTGGGTCCCAGTTAATTGTTTTTACATATTAATTCTTTTAACAACTTTTTTCCACGTACCACGTACCGTAAGATATATTCCACAAACAAAAGCAAAGCAAATACTTACTTAATATGAATAACAAAACGCACATAATATTACAAATAGTGTATAAAATAAATGAGAAAGTCCTTGGTATACTGTTTCCTTATAATTAATCATATATACGTCCGCAGTAGAATAGAACATTGCAATAATAGAAACCTATTTCCAGATTTATAGTCGAAACTTTCAGGAGAGAATAGCTTTAGCGTGCCGCAGTTGAAATAGTTCGTACTTAAGAGTTTTTAAACCAGGTCAATAAGAGCTATCTAAAATTTAACCCAAAGCTCCGATAGAATATACGTAAGCCATTTTTACTGTTCCAAACTATTGTCGGGTTTGTAAACTAGAATTTAAAAATCGAACGTTACTTTTTTTTTCCAGCCAGATTCATATCGTTCCATATTGTATTTGATTTTGAATATGAAAGGCTGAAGGCCTTTCATATTCAAAATCAAAGGTTATATTATTATTATTAAAAAAAAGGTTATATTTAATAAAATTCACAATAAAAAGTGAAAGTACATGTCAGGGAGGGATGTTTTGGCCTTTTGAGTAGGGTGGGGAAGGTTAACACTATTGATTTTGCCTCCGACCCGCGCTTCCACGCATCTCAACTGTTGCTTGGCCCATAGATAACGTATAAACGGTGTAATATGCCAGATATATTACCATAATAATAAATGTTTATCGCGTTCGTTTTGTTTCATATTTATACATTTATACAAAATTTTTAAAATTGTTAAAAAATACTACTATTAGTGTAAAGGTTTAAGTTAATTTTTTTTAAATAAAGACAAAAAAGTAACCTGCGAAAACATACATTTAAACAAATATAATAAATAGCTCATACTATAAACACTTCGTAAATCTAGACGGTAGCGGCCTTGAATATGTAAATTTAATGATGTACCAATAAATCTCTCTTATGGTAAATTGCTTACACTAAATTTAATAAACATAGGTCTATAAAACAAATTTAGTTACAGTATTAGTAATTAGAGACTATTTTTATTTACTTTAATAGTGTATCTGTATAAGATTGACCTTTGTTTCAAATTGAAGAATAACGTCAAATATGGTGCTGTAAAATATCGAGTATAGTACTCAATATTTGGATAAAATAGTAAAGAATAATAACACATATTAAATATATGTGTAGTTTTTATTCGTGTAATTGTAAACAATAAGGAAAATACATTGATATAGGTATTAGAAGATATGAGAATTTCCAAGAAACTTTTTGTAAGGAGGAGAGAAGAATTTTCCTTTAATCCCGCGTTTCCTTGGATACATTTTATATGAAAATTATTTCCGCGAACAAGATCAAATAATACCTACTATTGTAAATTAATTAAGTTTTATAAACATTTATCCGAATTTCGCGGTACTCATTTAATATTAATAAGACGAACAATTTTGTTTCGGCGTACTAATTTCTTGTATATGTTTGTATAGAACTATTGATATTTTTCAATTCAGTTGAACGCTATAACATAAAAAATATGAGTCTTGTCGAAAACCCCTTAAACTCTATTTCCTTCTACTACACGATCAAAGAATACCTATATTATTTTCCAAATTTAAGAGTCAGTATTAAATCTAAAACGGTGGGCATAATAGCGTTATACACAGACAGACAAACAGATATTATTCGCGTCAATAATATTTAATGAGGAGTTAGGATTAAATAACAACGTATCTCTAGACTAGATATTTTTAGAGTCGAGAAAAATAAATGTTTTGTTTATGACTTTAATCTTAATTAAAATAAGACGAGCAACATTGGTTATCAATAAAACTAAAATAATGAAAAGAAAGTTATACAATTTTCACAATAAAATCGTCACGTTCCTTTATAAAAACAATCACGAGGCCTGTTAGTTGTCTATTCCTTTTGAACTGATTTACCCTATTATCCGACCAAATTAAATTTATCCTTTCCTCAACAGTTCTTGTCGTAGATGCTACGTGTGATTTTAAAACATTTTCCATCGACGATACTGACGGTAGTAGACAAATGTTAGCTTAAATATTTTCAGAAGAAAATTTCAATAGGTTTTTTCAAATCGTTTAAGTTTGCCATAGTGCCTTTTCAAAACATTCACAGAGCCTTTTGTCTATCGCACGTCAACCGCTTGATACGATTATCCGGCCAATTTAAACTATATCCTTTGCTAAGCATTTCCTTTTGACAGACGTACCGTTTGCAACGTGCTTGCTAAAGTTATTTGTGACGTATTGGTAGTTTGTTAAATCCATACTCCATACTAATATTATAAACGCGAAAGTAACTCTGTCTGTCTTTACATCACGCTAAAATTACTAAACCGATTAGAACTAAATATGAGCCTCGGGAAGGACATAGGCTACTTTTTATTTTTTTAATCAACCCCCAAAAAGTTGCGCGAGGGGTTGAAACATTTATAATTTTACGCTTTAACGGCCAAACCACTGAAACGATTGTAATAAAATTTGGTACAAAGATGTTCTAGAGCCTGAGATAAAACATAGGCTACTTTTTAACTGGAAAAATGGGTTATAAAGGGGGAAGGGGGGTCAAAGTTTATATGAAAGTCCACGCGGACGGGTCGCAGGCAACAGCTATATTATATATATTAGTATGAAATTCAAGTAAAGCTATATTTGTTTATTAATATTAAATATATGTTAATTATTAAGCTTGAAAATATGAAATGAACATATGTGTGAAAAAAGTATCACCTAACCAGTATGATACATTTACAAAAACCATTTAATTTAGCGGCATTGGAGCAAACAACGTATTTTAATATTTAAATGTAATCCGCATTTATTCACGTTTTGCGAAAAATAAACACTTGCATGTGTACGCGTAGGAGCTTAATTTAACGTCCCATATTTACTTTGTAAGACAAAAATTCTTATTTGACTGTTTCTGTATTAAGCGAGAATAAAATTGTGAAAATGGAGGCGGAATGACGGCATAGCATCGCCCGGAATTCTTTTAATTAAAGACAAAATTACGTCACATAGAATTATCTTGATCTAAAAACATCACGTTCTGCTTATAACGATAAACCCAATCTTTATGAAGCAATATGGCTTTAAGGTATAGTAACTTTTTTTTCATCAATTATTTTTTATAAACTAGCTCGGTCTATGTGGCTAGAATAGCATTAAATACTTGGTTTTATAAATTGGCTATCATACTGTGCGAGATTAAAAACAATCTAATAGGACTAGAAGCCATTTCCAAATATTTAAAACTTAAAATCCTACATTTAGGCTTTTTACAGCTCCATATGAAAAAAAAAATAAAACGCCACTGTTATAATGAAAACTTTAAATTTCATATATTAATCTAATATCCTAACATATTATAAGCATCTAATATGTCTTACATCGTAAATTTTAAAGATAATTATAAAATTCATAAGTTTAAACAGGAATTTCACACATTATGAACGTAACCCTCCATTAAATACTGAAAGCATAAAAACTAAGATCGTTAGGCCGACAATAACGCGAAGGGACTGAAATATAACTTTAAATTGCACTATTACAGGACAAACTTCCTTGTCTGACCCAATTTCTCTCCATGATTTTTTTAACAACTCACCAAAATGATTGATGAGCTCTCGTCGCTCGGATTTTAAGTAATTTTAGATTTGTATAACGAATTTTTTATTTCTGTGATGATTTATAATTCTAGTACTATCCTGGCATTAGGGATCGCAACTGAAAAAAATCTCAGGTAACTTAGGTAAAGGCGTATACAACGCTAAAGAACTATTTTAAGCTTATTAATAGAACTCTCTCACTCCTAAAGTCAAAATAATAGCCAAAGATCATTAAGGTTTACTGGTCAGATTAAAAAAAAAATAATGTAAAAATAAAGGGAAGCGAAGACTTATAAAACAAATGAATAGTTATATTTATAATCATGCAATTAAAAATCAGTCAAAACCTAGATTACGTAATAAAAACAAAAATAAAAGTCACGACGATTTATTTATAACAACTCGTAATTATTTTCCATCATGCTGTATTTGTAGCATGATGGAAAATTCAAAGGAAATTTCAACCATTAAAACATAACAACAGAGGTTAGAGATAAAAGATTCCATTTCCATTATGAATGTGAAACAAAAGTAGGAAATCCACGTTATGTGCTTCCATAAAAAAACATTTAACCCCTGACCTACATCGATTACGTATTAAAAACATAATTACTACTAGTATTTAAAAGAACTGACAGCGATTCCTCTTTGCGTGTAGCAAAATAACAAGGAAAGTTAATTCATTTGACAGCTTGGTAATACAAACTGCCTTACCCGACCTAATATCCTTCGGGTGAACCCTAGGTGAAAACTGAAAAATATTTTTTCCAAGAGGCATAATATGAGTTTTTATATTTAAATCAACAATAAATAAAAAATCCCTTTATTTTTAATTATCTAAAACTATATTTTAATGCCAATAAAATCCAAAAAAGCGTTTGACGTCGAAAGGTCGTCTTATAAAAAATTACCTCTGACCTAGAGCGGTAATGTAACTCACACTGGTAATTACTAATTACAGTATTTAAAAGTACTTGAAGCGATGCCTTTTTGCGTGTAACGGAATAACGAGGTTAAATGCAAAGCAACTGAGAGCAGGCATTTTATAAATCGTAGATCTACCTTCCGATTTAAATTATTAATTATCTATCTTTATATATCTGTAATAAATGTTTTAATATGGAATGGTATACTAAATGTATTTTGGAAAGTATAATAATCGTAGGGAAAAAAGATCGACCTTCCCAAATCTAAATAATGTTATGTTCTCGAACAAATAAATATTAATTGTAATAAATGATTACGTACATTTCAAAACGAAATCTTTGACCCTTCATTAAAATAATATGTCTTTTGTAGAACAAGTAACACATCAGTAATGAAATTTCGTGTTTAGACAACATAAGATTACAAAGAACGGCTGACTGAAAGCCAAGGGTCTCAGACGTTAGGCTTGCGTCAACATAAGATGAGAACACTATCATTTTGTTAAAAAAGAAATATTTTTTATTAGAACAATACCTACTTATAAATCATAAGATAATTTTTTTTCTAATTAACACTTTAGATTATTCGCCTAATTTAGTTGTATTTTAAGATAATATATCTTAGTAACTTTGTAAGTTGCAACGAAGTAAATACAATAAAAGATTGGAAGTGCAAGACATTACTCCGTAACTTTTAGAAGTTATAAAGTGCAAAATGCATTAAGGCATTACGCAACACAGGCTCATAAAAACTGTATCTTTCTCAGATACTATGTTTTATATGAGGCAATAAAAGTACAGTGATAGAAATGGGGCATCGTATTTACATATTATTTTGTTTTGAGTCAAATGATTCTTTATACGAGCTGTTAAATAAATTTTGTATCAGTGAATAAGTATTTTTACATAGTTACATTTTGAAAAGCTTATGCTATGTATAAAAAGTTACTGAAAAAGGCCCTAATTGTACTGAATAGTCCCTAATTCGACCAAATAAAGTTGAAGGTAATGTAAAGAGTCCACAACCACATTCCAAAAAGACAGATTAAAAAGAATAAAAATGACATTAGTTTTAAAATACTCGTAATTTATGTTAAAAACAAATATTTAAGTATTGTATAAACTTATAAAAAGAACGATGACATAAAGAAAATGGACATCGTCTTAATTAATTCTTGTCTCGTATAACGATAAAAATACACAAGTTAATTTGTTTCAGTTAACACAAACAATATTGCGCTTTTAAAAGTCATAAGTCAAGTTGCCAGTATCTCTTTGTTCGAACTCTTAAACATTCTGTTGCCCTGGTACTAATTACAGTAATATGCAAACATGACTCGTTAAACTATCGTTAGGAATAACAATGACCTAGCCATATTTATTCAACCCTTTGGAACTTGAAATTAATAAACACGAGTTAAATTGTACAATTTGCAAACTATTGGATTTGATTTGAATTACGCTGTTTGAATAACCCTTTTCAAACTTTAGATAAGGTAAATTTCAATGAAATTGATTAGAATTTATTCATAAAATAATACATAATAATATTGACAATTTAATTTATTAAAATTAAGAACACTATATTATATACTCAATTTCTTTATATTACTTAAATAATAAGGGAGTTTAAAAAATGGTAATGCGCTCTTTCGTAGTTGCTGCCATCTTGGAAAATAGTATAGTTAAGAAGCATAGCCATACTAATAATATATATACCTAATTAATACTCCATATTAATTTATATTTCTAGCAAAATCTGCTTGAGAGCTACTGAATAACTTTTAACACCCTGCCGTTTTGGCGTCGAGAGCTAAAATAAATAAAATCAAATAAATTTATCTGCAGTTTAAATTGCGAAATTTTAATCTGTAACCCTTAACGTTGAACTATTTATAAAATGTCAACACCACACGTTTTAAATGTCAATTGATTCCGAGTACAGAACGAGTATGTTAACACTACGATGATAAAAATCTATTGGACATTGGGGTTTAGTCGGATTCATATTTTGTGCTTCAACCGATCAGGGGATTGCGCGCCGGTCACAAACAGCTTTAATTTCCGAAAAACGCGTAGAGTTCACTTTACCGTGAAATTTAAATACTGCTATGTCGTTCGCATGTAAAAAAACATGTTGAAGTCAAATAATGAAACATGAAATTCGGAAACATGTTTTCAAAATAGTTTTTTGTTTTGTAAAAGTTTCGTAACATATGATGAATATTTGTTATCTGTACCTTTTATATAAACTATAATATAGATATATCATAATTTATAATGTCATCTGCAATTCTAGAGCTAAGCCATTGACCGAATACCATAAAGGAGGTTTAATTAATCATGTCAAGCGCGGATCGATTTGTTCGCCTATATTAGCTATTCTGCATGGACCAGGGGGACATGAAACGGGTGAAATGTGGAGTAGCAAAGCTTACTTACTAATTGTAGCTAATTTCATACTATCAATGGACTTCTGTGTGAACTTAATAAAGTAGACAACGTTTTGACATTGAACAATTGAAGCGTAAAGGTCAGCAGTGTCAAATACGGTTGAAGGATCCTTACTTTTGACCAAAGTAAAGTCAAATTAATATATTAATAAAATATCTACTAAGCTACTGTTCATATAATATAAATTATACAAAATTGTCATCTGCATTTGAGCTCAAGCCATTTATCGAAATTTAATTAATCATGTCACGCGTCGATCGATTTCACCTACATTAGCTATTCTGCATGGACCAGGGGGACATGAATCGGGAGGAACTGTGGTGTAGCGAGGTCCACTTACATAGTACAGTATCTATATTATTCACTAGCACTTTGTCATACTTCAACGGAATACTAAATAGGCACATTGTTAGAGTATATATTTGTGTAATTCATTTGTCGCTGAATATTCAGTAAACTTAAAACAAAGGTTAGCTTTGTTGAAATTGTACGCTTATTTTTAAGTCTTATTGTATTATTACACTACATAAATTATATGTAGTATAACTTTTGACCTATTAAAATGACAGCCTAATAATATAAGTGAGAAAGAACATTTAAATTAAAGCTACGATCTGAATTATGATTTAAAAGTTATATAACAGGGTCTTATCCTATTAATTTGTATGTATAGTTCATTATAGTTTTAAAATTAAGCCCGCTAAACAGAAAAGTTTGCTTCCTAGGCGGCGTTGCCGTATCGCTCGCCTGTCGCGTAGTGTTGCAAAAGCATTAAGATTTTTCACGTCGGCTTAAACCAGCTCTGCATAGCTGAGATTACGTTGCTTATTCTGTGCCGAATATACTCCTTTGTAGCAATG